>CM046660.1:129640736-130240736 GCA_025594165.1 Tamias sibiricus
GTGTTTCTAATTACTTGTGAGAGTCAGGCATTGATTTAAATATAGAAGTAGACTCGCATATACTTTTTATGAATATCAACTTGACACATCTCTTACAATTTTTGTAGGAAGTCATTTGAAATTTATTATGAGTTTAAGCTTGGAGAAAATAATTAATCCTTATTAATGAAATATATTTCCTCTTCAGGCCCATAAGCTTCCACTGATACCACCCACTAAGAAAATTCTAAGCCAAGTTCCCAGGACCTGTGAATAACCCTGTTTGCATTATCATAAGACACCTTGTCATCTATCAAATTGACTTTACCAATGATCCCAGTGCTGTAGTAATTTGAAGTTTTATTATGAAAATTAAAAACATAATTACAAAATAAATCAGAAATTATGCCTGTAGTATTTGCTGTTACTTTACTACATAAATAACTGCTTCTTATGTACCAAATATTATTATGCACAATATTATTAACTAAAGTCTGTGTCTCAATGAAATATGGAATTTCATGAGTGTGGATGACACTTTCCTTTTTCACACAGAATTATATTCAAATACATTTCAAATAGAGGAAATCTTTTAAGAAGGCTCATTAACTTCTTCTTGGGAGATTCATGAAAAATTTAATATTTTTCCTTTGCTTGCAAGTTGTACCATTGGACTGTTTTATTCTGATCTGTTGATTTTTCCAGAGTTGTTAAGAATAATTCAAGTAAAATATACTCCTCATTTGGAAGCTGTATTACTGAGACAATCCATATGTTTTTCATGAATCCATTCTGTGCATCTCACTTGCATGCCAGGCCAATGGAATTGTCTATTTTTGTGTCCATTTGAAATTATTGTGCCTAAATCTCCTACTAACTTTTATTTTTCTTAAAGCTTTCTTTGATCTGGTAGTTAATATTTTATCTCTCATGTACACTCTTTCCATTGTGTACTAATCACCCATGCACAATTGGGAAACATTTGTAACCAAAAACACTATATTCACTAAGATAAAATCATATAAGAAATAAGGACCCATACATATTTCTTTGTAGGTTCTAGAGTGTTCTCAATAGGCAGTTTCTCCAAATTTCAGGTGTTTTACCCTCTAATAATGATCCCACCATGTTATCCATATGGATTTTTCAACTTAAATACAGCACATGTTCTTATATTTTTCCTTAGAGGTATATGTGTATATATCATGACTCTCTGGACAGGAGGCAAGAGGCATTCCGGCATTATAATTTTTTCCTAATACCGCATCAACATATAGTTACATAATGATCTTCAGTTCTAATATAGAACAGAGTGCATGAGGTTTCACATGGAGAAAATGCCCATGCATATAGTCTTACTTGGGGTCTCAATAGTTAATGTAGCTTATAAATGAGAGCCAAGAGACATGCCACACTAGTGTTGTTTCATTTAGCTACAATGAGAATTTCTGTTGTTTCATCATCAAAACATATGGCATAGCCATTCCAGTAATGATGTTGCTTAATGCTATCTTCCAGGTCATGGCATTTTGTTCTAGTAATGATGAAGTATTAGCTGATAAAATATAAAATTCTCAGAAGCATCTGAATGAAAACAAAGAAAGAAAATTAGTTAGGTCTCTAAGTTTTTTGTAAGACATCAGGAATAATATTTGAAGTTCCCTTCTGAACTATCCCTTTGTTAACTTCTTTATGCTCAACATTTATTTCATAGTCTTTCCACTTGTTTTGACCCAAACTTTTGTTACACAAATATTGACTCAGATTTAGAAACTGAGCTGATTCACATTGTTAGAAAAAATATTGAGCTTTGCTAGGGCCTCCTCGTCCACCCAATTTACTATCCACTCAATAATAAGACACTTGAGATTATTGACCTTGAGTTTGGCTTCATATATTTTGAAGGTTTACAATTAAGGTATAAATGCTTAGGACTTTTATATTTTTTTGATGAATTGACCCCTTTAACATTAGAAAACATTTCTATTTTTTCTTCATGATATTCCTTGCTCTGAAATAAACTGTAATAATTTATATAGCAATTCCAACTATCTTTTGACATGTCCTATCATTTTTGTCCTTTTGCTTTTATCCTATTTTTTTCTTGATATTAAAGTGGATCTATTATTGACAACATAGAGTTGGGTCTCACTTTTCTGTGCTTTTCAGTTGGAGCACTGAAACTATTTATATTTTATATAATTATCAATATACTATTTATATCCATAATCTTGCTCTTTTTTATATTTCATTATGTGTTCCTTTTATAATTGATAAATTTTTTATTTGCTAATTTAAATGATCTATATGTGTGTATATTTGTATTTTTGATCATATATATTTGTTTCCAGAATTGTTTCCTGAATTTCAATTTTTTGGCAATAAGTGAAGTTCACAATAAATAATAATAAGTCCCAATTTTCTGTAGCAGCTTTTGGTGAGATACACATAAGACTTTTCCAAATGGGCCAAAACTTGTTCAATTCCCATAACCTCAGAGGAGAATTATAAGAAGCAGAAGAATGCATTAGCTTAAATGTTCAAGGTCGTTTTAAGTACTGAAGGCTTCCTAGTTTCTATGGCAGAAAAGTATGTTGGTAGATAATAATTTAACTAAAGTCCAGGAAAATCTTCTCCAAATTTTCATCTGGTTCTTGCACATATCCTGATAGATTCCCTTATTCTAATCTAATCATAGTAACAAGGCTTGAAGAGTGTTTTCTAAATTTTAAACAAAATTCTACGTAAGTTTCATTTGCTAATTTTCTATTCTATTAATCTATTTTTCTCTGTTTCTTTCATCTTTATTTCAACATTTTTCAAGGACAATGCCTGGAATAATTAGTAGTGGTATTGTTTACTTGGTGACAAGTGTATCCCAACAATCCTCAGGTCTGATGATGTACAGAATGTAAATCTGGCTTTCCATTGGGGCTGTTACAAGGCCAGGCAGGGTGGCAGGGAGCCCCCTGATCAGTGTTCAAGACAAGGAAGCCACTGCAGGGCTGTGTGGTGTTTTCATTAAGCCTACATGTTGTAGACTTAAGGCCAATCAGTACATTATGTATTTTATCCTGATAGGCATAAATAGTATCATAAACTATTGTCCACATGATTCCAGAAAAGTAGGCTAGCAAACTAATGGATTGTAGAAGCCCTTGATAGTAGATCCTCAACTCCAAATCTAATTGAGGCTTGTATGTAATACTTTTTATTAGCAGGGTCGGTTATAATAAGAAGTGGGAATTGTGCTCCCACAGCTATACATTTTACTGTGGTATACCTTCCACATATCATTAGCACAGCCTGCCCCACATATCAGAACAACACTGGTTCTAAGTAGGAACAACAAGTACCAGTCTAGAAAACGGCTATAGTCAGTTTCCAAGAAAATGCTCCTGGAACATGCTAGATAAGGCAATAAGTTCCAATGGGCTTTTTTGACATGTGAGAAGAGAGGCAATGCAGAGATCAGGGTACTGAATCCATAACTGCTGAGGTGGCAGACTGAGCAACCTCCTGGACCAAAGGCCACCAGTCATCCATTGGTTGCATATTCCTGGGCCAGAGAGATATGCTGAGAACCCCACAGATATGACTGTCTCTTGGACTGGATTCAGGGCCTGTGCCACTCACTGGAAGCTCACCATGGCTCTGAAGGTCATGGCCATTTTCTCATAAATTTTTGTTACTTTTTTACTTTTTAAAAACCATTGCCTGGATTTTTTTTTTTAGTTATTTAATATTTGCTACATCTCCATTGTATCACCATTCTTTTCTTTTTTTAAAATATTTTATTTATTTTTTATTTATAATATTAGTATGTATTAAAATTCATAGTGCACATATATAGCATCTTTTTACATACAACTGTTTGTATACAAAGTATATTCATACCTGAATGGCACCATTCTTTTCTTATTAAATATACTTCTGCATTAGTCAGGATTATACTGATAAAATCAATCTCATAGTGTATATTAACATTAATTTTAAGAAATTGGGTCTGGGTTATGGGGCTGGCCAATCTGAAATCTGGGTGTTCAAACAGGATTTGATGTTATGGTTTTGAGTCTGAGATAGGTAACCCAGTCTGACAGGTTAGAAGTTCAACCAGGATTTCTGTCATATTTAAGAGGCAGAATTCCTCCTTCTCAGGGAAAATTAAGGTTTTGTTTAAAGGCTTTCAAGGGATGGAAAGAGGCTTGGAACATTCTCTTCCCAATAACCTCCTCACTTACAGTTTATTGTGGATGCTAACAGCATTTATAAAATACCTACACAACAATATCTAGACAGATGTTTGATAAAACAATGTGTTTTTCTGTCTATTTTTGTGATCTCCTTATTTTTGATTTCCAAAAGTTTGACTTTATGTCTTGGTTTTTAGCATGTTTAATATATGTGCCTAGATGTCATCTTACTTATGCTTTCCTGCCTTGTATTTGTTGAGCTCTTTTGCAGTATATGCTCTTCATCAAATTTTAAAAATTTTCAGTCCTTCTGTTCTCAAATACTTTTCCTAACCTATTTTCTGTTTCTCTGTTCCTTCTTTAATTCCAATCACACATGTTAGATCATGTGATTTTGTTTCACAGATCACGGAATCTCTTTTCTTGTTTTTTAAAATTATCTATGATATTAAGATTAAGCAATTTCTCTTAAACACTCTCCACATTTTTTTTGTTGTTGTAGATAGACACAATATCTTTATTTTGTTTATTTATATTTATATGGTGCTCAGGATCAAACCCAGTGCCTCACATGTGCTAGGCAAGTGTTCTGTCACTGAGCTACAACCCCAACCCCTCTCCACATATTTTGTATTTCCCATTTTTCTTCTAAAGTCCTCTGTGAAAGCTCAAGCATGATCGGAAAATGCAGCAGGCAACCAAGGGTGGCTGTAGCAATTGGGGAAAGAAATGTCGAGGTTTGTAAAGGTTACCAGTCGGCGAGTGGGTGGAGAGGTATTTGGTGGGGAGAGCCTGGGTGTTCTTCTCTCATTAGGGCTAGGTTAAGTTACCAGGTAGGAAGGATACTGAGGCTCTCAGGGATTGGTTATGCCACCTCCCGCCACCCCAAACGTAACTAGTGGGGAGCCTGCTGGTTTTTGAGCCTGCCAATTTTCCAGCCCACCAGCTTCAAGCCCGCCAATTTCCCCCCAGAAAAGAATCGCCCTAGGCACCATATTTTACCAACACTCTGTATAACCATTCATTTTGTTGATATTTTACTTTTGATCCCTGAATACACGTTTAAACAGTAGTGATAAAATTCCTTCCTAAAAATTGAATACATGAGTTATTCTGGAATCTGTTTTAATTAACTCTGCTTTTTTATTTTTCTTAAAGATAGATCACTTTATCCCCAAATTCTTCATATATCTAATAACATTTTTTAAAAATTCTGGTTGAAGATGATACTTTGTAGAAATTCTGAATTCTATTAAGTTCCTGATTTTTGCTTTGCAGACAACTAAATTACTGGTTTATATCCTTGAATTATAGGAACTTGGCTTTATAGTTTGTAGGAGATGACAATGTTTTTTTCTTTGTTCAAGACAAATGTTTCAGTCCCGCTATATCACCTATACTCTATATTCTAGTATTTCATTGAGAAGAACCCAAACTCAAAATTTCAAATTGATATTTTCCCAGCAAACTCAGTCTTTTACCTAACATTTTCTACTATTGTCATTAAAGTCTTCTCCATGCAGGCACACTTTAGGGAACAGACAGTAAAATGTGGATAATTTTCCATAGATTGGGTGCTATCCTTTCTATGTTCCCTCAATTTCCAGAATTTTCATCCTTAATTTCCGGCACCCTGGAGAGATCCAAACTCTGTATTCTGCTTCACTTCTAGTTACCCTATATTACATGGGCTGTAGTGCATTTTGGTAGAAATGTGGAGTTAACTTTTAAGATTTGATACCCCTTAATTTTGTGTCTGTATTTCTGTAATTTTCCATGAGCTCATATGGTTTTTAAAAATATTTTGTTCAAAATTTACCACTGTTATCTGGTAAAGAGGCCATATTTATCAAAGCTACTCTACCATACCCAAGACAAAATTCTCCAGCTTGTTTATCAGTAAGGAAGACTTATCAATTCAAAAATGATAATATGAAAGAAGAAAACAAATTGTAGTCATTTGCTGATTTCTTACATAATATATGTAAAATGCCTTATAGTCGATTTTTGAGTTTTAGCAATCTAGTTTTGTTTAAATTCAAATAAATAGTTAGAATTATTAGGTACTTCAAACCCAGTATGAAACAAGTCAATAAAACTCAGAAAATATGTCAAAGAAACAGTTTGGTTTTATAGCACCACATTAAAGTCTGCTTTTAGACTGATACTCAATTCTGCTACATAGAACCATGTTAGTTACTGTGTCTAAGACTTCCAAGAAGGAATAAATAATAAAGAACTTTTAAATTTTTCATCAGATTTTGTGAAAAATAACTCTTTTTCTTATGCAAATGAAACCTTTCTATTCAAAACAAAATATCAGGCAATGATCATGTGTGCAGCTACAGTTCTGAAACATATCCAAATGCATTTTGGGGACTTTCATGAGGAAATATCGGTGCCCACAGATAACATTTTCTCTTCTTCAAAATCCCTCTTAAACTCTGGAAAAATGTTGCAACAAATTTTAACTGTTAGTGAGTGGTGTAATCTGGCAGTCCACCTTGATTGAAGAGGCTGGATTTCATAAAGACATATTTGTACTCTAGTAATTTTATGATAATTTTCTTTTAGTTCCATGCATAATTTCAGGAATCAAAAGTAAATCCTCCTTAAAGATATTACTATAAAATTTGTTCCGGCAATGAGTTAAATAGAAATATAATTCTGTTCAAAGAATGAAATAATAAGCCTGAACGTATTACCTAACTATGCATACATTGTAGCAGATCTTTTTTTGTTTCCTAAGTTTGATCCTTTGTTCTTAAGTCTGCCTTTTCTTATTATGCTTGCAAATGAATGAAAAGGCTGCCTCTGGAAGGATCAAAAAGTAATTTTCTCAGAAAATACTTTTGTACAATTAAGCACTTCTTTTGAAGATAAACATTAAATATTATGTGTACAAAATTTAAATTACTATACAAGTCTTTTAAGCTACTAAACCGTGTTGGGCAAATCTATATTCACATTTGATTTTTTAAGCCCAAACTTGTTTACCAAGTGACCGAATATTTAACTCAAGTTTGAAATGCATGCTATCTATGGAAAAAAAAAAAAAAAGTTCATTTTTACTGATTGGTTAAACATGAAGTTTTGAGATCCAAGATGGAGGGCTGGAGGAAGGCAGTATTCTGTGTCATTCCATGGACTGTGATTCAAGTAGTGGGAATACTGCTTCACTGAGAGTGATAGAGGACCCCCCCCTCCCACAGCTGCTCCCCTTCAGGAATCAGGCTGATGTGCCTTGTCATGGCTCTAGGCCTCAGCATCAGAGCAGGACCCCTGACTTCTCGCTCATGCAGGTCTCCCAGGTGCCTGAGTGGGACCACTGGCATCAGCACCCATGCAGGACTCCTGGCCATGCACCTGTGCAGGATTCCCAGACACCAGTCCTACTCAGGACACCCAGCTGCTTCCCATGTGCAGGAACTCCAACTGCCACTCTCTTAATCTACCAACATGAGGTAAAATTTCTAGAATTAATTAATGAATTCAGCAAATTAGCAAGATATAAAACCAATAACCAAAAATCAAATGCATTTCTATACATCAGTGATGAATCCTCTAAAAAGGAAATTAGGAAAATACACCCTTTACAATAGCCTCAGAAAAAAAAAAAAAAAAAAAAAAAAAAACTTGGAAATCAACTTAATGAAAGATGTGAATGATCTCTACAATGAAAACTACAGAATGCTAAAGAAAGTAATTAAAGACCTTAGAAGATGTAAAGATCTCCCTTATATTTTTGTAGGCAGAATTAATATTGTCAAAATGATACTACCAAAAGCACTAAACAGATTTAATGCAATTCCAATAAAAACCCCAATGATATTCCTCATAGAAATAGACAAAGCAGTCATAAAATTCAGCTGGAAAAATAAAAGACCCAGAATAGCTAAAGCAATCCTGAGCAAGAAGAGGGAAACAGGTGGCATCACTATACTAGACCTTAACTTATACTACAGAGCAATAGTAACAAAAACAGCATGATATTGGCACCAAAATAGACTTGTATACCAATGGTACAGAAGAGATGACACAGAGACAAACCCACATAATTACAGTTATCTTATATTAGACAAAGGTGCCAAAAACACATATTGGAGAAAAGATATCCTCTTCAACAAATGGTGCTGGGAAAACTGGAAATCCATATGCAACAAAATGAAATTAAACCCCTATCTTTCACCATGCACAAAACTCAACTCAAAGTGAGTTAAACCAGAGACTCTGTGCCTAACAGAAGAAAATGTAGGTCCAAACCTCCATCATGTCGGATTAGGCCCCAACTTCCTTAATAAGACTCCTATAGCACAATAATTAAAATCAAGAATCAATAAATGGGATGGATTCAAACTAAAAGGCTTCTTCTCAGCAAAAGAAACAATCAGTGAAGTGAATATAGAGCCTACATAATGGGAGCAAATTTTTACTACACACACATCAGATAGAGCCTAATCTCTAGGATATTTAAAGAACTCAAAAATCTTAACACCAAAAAAATAAATAACCCAATCAATAAATGCCCCAAGGACCTGAACAGACACTTCTCAGTAGATGATATACAATCAATCAACAAATATATGAAAAAATGTTCAACATCTCTAGCAATTAGAAAAATGCAAATCAAAACTACTGTAAGATTTCATCTCACTCCAGTCAGGATGGCAGCTCTTAAGAATACAAACAACAATAAGTGTTGGTGAGGATGTGGGGAACAAGGCACACTGTTACATTGCTGGTGGGACTACAAATTGGTGCAGCCAATCTGGAAAGCAGTATGAAGATTCCTTGGAACACTGGGAATGGAACCACCATTTGACCCAGCTATCTCACTCCTCGGCCTATACCCAAAGGACATAAAATCAGCATACTATAGTGATACAGCCACATCAATGTTTATAGCAGATGCCCTTCAGTATATGAATGGATAAAGAAAATGTGGTATATATACACAATGGAATATTACTCAGCATTAAAAGGGAATAAAATGATGGCATTTGCAGGTAAATGAATGGGGTTGGAGAATATAATGCTAAGTGAAGTAAGCCAATCCCAAAAAACCAAATGCTGAATGTTTTCTTTGATGTAAGGATGATGGTTCATAATGGGAATGGGGTGGGGGAGTATGGGAGAAATAGAACAACTCTAGATAGGGCAAAGGGGAGGGAAAGACAAGGAGGGGGCATGGGGTAGGAAAGATGGTGGAATGAGATGGACATCATTACTCTAAGTACGTGTATGAAGACAGAAATGATGTGATTCTACTTTGTGTACAACCTGTGACGTGAAAAATTGTGCTGTATATGTGTTCTATGAATTTAAATGCATTCTACTGTCATGTATAACATATTAGATTAAATAAATAAATTTTAAAAAACATGAAGTTTTCTTTGTATTTTTGTTGTTTTATATATGTTTTTATTTTAACAGTTTTCAATATATTTTTCTTTTTATCTTAAATATTTTCATACTGTTTGAAAGTCTTCCTTGAAGATTCTAATAACTGGCCTCACTACAAGGCAGTTAAAATAGTAACACTAATTCAAAATGATACTGGATAAGAGCTTTTCACCATTGGCCAATTTGATCAGATATTTGGACATCATCTTGCTATAGGGCCCCATTGTGCATTTCTCCCTGTGAAGATGAGGAATGTTTATTGATATTTCTTTAACATATAATATACAGAAATATGTGTTCAATGGTGTTATCTTTTTATCATGTGCCCCATCCACTCTCTGCTCAGCTTTTTTTATCCTTTTCCCCCACCTTAATCTCTTGGCCTAGTATTTTAATTTAACAAATGCCTGTGTTGCTAGTGGCCTTCTTTATAATTCATCACACTCTCTGGATAGGATTTAATCATTTGCCTTCTGTTGCTAAGTATAAGCCCTCTTTTCCAATTTCTATCTACTCTCAAATATTTGTACCTTCCTTATCAATCAATTAGAATGTTTTGGACTTACTGGTATTCTTTAGTACATAATAGCATGAGAAAAAGAGAAGGCATATATTAGATGAGGAAAAGTGTATATAATCCAGAGATGGGATCTTTTGGGGCAACTAAGGCAAAAACTACCATCTTTCTTAATATTTATCTTGCTAATTGGTACTTCTGATAAAATATCCTTATGATTGCCAATGATTTGTACCTTGTCAAACTGTTATTGCAGTATGTTAGACACAATATTGTGGTTATGTTTTGGTTCTTATACCATGCCATGCACATGAGCAATGGATCATTTGATTCTATTGTGTATTTTGGAATAGTTTAATATACCAATTATGTTTAATCTAAGATACCTAAAATAACTGTGCTATTTAAAAAAATACCAATTGCATTAATGAAATTAAGCAACAACAAAGTTGTTTGACTGACTATATCTTATTCATATGAACTATTTCTATCACCTACCTGTCTCATTGTAGTTGCTTAATTTTAAGTTACATTTGTATTGTGATTAGGTATTTTTCATGCATATAGAGCATACAATGTGGAAATTTTAAGCTGTAGTTTCCTTGGATTTAGGAGGTAAAAGTTTTTTCAATTCATGGTTATTCAGAACAAACAGGTGCATACCATTTGTTGAAATCTACTTGCCAAAGAACTGCTTGCCAGAGCCAGAGCACCATCAATTACCTTATTCAAATCCTTCAAATTTGTTGAAAAATTCAATAGGCTATATGTTAGAGGCAATGTCAACAATGGTCCAATTAAAAAAAATTATACTACTAGATGTTTGGCATGATGATACACACTCTTGATTATAATTGGATCCAGTCTGTTGATTAGAGGCCAAATCTGCTCTGTTGGCATTTCTTTGTGATTGTGCTATATTGAGTAGGATGTCAAGGGCCAGCTCTGTTTCAAGGGAAGGCAAAAAGATTTAGTTATCAAGGAACTAGGAATGATAGAACTTTTGACATTCATTTTCCAATACTGATGTAGCACTATTGATTTACACAATTTGTATACTTTTCTTACAATATGAGGCTGTGAGCTCATGACTGTAGTTCTACCTTAAAAATAAATGATTCCCAGATGGTATGATCATCTTACAAAGAAATAGGCATTCAGGTAATATAACCAAATAGTCTTAAATAGAGTAAAAGTTATTACTATATAAGGCAAGTCTGGACTGGCAGGTAAATTAAGAGTTTTCCATAGATGGAAATTATTCAAAGCAAAAAAATTCTGAAAAGTGTTTGCTTGACAGATGTGAAAAATGATGTTATTTAGTATTTGTTAACAATAATTAAGAAAGAAATGATGAAATATTTATAAATTCAAAATTAAAAAAAATATAAAGAAAGAGATAAGGGCATCTGCTGAACACTGAGTTGGAAATTATAGTTATCCCTAGCAAATGATCAATCATTCAGCTTCTGTTTGAACACTTGTAGTGATGATAAAGTGATTACCTGAGGAGCAAGCCTATAACCTTGTTAAATAATTTTAATTGTCATTCAAAATGCAGTTAGCCAATGTATGTTTCTATTGCATTTCCTCATGTGAGTAAGCTCATGAGTATTTAAGGCAATAATAAATATCATCAAGGATACAGGGGAAAAGGTACACTCATACATTGCAGATAGGAGTGCAAATTGCTGCAACCACTCTGGGAAGCAGTATGGTGATTCCTCAAAAAAAAAAAAAAAAAAAAAAAAAAAACAGGAATGGAACCAGAGTTTGACCCAGCTATCCCCACTCCTCCATATATATCCAAAGGATTTAAAATCAGCATGCAACATTGATGCAATCACATCAATGTTAATAGGTGCTCAATTCATAATAGCTAAGCTATGGAACCAGTGTATGTGTCCTTCAACAGATGAATAGATAAAAAAAAAACATGTGGCATATATACACAATGTAATATTACTTGGCCATAAAGGAGAATGACTTTATGGCATTTGCCAGCAAATGAATGGATCCAAAAACCATATGTTAGTGAAATAAGCCAGTTCCCCAAAGCCAAAGGTTTGAAGTTTTTACTGATATGTGGAAGCTAACCCACATTAAGGAGGGGAGAGGGGAAGAATAAATATTTAGGAAATTAGACAAAGGAATGAAGTAAAGGGATGGAAATAGGAAATGGAGAGACAAGGAATGAAATCAGAAATAATTTTACTATGTACTTATATGAATACACCAGAGTGAACCTAACCATCATGTACATCCATAAAAATGGGGCACTATTTAGAATAAGATATATTCCGTGGTTGTATAATTATATCAAAATGAATTCTACTGTCATGTATAACTACAAAGAACCAATAAAAGAAGACAAAGCTCATGTTAAAATTATGCTTTATCATAAGACATATTTTATTATCTGCTTTTGTTTGAAAAATTCTTCACTGGTTCTAGCTATAAGAAGATGCCAATATGAAGAATAAGCAATTTAAGACTTTTGGCTTTTTATTTTATTTAGGTTGAGCTTAATTTAAATTCAAGGTAAAGACAAGCACACTTCTTTTATATTAACATTTCTTCTAGATGAAAAATTCCATAATGTCTATTTCTTTACTATATGAATATAACTATAATAAATATCAATTGTCTTGCTAATCATGTTTTTGAGATATAGCTCTTAAATGTATTGTCATTCTCAAAATCTACATTGAGGCCTTATTTGTGAGGCTATTTGCACAGGTAATTTAATTCAACTTAGCTATCAAGCACTTTTTCTTCTTTTCCATACTTGTTATACCTTTGCAACATTGTGATGGTGAGTCAAGTGTACTAAGGAGTGGATTACACCAGGCTTCACCTCTTCCTTCATTACCTGTTCCACCCTCCAGTTTTTAAGCATTTGTTCTTCCTTAGAACATTTCAGAGTTCTTATTTGGTTTTCCAAAGTGTCAAAAAAGCACCATTAAAATTAAAAAGAAGAAGAAGAAGAAGAAGGAGGAGGATGAGGAGGAGGAGGAGGAGGAGGAGGAGGAGGAGGAGGAGAAACACCAAAGAATAATAACTTGGAAACCAAAATAAGGCGTTTGTTACTAATAACAAATTACTGCACATTGTTAGGTTTGTTTACTTGGCAAACTAATATGCCCACCCCTCTCCCTGCATGTTGGCTCAGGCCACCATCCCATTAATTCAACCTCCGATAGCAGCTGCAGAACAAGTGCCTCTCCAGCAGATAACTCTCTCTCTCAAAAAAAAAAAAAAAAAAAAAAAAAAAAGGAAACCAGAGGTGAGCCAAGCATGCCAGGTTCATTGCCTCCAATGTCCCCATCAGAGAAATCATCTCATGTTTCCAATGACAAAAAGAAGTGAACAGTATGCTGAAAAAATTCTTCCTCATGAAAACTATGAGTAGGAAACTAACAGTGATCTTTAACAACATGCTTAATGAAAAGAAATGGGGAGAAAAAGTTTCCTCTCTTCTATTCATGGAAGCTGCAGAGCACCATTCACTTCCAAAGGGGTATCAGATAAGCTTAAGAAATATTAAGCAATTCTACTTCTTACCCTTGTTTAGTTTCCTCTCCTGTTTATAAATTTCTTCTTCTGGGAGCCATCTCATGAATTTAAAACTCCTCAGTAAGTGCCTGCCATTGCCACTGTCGTCCAATACCTATGCCTCTGTAGCCATTTACTAATGGTTTGATTCCTTAAATTAATCAACATTTAAGTGTGTTACTACAGTAAAATTTTTGTTATGTTTTACATAATTGAAATTAGTATTGAGTTCTCTTTTCAAGGATAGTTTCAGTGGTTTCATCATATTCACAAAGCTGTACAACCATCACCAATGCCTAATTTTAGGAAAGTTTCATTGTGTAAAATGAAAACCTCCTTCCTCCTTTCTGCTAGCCCTGGAAACCACTAATCTACTTTCTGTCTCTATGAATTTTCTGTTCATTTATATAAATTGAATTACACAATATGTAGCATTTAGTGTTTGACTTCTTTCACTTAGTGCAGTGTTTTTAAGATTCATCCATGGGGTAGCATGTGTAAGTACATCCTTTTGATGGCTGAATATTGTTCCATTGTATGGGTATACACAATACATTTGCTTATCCACCTATCACTTGATGGACATTTGTGCCGTTTCTGTGTTTTGGTTATTAGGAGTAATGTAATCATTTGTGTTTTGTGTGTATGTATGTGTGTGTGTGTGTGTGTGTGTGTGTGTGTGCATGTTGGTTTGTTTTTTTTTGTTGGTGGTAGTGGTTTTGTTTGTTTTTTTCGTGATGAAATCTATGTTGCCTTGAATTTTTAGGCTCAGGTAATCCTCCTGCCTTAGCCTCCAGAGTAGCTCGGACTACAGGTGTGTACCACCCACCCCCCAGCTTATAAGATATGATAGTTTTCTCTGTCAGTGGGAGTTTTCTGATAGTTCAGTATTGGTTTATACAAAGGTGAGAATCAGACAGAGGTTAGTGGGGGTCCCTGCCCCTATGTAAAGGAAATTTTTTCAAGTTATTTTTATGATTGTCTCCCATTAACACAAAGAAATGTTAAGATCAAGTGGGTACCTGAGTGTAGAGCTTTTCCTGAAATTATTTTTAGAAGTGCTTTAATGATATTGACTGGGAAGTTAGAAATAATAATGACATACAAATCTGTTTAGTTTACTGCATATCTTTGATATAAAATATATAATCTGATTGTTTTGCTTTGGAGAGTAAGTTCTGTCTCTAAAAGCCTCTTAATTTTTTTCATTTTCTTACAGTTTTCTTTTTCTGCCTTGAATGGATCTTAAGGGGAAAAAAATCAATAAAAGGAAATTTCTGAAATACTCAAAACAGGCAAATCCATAGGCACAGAGAAAGATTAGTAGTTCCCAGGAAGTGGGAAAGGAGGAAAGAGGCAGTGACTGCCTAATAGATATGGGATTTTTCTTTAGGGATGATGAAACTTTTTTGGAATTAGTAATGGTGATCATACACTGTTGTAAAGGCAGTAATCCACAAAGCTGCCCACTTTAAAATTAGTTTTTAAAAACCTTTGGTACTGGGGATTAAACCAAAGAGTGCTTTCACCACGGAGCTACATACCCAGGTTTTTTTTCATTTTTATTTTGAGACAGAGTTTTGCTAAGTTGCTTAAGGCCTAGCCAAGTTGCTGAGGCTGGCCTAGAACTTGTAATCTTCCTGCTGCCATTTCCTGAGTTGGTGGGGTTAGAGGCATATGCCACCATATCTGACTAAAATAAATTTTTAAAATGTTTTTAAAAATAAATATATATTTTTTAATTCTAGGTGCATTTTACCACCACAAAATAAATAAGCTAATTGTAGGCAAAACACACACACACACACACACACACACACACACACACACACAGAGTAATTACTTTCTCTTAAGCAACAGCCCAATGATAGGCAGGAACAACAACCCTGATGACGTGTAAGAAGGAGAGGAAAGAATAAAGAGGCCAGAACACTGGTCCAAGGCAAGGCAGCCATGTTCAGCATAGTATGCTCATTTGGATGTACATTTGACCTGGATTTGTTCATCTTCAGAACACATGATACAGATGGTGATACAGAAATACTACACCTGTAAAAAGACATCTGCTTAAAATTGAGTAGAATAAGAAATGCAGCAGTCTACTTTCCATAGCAAGTATTTTTTACTAAATAGAAATATCTTCAAGTCACTGCCTGAGGGTGGAATAGGTCTGCTCTTAAGAAAGAGTGTCCTTCTCCACTGAGCTCCATAACCACAATAGAGCTGAGCCTTCCTACCTCAGTGTGTTGCTATATAGTCCACTTGTTGGTGTCAAGTTGGTAGCATTAAAATGAATATTCACAAGTTGTTTCCAGATTACTAAGTCCCTTTCTCTAGAGACTTCTCAAAAAATTATCAGTCTTCTATAATACTTGCTGGGCTAATAACAACAAACAAAAGCTTGACTACATTGACATGATGTCTTTCCCACAGGTAAACTTTGGATTAGTGGACATGACTTGAGTCCAGTAAATAATAGGCATTAATCAGATCTTCTTCCTAATCTAGTGTCTTCAATTGCATTAAGTGAAGAATGCCTAATTACAGAACCCTCTAATAAGCTTGGGTCTTAGTCTCAGCAATTGTATTTTCTGCAGAATCAGTTATTTCCTAATTGTCTGATGGTAATAATTTCATCTTGAAGATGCAAACATTGGTTTTATAAACTCAGAAGAGTGTCCTGTGGACAGACTCTGTCACTTAAATGGCCCATTGCAGAAGGAAGTACCCTGCTCAGGACTGCATTATCTTTTCTCCTTTCAGAAGAAAGGTTTAATCTTTAGGTTAAATCTCTCTTTGTTGTCTAGCCTCTTGCTAAAAGCTACATACTGAAATCACCCAAATATCTTAAAATTCTTATATATGTATTTTCTTTTTTTTTTTTTTTTTTTTTTTTTTTTTTCGTTTTTTACTTATTCTGTATCTCTCAGGTGGTAAATCTGTTAGGCTAAGCACAAAGTGAAAGTGGAATGGGGTAGATAGGCAATTAAGCAGTTAGCCAAGTCTGCTAGATATGGGGCTTATATAAATGTTTATTGAATTATTTTACGCAGGTTCATAGTTTCTCATAACAGATCCTAATATGAAACATGTTGTTAGTTTAAAAAAAATTTTACTTGTTTTTCTTCTTGATGCTTAATATCCTTATATGAGTCCACTCAGACTACCATATAATATACCACAAAGTAGGTGGCTTAAATGACAGAAATTTGGTTCCTTTCAATTCCTAAATTTAGAATCCAAGAACAAGGTTCAGCAGGGTTGGTTTCTGGTGAAAAGAATGGCTTTCAGGAGACCTGGCTTCTTACTCTATCTCCCATGGCCCCATGCAAACTCACACTACACACACAGACACACACTCATACAGAGAGGGAGAGGAAGGCAGGGAAAAAAGAATGTCCTGGTGTTTTTACTTCCCCTTTGATAAGAACCCAAGTTCCATTTGATTAGGTCCCCACTCCTGTGACTTCATTTAACCTTATTTACCACCTTATAGGTCCAACTTCCAAAGACTGTTGCCTTGAGAGAGTAAAGGTTCAACACAGAATTTTGAAGGGACACAATTCAGCCCAGAACATTCTATCTTCTCCCCTAACCCCAATTTATATCTTCACATGCAAAATATATTAAATCTTTCTTAAAGTCTTAACCCATTCCAGCATTAATTCCAGGCCCATTGTCTCATCTACATACTATGTAAATCAGGTATGGGTCAGAGGTTAGGAGTCCTCCAGAGACAAAATTCTTCCCCAGTTTGAACCTCTGAAATCAGATAAAAGGTATGCTTCTAAACTACATTGGTGAGACAGGTATAGGACAGAGAGAGAGAAAGGGGTGATAGGTCTGAAGCAAGTTGGAAACCTAAGAAGGCAAATTCCATTTCACCTCAAGGCTTGAGTGTACTCCTCTTTGGATGGATGTTCTTCTCTGCAGGTCCAGTGGGGTTCAACATCACCTCTATGGCCCTCGCATCAGCCCTGCCCCCCCACCTGAATCCTGGTCCACCTTTCAGGTTAGTAGGTTGGCCTTCCTCCTGACATCTTGGGTTTAACATTTTGCAAACAGAAACAGAGGAGAAAACAACCTTGTTTGTCTCCTGTTCTTGTGACAAGAGTGTCATGCTTAGGGATCTTTGAATCATCTTCTGGCTACTGTTTCTGTTTCTTAAAGGATAATGCTTGACAGTTCTACTGACCTATGCTGTAGATCTCTGAATCCCAGTTGTCTTCCTTCACTCTCTGCCACATTTCTCTGACCTTCTGCCTCCCAGCTGTTTCTGTTGATATAATCCCATCTCTACTCCTGGCTTCAGCAGATTTAGCTGATTAATTCTGTAAGCACTCTATTTACAGAGTGATTGTCCAGGCATGCCCTTGGTGTTCCTTCCAGAAAAGGCCTTTTCATTTGATATAATAGGGAGAGATCAAGTATCTTCCAAGTCTTTTGGTTCTGGTTCATTTTACTTAGCAACTCCTCAAATTTATCTCTCTTCTAGACTCACTTTTTGCCATAAGAAGTAAAAAGAAACCAGGCCACAATATCAATACTTTGTGGAGAAATTTTTTTCTTACCACTATGCTAGATTGTCACAAGTTCTACTTTCCAGAAAACACTAGAACACTATTGATTCAAGTTCTTTGAGAGATTATGGGAAGACTTGCCTTTCCTTCAAGTTTCCAATAACAAGTTCTTTATTTCAATATAAGACTTCACATATTTAGTATCCATATTTCTAGATTCTGTTTATGATGATATATATTTTTTCTATGATGACAGTAGCTTTTTCTGTAGCTCCACTCTTCTTCCTAAGCCCTCCTTAGAATCCCTGCTAACATCTGTAATTCTACCAACAGTCCTTTCAAGGCCATCCAGATGTTTGTAGCGTGCATTTCAAAACTCTTCCAGACTCTTCCCATCTCATTAGTTCTGAAGCCACTTCTATATTTCTAAACATTTGTTATAGAAGCATTCTATTTCTTGTACCAATGCTGTGTTTGCCTGCCATAACAAATTACGAGGGACTAAGTATTTTAAAGAATAGAAATTTATCTTTTCACATATCAGGAGGCTAGAAGTACAAACTAAAGTGCCACCCAGATTAGTTTCTGGTGAATCCACATTTCTAGGCTTGTAGACAACCAACTTTGTGTCCTTAAGTGTCCTTTTCTCTGTGCATGTCTATGTTTAAGAGTGAAGAGAGAAAGAGCTCTTAGAGCAGAGTAGATGGTGTCTTCCTGTTTTTATAAGGATATCAGTTCAGTCAACTTAGGGCCCTACCTTATCAGCTCATTTAATTTTAATGACTTCCTTAAAAGCCCCATCTCCAAATAAAATCACATTAAATCTTAGGGACCCATTTGGAGGGACACACTTCATCCAAAATAATATCTTTCAAGTAAAATTCTAGTAATAATTGTTTCTTTCAGAACATAATTGTTTCTTTTACTGTGAAAGGCACTTTAAACATACAAGTCAGAGGCATTGCTCACTAGTATGGATGAAATGCTTTAGAAGCAGAGAAATTCATTCAGTCAAGCTAAACCAGTATAAAATATATGTTAATATTGGGATATAAATATATATCACATTATCATTTTGCTTTAAAATGTAGCTTGAGTTTGTTAGATCTAGACTATGTTAAATTGGTAGACTAGGTAAATGGGTAAACAAGGTTTTATTAAAAAGTAGGAAGACAGAAGAGAGATTTGGAAGAAAATGTGAAAATTCTACATTCTTATAACTAGCATGCTGAGGAATATTATTAAGTCTGACCTAGAGGGGTCAAGGTCTCAATTAAAAATGGACCAAGCTGGCTTCATTCCTGGTTGCTTTGGCTAATGAACCCCTTTGCCAAGGAAAGTCATTGGTTTCATGTACCTAATGCACTCCAGTCACTGAAGATCCACCCATGAAAAAGACAATGTACTAGATGTAATGGTGCTATGTCCTATATTATCTCAGCCTTGGATAGGGGAAGACAATTTCTACACAACCTGACAGCTTTCCACTCACATACTTTTTGCTTGTAGTTCTAAGCTTTGGGCCATTTCTAGGACTCAGAAAATTATTTGCCCTACAAAATAGTCTGCCTAGAAGTGCTGGGAATTTAGCATTATTAGAAGAAATTCCCTCCATGGGAAAATTCCTATGTAATTACTTTCCTATCATGCTTGTTTTGAAAATGTGTATTTGTTCCAATGTAATAGATATATTAAGGAAAAAATTTGAACGGAATACTAATTTTGTATTTGCTTATATATTATTTATAACATCAGAAATATTAAATTAAGAATTAGAAAACTCTGGCTCACTGCCTTATTAATAAGGTTTCACTGGAACACTACTATGGCCATCTCCCCACCCCCTTTTCTAGGACTGGGACAGAGCCATATATCCCACAATACAGAAAATATTTACTATCTGATTCTTTAAGAAAAAGCATATTAATCTCTGATACAGGGGAATATAGAAAATAGCATGAGGCCAATTGATGTCAAATAAAACACACACACACACACACACACACACACACACACACACACAAAGGGGATATGCAAACACCTCAACAGCTACCAGAGACCTCACAGGGCATGGGTTATGAGCCACACCCAGTCAAACTTGGTATTACAAGTGTACATTGGCTTTCACCTACCTGTTCCTATACCACATTTCAGTACCTCACAAACTTTCAGCTTGCTTTCCATTAGCAAGGCCTTCTTCATGGTAAAGTGCCATTATTGTAGATTTTATGTACTTCTTAACTATTTATCATATGTCAAAGGTGCTACCATCTTTAAGGGTTGTGTAATTTTTATTTGTGACTGATATCATTTGGGGGTCTTGTGCCCTTAACTCTACTTTAATTACAATAAACCCGGGTTTTTATTGCTTACTTTTGTATAGCAGTGATTATTTGGAACACAAATGCTATTATAGCAGAAATAACTATATTTTCTTCATTCTGCTTCTCAGAAATTTCCCACAGGAACTGAGCCTTAATTTTCTAACCAGTATCATCCTCATTAACAGATTAACCACTTCTCTCCCTTACCTTTCTCACTTATTCCACTCCCTCATTTGTGCTTCCTAGAATCATACCTCTCATAAACCAGATATTTCTGAATCCTTGCATCAGGCTGTAATTTGGGGGGCAAATTAAGACAACTGTTTCCTGCCCTCATGGAGCATACAATATAACTTAGGACAAAAATTATAGTTAATTAAATGAATAAAAAAGGAAAGCAACAAACAAGTTAGATATATATGGACTGTGATAAGCTTTATGTAGGAAACAACCAGAGAGATATAAGGAAGAAAAATTGAGGGAAGTCACTTTAGAAAGGGTTCAAGGAAAAGCTCTCTGAGGAAGTTACCTTTGAATCAACAAAGAATAAAATAAGCCATCTAGGAAAAAATGCTAATGGTATGAAAATGAGAAAAACTAGAGTCAAATAACTAGATGGGAAAGGACTAGAGTGTTTTATCAATACTTGAAGGTATGTTGGACAGTACAAAGGTTATTTCTCCAACTGATAAGATGGTGATCAGTATAAATACACTAAATTTTATTAGAGCCATGTTAAATTCATCATATGGCAAGGAATAAGGTGTAGAAGACTGAAGAGTTTATTTTTGTATTTGCATGGCAGCAGAGGTGGCCAGAAATGCAGCAATTTATCACCTCAGTTGCCCTCCAATACCTTTTCTGGCAACTTAAATGAGATTTTCAAAAAAGGTTAAGAACCAGGAAGCAGTTTAACCAATTGACAAACATGGTATGAAAATACAACATGTAGACTAGATAAAGCATATAGAGTGACCCTGGGAATCTTCAAGTCCTCTGTTCTCAAGGAGTATATGACACTGAGTGGTGACAATCATGACACTGGTTGATGACCAATCTTTAGTGCAGACACAATGAAATGCAATTGCCATCAGAATTATTGCCATCAGAATCACCACCATCAGAATTATTGCCAACATGGAAGAAATACAGAATTTTCACATTCTTTATAGAATTTGCTCTGAAACTTGAGGTAACTTATCAAAAAGGGTTAAAAATGGAAAGAAAGGATAGGTCAAGAAAAATAATGTTTCTGGGAATCCATGTATCATGTTCAAGTGCATCTTACATGTTACTTTACCTGTTGTCACAGTACCTTATGTCAGAGTTACTATTTCCCCAATTTATAAACCAAGAAATTGAATCTTGAAAAGTTTCTGTTATTTGCCCAAGTTTACATTGCTTTTTAAAACCAAATTGTACATAGCTCTTTATATTAACAAAGAAAACTGTACACTACTATTATAAACTGAACAGAGATGGGCTATTATAAAGAGAAGGAAATAGTGGGAAAAAATGAATTCTAGCTGTGAATTTAAGACTTTAGAAAAGGTAGGAAAGAGAGGACAGGAACCAATACAGTGAGACATGTGGTTATTCTATTATCTTTAGAAATGGACTCATTCTTAGGGATCATCACTTCTGCTAAGATAAACAGTACTGGGCTTATTGTCAGTGATTAAAAGATCATGCTGACTTTGAAGAATTTTCTGAATGCAGTAAGGAAGTCAAAGTAATTTAATTGTTTTGCTAATTGCTAATTAACCTCTGTATAATGGCAAATGTTTGCATTTATGCAATTAAGAAGCAGACCAGAATATTATTTGTAAGAAACCCTGAACCAAAAATTTAAAAGGTTGTAACTGTCACTTGACCAAGTATCTATATAATAAGACAGGTGGATCAAAGTTGTTTTTGTTTTTTTGTTTTTTAAAATATAATGCAGTGTCTCTATAGCTTTCTCTTCACTCTTCAGAAGAGTACATAATGACATATATTCTTGTTCTTTCTTTTATTTTTTTAAAAACACATTTAGGGATGAGACTTCTGATGATCTAATGGGGATTGATTAACAAAGAAGAGTATGGAACTAAAGGAAGCTTGCCTTTAGTAGCCAAATCCTTCCTCATTTCCCACATCTATAGAAAACTCGAAAACTTATCTTTCTTCAAATTTAAGTTTCCATTCTCTTTTATATTTTTGTCTTTATTTATATTGTGCTGTACTTCTTTAATATCATTTAGCTTAGTCTTAAAACTAACAAATTTTCTGTAACAATAGGAATCACCTGTATCATAGATGTTATTTGAATTTTTAAAAATTTTATGTTCTGTCTAGAAGACACAATCATGCTATTGACAGAAGGTCCTGTTTGTTGAAAAATTTAATCAAAATTTCAGACACATTAGGGAAATTGCTATAAATATATACTATATTATACTATCATTTTATTTATAGCTATAAACTTTCAAAGAAAACATACAAAATTTTAGTTTAGTGTCTATCTGGCATATAGTTAATGCTCTATACATGTTAAGAATTTTGCCTATTATTGCTAATTGAGCATTCACAGTTCTTCTGGCGTATTGATCATTCACTTCTCAGGATTGGAAAGCCTTCCACATCTGAGATATTATCTATAAAATGTTATTTTCTTGGAATGGGTGGTATATGGACCTATTATTGGAAAAGCTCTAGATTAGTACAAATTTAAAAAATGGAGAAGCCAATGCTAAATAGGTAGCCAAGATAAGAGAAGACATCATAAACAAATTACAATTCAGCCATATTTTGGTCATTTAAGGTCATTGCTTATTCTGGAGATTCATGCTATTGTTGATAGATCTCAAATTTATACTTTATACTCATATGTACATACTTTATACTCATATGTACATACTTTATACTCATATGTACATACTGGCTTATTTTCTATATCTCACTTACCCTTCCTTTAAAACTTTCCGACAACATATTACATATATTCATCCATTCTAGAATAAAAACTGAAAATATTCAATCTAGTAAAATCAATTCAATATGATATTTTAGTTGGTTTCTTTCAGGTCAAAACAAATCTTGAAGATATACCCTTCTCCTTCTCTTTTTTCCTGTTGCTTTCTTAGATAGTTCCTAGAAAAAAAAACATGAATTAAGGATTATAAGACATTATATCTGAAGGAAGACGAGCATGAGGACTAGCCCTTTAATCTACAAGGGTTGCTTCTTAGAAATGCTGTAGTGTGATTAGCCTGAGTTGCTCTCTGTACTGGTAATGGCTGAGGTGAGATGGGTCCTAGTCAGCCATTCAAGTGTCATAAGGGACGTTTTTTGCCTTGGTCATAGCTTCCTCACACTTTGTTACATTTTTGTCCTAATCCAGGCTTCTGCAGATTATACAACATTCCCAGTTCTGTGACTTTTTGATCCAGACACACAAGAACTCCCTGATCTTCCATGGTTTTTATGATCTTGGGAATCAGAAACATTTGAAATGATTTTTCAGGCACTTTCTGCTACAGCATTACCATAAGCTCTGTCCTTGTCCCACATGTCAATCCAATAATGAGAATATGATTTTGAGAAGAAGAAAAAATAAGTTTTATTGCTTTGTTAGCAAAGGAGAAACACAGGGGACTGCTGTCCCAGAGGCTGTGATTCTGCCCATCAGGGGCAACAGGGGGTCTTTAAAGAGGTGATTCAAAGGCTATATTCCATATGCTCTCTGCAATTTACTTGCTAATTTGGGAGACAGTCATTTCTGAGATCTTCTGGTGCCACCTCCTAGTCTGAATTACTTTGTTCCTATTATGGGTGTGTGCTTAAAACCAGATAACTCTTGCTAGGATGGGGAAGAAAGGCAATCCTATATCCCCTACCCAGATTAAGGAGTGGGAGAGATCAGGGAGGGGGAGGGAAAGAGGAAGAGAAGGAAAAAAGTTGTTTTAAAAATAAGTTGCAGTGGCAGAGCAGCAAGGGCTATATTCAAAGCACAAAGTGGGCCACTGTTACACCAGCACTATGCAATACTATTGCATCATAATCAATGTGACTGCTGAGCTGTACCTCAAGGTTTGCAGCCAGTCCTGTATAATGCATCACTGGCCAATGTCAATGAGCTTTTTTATGCACTCATTTGAGGGTATTCCTCCCACTGTTTTTCACACCTTTTATTTCCCACTTTGATGAACAAAAAGTAACAAGATGTGTTGTCTCTTCTACCTACCCTGTCCATGTTTTCTGGTTTTTGCCACCATACACTGAATCCACAATAGTTTTTATTATAAACGATGTTATTTAAAGCAGAAGCCACCTAACATTCACTTCCATGCTCCACTTTGCATGGGAACAACAGATCTTAAGGACTCAAGAGACTCTGCTGTCCAGAGCAAATAGCAATCACTGTGATAACCAGCATGTGCAGAAAATCAGGACTACTCCTAAATAGACTATATGAGACTCCTGGTATTTTATATGAACCTTTGGACACAAGAAATACCCCAAATAATTGCACTGTAACTTCCTAGCAGAACTAAATGAGGATTCTTCATTGAACACTATTGAATTTAATTAGACTAAAAGAAAATTAAGAAATAAGGCATCTCTTGGAAACTTGAGTTTATGGACACTTACATCTGCTAAGTAACATTGTTCCTTTCCATAAGAACAGAATTTCTGATTATCTGTTTAATATTCACAAGGATTAATGAGAAAAATTCAGAAATTGATAGCTTCCATCTAAAATAGATTTCTTCCTTCTCAAAGCACAATTTGAGTAGATTTTAAACTTTGCATATTTTGAATAAATTATAAAAGCTATTTGTTCTCAAAGGAAATTGAACTCTTGTGATTTATTATACTCAAAATACCCTTGAAGTTCCCCATGACTCTATGGTATGACAAGTATATCATATTGGCAGTATCTATATTTTTAACAGTTGTGGCTTTTAAGAATTTGAGTATTTTAGAGCAAGACATTCTCAAATCACACATTAATGCTTTATACTGTGCAAAATATCTAAATCAATAAATGTTTTAGAAGAAAAAAATCAATACTATGCAAACTCCAGTGAACAGAAAATGTCCTTGTGCTTTGGATAAGTGCTGAAGATCTGTGAGGAAACCCATAATTGCATTAATTTTATTTTTGGCTTTGAAATACAGCTTTATTGACCATGCTATATTACCAGCATCCCCCTTTGTAACTTCCTATGTATTCTGGATTAGAGCCCATTTTCAAATGTATGTCTATACTGTGTGGCACCTGAGAAACAACTGGACTTACCTCTAAAGCCATTAGGAAATGACTAGAAGGACTAAAGTTAAAGATGATTTGTAGTGTGAAGATTCTTCTTTAATTTTATTTTTTAATCATCAGGAGTATTCTTGATAGAGAAGTATAGGATTTTATCTAGCCCTGGAAAAAAAGAGAGAACTTCAGAAATAATTGAGTTCTAATTACTCAATAGCAGAACAGATGAGTCTTCCAAAGAATCTTCCCTGAATTAAAAAAAAAAGAAAGAAAGAAAGGAGATAGTTCTTAAAAACCTAACTCAAAATACTATTATAATCATGTTATAACTACATAGGCATAACATATAGGCATGACCCCCAAATCCTATTTCATCAAACATTAATATAATATTTTCACATTTTATCTACTTTGCAATCAATCATTGTTTTAAAGATTAAATATACCTAACTTTCCAAACCAGTGTTGCTGCATGTATCCATTTTGGCCATAATTATAATCAACTGGGTATTGCAAGTCTTCCTCCTCCCCACTTGCTGTGAACTGATTTTTGTCCTCCCGAAATTCATATATTAAAGCCCTATCATTATCAATGTAACTATATTTGAGATTGGGCTTTATGAGGTAGTTTAGGTTAAATGAGGTGGTCATAATGGTGAGGTCCTAATTCAATGGGAATGATATTCTTACAAGGAAAGGGAGACATCTTTCTTTCCTGGTTCAGGAACAAAGGAAAGAATGTGTGAGCACAATTGAGAAGATGACTATAAGCCAGAGACAGGACCCATCCAGACACAGCCATGAGGGCACACTGGTCCTAGGCTTCTATCCTAAAGAACTGATAAAAATAAATAAATAAATAAATAAATAAATAAATAAATAAATAAATAAATTTATGTTGTTTAAACTACCCAGTTTCTGGCATTTTGTTATGGAAGTCTGAGCTGACTAAAACACCAGCATTTTGAAAGAGCAGCTTAATCTCATAATAATCAGGATCAATTAACCTGAAAATGTGATGATGACTTCTCTTCTGTCCTTTGGTTCTAAAGAATCCAAAGATCCATGGTGGTGGCTGTAGCTAATTGTTCTTTGTGTCCCTTGCTGTGTCCCAAACATGTTTTCTTTTCAGAAACTATATCCTTTAACCCTATTGAAACCAGAGTTGCAGAGATAGCATATTATCCTAAGTAGGTGTTCAGGAGTGATGGTAAGAGAAGCCAATCCTGCTATGGCCCTTCATTTCTCAGATCAATGTATTCTTCTTACTAGGAACACAGAGCCATATGCAGGTTCTTTGATTTAGTGTAGACTGTAAGCTGAATGATGACACCACATTCTTGTGGAATATTGCTGCTTAGGTGGCATTTTATCTCTGTCTTTAGTAGACCATCTCAATATTATTGAAAATCAGCTGCTTCAGGATGTTGAAGTTTGTGATATGATAGTAGATTCCATTTTAAGGTCCCAATCTTGCATATTCTTTTCTGTGAAATGGAACTTATCTTTCGATGCTATATTGTGTGGAATTTAATGCACGAAGATAGGGCATTATCTAAGCCCACAAAACTACTTGTACTGACTGAGGTTCTCTGAACAGGAAAGGCATATCCATGCCTCAAAGGGATATTCATTTTTGTTAGGATAAGTCACTGGCACTTCCATAACAGAAGGGTCCCAATGTAGTTAACTTTACACCAAGTGGCCATCTGGTCTCCTTAAGGAATAAAGCCATATCGGTGGCTCAGTGTTGATCTTTGTTGTCAATATATTGGAGATCAAGGTGCAACAGTAGCTAGATTGACAAGTAGGTTCGTGAGTAATCCATATCTATGCCACAATGGCTACTCTGTCCATTTGTGCATTAACAATTCTCCAGTTATAGATGATAAAGTCTGAGTATGTCAATTGGTCAAATCATTTTGTCTTCATGGTTGTGCAATGCTTTTCATCTGATAGATGCTGCTAGTATTAATGTATGATAAAAAAATCATCACACATTTTTGACCAGTCTTGAATACCTATACACATGCCTCTGCTGAAGATCTCTCTGTTTTAGATCATATAGACTTAAAACTTTCAGGTTCTTGACTAGATATCAAGGATATTGGACACACATTACCTTAGGTGACTTCTGTATCAAATGGATAATCAGATAGACCTCTTCCAGCTATACCTTTTAGAAATATTATCTCTCATCACTGTTTCTCAAGACCATTCATTTTTATTATTGTTATTTTTGTTCAGTGCTAGAGATTGAACCAGGGCTTCATGCATGCTAGGTAAGCATTTTACCAATGAACTACATCTCCAACCCCCATAAACCATTCTTGAATGTGGCCACACTACAGCTAATATTTATTTTAAACTTGTATTGTATTCCATGATGACTTATTAATAAACCATGCTTGCGCTCTCTCCTGCTCTCTTACTCATCTTAGGTACCCCTCCCCTTGCCTGCATAAAGCCATAGGAGTGAACTAAAGCCTGGGTGCCTGTGTACCTTGATGGGTGATATGGGTGGTTGGGCTGTCAGATCATGAAGCTTACTTTTACTCTCTGGTCCCCCTCAAGCTCAGTATTAGACATACCATTTCCATTTTATGGACAGCTGCTGGGCATTAAATGTCCAACAAAAACCATCTTATATTGGGAAGTTCTAGACATATAAGCATCTGGTATACAGTGAATAGTCAAGCATTTCCTTTCTCATAAGAGCCCATTAACATGTCAGGGAGTGTTTCTTGAAAAATACATAATTATCCCATTATGAAATGCATGGCCTTGCTTCAGAGTCTCAGAAGCCTGATATATGAGTGTCTAACTAGGGATTGTCATAAATTCCACACTGAATCTTTTCCTACCAATTACACACCCAGGATCATAAGGTATTCCAGATATTATGGTACAAGAGACAATCTAAACTTTCTGTGGAGCCCTTCTAACACTGGACCCTACTCAGTGCTTACAGTCTTCCATATCACATAATATGTAGGCTGGAGTAGTATTCCTAGAGTGGAACAGTATCAACACTAGAACTTGAAAAGGGCTAGCCAATTTTGTGCTTCCTTATCTTTCTTACTTTGGAAGTAATTGCTTGGCATGTTCTTGACCTTGGGATACCTAACATTTTTAAAGAATAGTGGGTCTTTGAATCTCAGACTTCATTGGATGTAATTCTCACTTTTTCAGTGCCTGTGTCTTACCAAGCCCTCCAGCATACTAATTTCTTTGTGTTCATTCTGCCTTGATTACCATAAAATGAATGAAATGATCATGTTCTATAGAATGTTCAGAAGGTATAAATCTATTCTGATTATACTATGAAAAACAATGAGAGAGCTCATATAGCTCTGGGGCAAAACTGTAAAATGAATATTTTATTTATTCCATGTGAATTGAGTTTTTCCTGTTCTTTTCTAACTGAATGTTTGGTACTTAATGAAAGGTGAGAGGAAAGAAAATAGATTGGGTCAGGAGAGCTTCAGACTACATTGCAATTGAAATTCTGGACTAAGATGATGAAGTTTTCAGAAAAAGATTTTCCTAAAGGAATTCCATTACAGGCAGCAATGTTATGGCTCTAGTACTTCTTCCATTGTCAGTCATTGGCTAGAAGTAGCCTAGGAAAGTGTGACTGTCATGGAGGATCAAAGATACACTGGAAACTCAGTCAACCATACTGCCTGCAGCAAATTTCCTTCAAGGGATAGTCAAACCTTATAAACCCTTGGCTACCACAAACAGCCAAACAGTGCCTGTCATCTCCAGTCTGTCTATAAAGATCATTAATTTTAAATTGGTTTCACTTTCACAGCATTAGATTGTTCCTTCAAGCAGAAAACAAACACACAAACCAATAAGCAGGTTCTCACCAATGCTCATACTGATCTTGCTATATAAATGTAGAACAAATATATAAAGAATATCCGTCACAAGGGACATCAAATTACTATCCTGAGGTGTCTGCAATCTAACCCTAGGTATATTTACCTCCCATCACTCCCTCTTGAGTGGTACCCATCACATCCCTGCTTTTGCACTCCTTTATTCTGGTTATGATATTTTTGGCAAGTGCAGGAATTTATCATTTTCTGGGTTTGTATCTGATTTCCAATAACTTGAAATCTACCTTCTTAGGATGCAGGCTGACAAAATAACTATTAAACTAGAGATGTGCCTTCCTAAAAAGATTTGTTGCTTTGGCAGAAATATTAAAGGTTTTATGCTTCAAAGCAAAAATATATCTCCAACTGCCTGAGTGTGCTTTGGCACCTTATCATATATGTTTCCCCACATCAAATATATATGTGAGCATACTCAATCTTGTTCTTGGAAGTTTATGAAAAAATAGTATCTAGTAAAAATCAAGATATGTTTTGTTGTTTATTTTTCAATTCAAATGCACTATATTCTAATTACCTATTAGATACAGAATGCAAAATCTTTCTTAAATTTGTGAACATTCAATTTGATGGAATACAGTTTGTATTGTTATTGTTTTGATGAAGTGTTTTCTGTAACTCTATGTTTAAACTACTCTCATATCTATTGGTTTAAAATAAATTGAAACATCTGACTATGGGATTCAAATAGATACTCCATTCAATAATCCAAATAGATACTCCATTATACAGATGATAATGTATATCAAACTTTCTTCATTGTTATATGAATTTACTTAATAATACTGACACATATGCATATTGTGATTTATTCTTTATAAAATATTCTAAATAATATAGTATTCTTAATATAGCTGGCTTTGATTATCTATTTAATAATTTAATCTATTTTTTATCACTGAAAGATACCCACTTAAGAAATCATGTAAACTCCTTAAAAATTTTGGAAGTACTGTTGAATTTTAATTCAAGTACATAGTTAGAAGCTAATTGTTATATTCAGTTTATCGTAGCCTAAGTCACAGATATTTTTCAAATCCAATGGATATTCATAGTTCTTATTTACCCATCAGACTTAGGTTGCCATGCCGTAGTTGAATACTCTTCTTTTATGACTCACGTTTTTATTTTGGCCTCCATGATGCTACATGCAATTGTTTTTTCTTTCTTGTCTCCATAGACACTGTAATTTGATTTTCATTTCTGGGCAATCAAAACATATTGTAACTTTATGAGGCTTAACTGGGTCTTCTCTGCTTTATCAATTATATTGGCCAGCTATTGCTCCAAAATAAATAACCACAAAATCTTAGCAAAATACAATAATAAACATGTTTCTAATAAGTCTGTGGGGTGTCTAAACTAGCTCCACAGATCCTGGCTGGGTTTTGTCATGCATCCATGTGTTTTGTCATGATGCAGGTACACTCAGCTGAACATCTTGGCTTCAAATTGATGGTCTGCCAGTTAACCATATGACTGTTTCATGTGTCTCTCATCCTTCTTGGACTGCTGGCCTAAGCACAGCACATTCTTCTCATGGAGATGACAAATGTCAAAGGCTAAAGCTATGCAATGTTTGGAAGGACTATTCAGAATTAGCATCCTTCTTCTATACTCAAATTCCATTCATATTAGTCAAAGAAGTCACATACCTAAGCCCAAAGTGAAGAAGTGTAGTAATATACTTTGCCTTTAGTGAAACAAAATGCATTACAAAACAGAAAATGGTGTGGCTTTACAGATGAAGAATTGGTGCCAAAAACTCAACATTCTGTACTGACCTAGTCAACTCATCTGGTGGGTTTTAATTCTACAAATAGACTTTTCTTTGTATTCATATATCAGGATTTTTGACATAATATTTCCTACTTCTGGAATAACCATCTTTCTGATATTTGTTTGACTGGCCCTTGTGTAACATTCATCTCCTCAGAAATTTATTTTCTGACCATTATAGAGAAAGGAGCAATCTTCTCTTATTCCACAATTCATAGTACCCTGTTGCTTTCTTACCATGATGTACAGTGTTCTTTATACTATTTTAGTTGTTTGTTGGGTGCTGTCTTTTCAGAATTCAAGCTTCAAGAAATCAGAGTATTATTCTTGCTTTGTTCACTATGGTATCCCCAGCACCTACTACAAGGCCTTGCATATGGTGTTAAAGAATTAATATTCATTGAATTAATAAAATGAAAAAAATATGTGATTTGGCTATTTTTTTCATTTAAAATTATAGGTAAAAAAGGTAGAATAAAGAATGTCTCACTCTTCGTGCACTAGAAATTCTTTTCTTGTGATTAAATGAGAAAGGCAAAAAATATTTTTTAAAATTTGAAATATTGTTGTTTTACTTTCATTTTGTTTTACTTTAATTTTCATTTTAATTTAAAAGCCTTTTTTATTATAAAGAAATTGTTTTTTAACCTACTATAACATAGAAACCTGAAAGAAAAGAGATGAGATAGAACATTATTTCTGTGGTCCAGATGAGATGATGAGTAGGAGGGCTTATTGATAATGGAAACTAACCAAAAATGTTTAGTAGCTAACTCACATTACTATATGCTGGATACTTCACATATAGCAACAACTTACCTTATAATACCCCTATGAAGAATGTATTAACATTTTTCTCCTTTTACTCATAAGAAAATTAAGGTTCAGAGAAGTTGAGAAAACTTGTCCAACATACAAAATTTCTAAATAGTGGAGCCACTGTGTTCCATTAGACCATCGGCCCTATGTCCTGATATAATGTCTACTCTGGCCAATATCTCCCAAATACAACAAACATTTTTCCATCTTATAGCCTTTCTCATGTATCTGTGCCTTCCCATTCCTCTGAATATACTGTTCTCCCTTTTCCCATACCCACCTAGAGTCAGTGTAGAAGTGCCTTTTCTGGAATTCCTTATGGCAGCCTGTAACAGCATAAGTATTCCATACTCGTTAAGAACACAGACTCTGGAACCAGGTGCTTAGGTTATATCAGCTCTACAACTTAATGTATGCTATTTGGAAGAGCTGCTTAAGGTTTCTGCACTTCAGTTTGTCCTTTGTAAATTATAATAACAGTAGCTATCTTGTAGGGATGCTTAGACCTGGTAAGCCCTCTTCAAATATTAGTATTTATTTTTATTACCTACTCCATGCTTGTACTCAACACATGCTCCTCACACAGTTATTTTTCTCTATATCTACATCTATATATCCACATACATACATGCAAATATATGTATACAAGGATACACAGGTGTTCTTCTTACTTGAAATCAAACACCAGATCTTATTTGTTCAACTCCCTCTATCCCTATACAAATGACTAGGCATCTTAATACATACATTGTATTATATAAACAATGATGCAATAGTTCTTTATTTTAGATTATCATTTTTGAGTCCTGGACCAAGCCACTCCCCTTACTGTATCCTCCATGGTATCTCAAAAACTGTGTTCCACTGGGCAAGGTGGCACATTCCTATAATCCCAGCTACTCGGGTGGCTGAGGCAGGAAGATCACACGTTCAAGGCTAGCCTGGGCAACTTAACAAGGACCCTGCCTGAAAATAAGAAATAACAAGGGATGGAGATGGAGCTTAGTGGTAAAATATCCCAGGTTTCAACCCCTAGTATTGCAAAAATAACAACTATGTTCCCTGTTATTGTTTTAATGGGTTCATTATATTAGCCTCAGAGGAGAGAATAGTAGCAGGATAAGAATAAAACTGAGCCTAGAGCTTCAATATCTCTATTTCAGGGTTTGTGAAGCCCCTTACTGTAGATATTTTGATCTGGTAAATTGTTACAGGGCTGTCTTACACACTGCAGATATTTAGCAAAATCCCTGGTCTCTACGTACCAGATGCCAAGAGTGTCCCTTTCCCAGTTGTGAAAATCTGATGTGTCCTCCAGACATTACCATATACCTCCAAGAGGACAGAATTGCCACTGGTCAAGAACCACTGATCTAACTACTGATCAATTTATATTTCATTTTTGTTACTTTTCAGAAACATGTATCTGGGGTAGGTCACCTCAGTACTCTAAGCCACAAATTCTTCATTTGTAAAATGTGTACAATAATAGCTACTGCACAGGAATGTTATGAAGACTAAGTGAGATGTTGTATTGCAGTATCTGGCATGGAATATAGCAATAGTACAATTTGTTAATTCAAATTTCAGAAATTTCTATTGCTTATCCAGTTAAATAAGAAAAAAATGTTAAAATGCATCCAACTGTTGGAAAGGGATCGTGCTCCTACTTCTCTCCCACCCTGGCCTCAGTTCCCACTTGGTTTGATCCATGTTTGCTGTGAAGCTAAAACTGGCACTGTTTTAAGTAACCTTCATGTACCACCTGTCTCTTCTGGCAACCCAAAGTTCAAGAGAGACAAGTCAGAAGTGGAAGAGAAAACAACACAACAATCAAAACACACTAGCATCCAAGTAAAGGGTGGGACTTTGTAGCTAAGAAGAAGTGACTTCTTTGTCTCTACAGAATTCAACACATTTCCTAAGTGACTTCACACAGTTGAAGTATTAACACCAAACTTAAGGGATATTATTCTTGGTTTTTGAAAAATAATATTCCTTAAATGGGTAAATTAATCATTGTTAGAGAAAGTTAAAATTTCTCATTATACTCAGTAGATTAATAAGTTATCCATGTAACTGAATTTATTCTTAAGAAATTATTTGATTCAGCACAGCAATTATTCTTATGTTATTGAAACTATAAATAAAATATTGCAATGCTGAAATAATAGTGAAGGCTTTAGAATGTCAAGCCAACATAAATATGTCAAAGGGGTCCATTTCCAAAGAATGTTTTGTACATAAATGGAAGCAATGAAAATTTTGATAAACATACTGTATAATTGAGCTATTCTGCTTAACTTGAATATTTGGCATCAAGTTTGTAAATAAACAAACAAAAACAAAAAATACTAATTGAGTAAACAAATCTTGCATGTTACTTTCTTAAGAAGCAAAAGAATTAGGTAGAGGGAAGTGAAGGGGGGGAGGGGATGGGATATGGGATTAGGAAAAATAGTAGTAGAATGAAACAGATATTATTACTTTATGTATATATGTGACTGCATGACCAATATGGTTCTACATCATGTGCACTCAGAAAACTGAGAAATGATATCCCATCTACATATGATATATCAAAGTGCATAAATGTATTCTACTGTCATGTATAACTAATTTTAAAAAATTAATGTAAAAAAAAGAAGCAGAAGAGCTGGGCAAGGTGGCACATACCTACAATCCCAGTGACTCAGAAGCCTAAGGCAGGAGGATTGCAAGTTTGAGAGCAGCATCAGCAACTTAGTGAAGCCTTAAGGAATTTATCAATATCCTATCTCAAAATAAAAAAAAAGTAAAAGGTGCTGGGAATGTAGCTCAGTGCTTAAATGCCCCTGGGTTCAATCTCTAGTACCTTAACTAATTAATTAATTAATTAATTCCAAGAGAAGCAAAATAAGTCAGGCATGGTGGCACACACCTACAATCTTGGCTACTCTGTTGGCTGAGGTAGGAGGACTGGGAGTTGGCCAGCCTGGACAACACAGTGAGACCCTGTCTAAAAACAAAGCAACAAATAAAAAAGAAGAAAAAGAAGTAGAGACCTTCCTTCCCAGCACAGAATCTTGAAATGTTTTGGGACTTTTCTTTCTCACAAAGAATAGTAATGAGTTAGGAAACATTGAATTGAAAATGTCTTTCCTTCCTGCCTGCATTCTTCCCTTCTTTTCTTTCTACTTGTATTCCATTCTTTCCTAATGCACCAAATATTTATTAATAAAGATATTGCAGATTGCACATTTGATCAACATTGATAAAAACCATAGTTACTACTGGCCTAGTCACCTCTAGGAAATGATCTCACTATGCTCAGGAGGTTGAGGCAAGAGGATTGTGAGTTCAAAGCCAGCCTCAGCAATGGTGAGGCTTAGCAAGTCAGTGAGACTCTACTCTGTCTTTAAATAAAATACAAAACAGGGCTGGGGATGTGGCTCAGTGCTCGAGTGCCCCTGAGTTCAATCCTCAGTATCCACCCTCCCAAAATAAAATAGTGACTTTGATACTAAATGTGTTACAGTCATATTCTTATAGACACAAAATGCATTTTATACTTAGTTTTAGCACACTTAGATATCTAGCCATTATTATCATTCACTTTGGACCAGAAGTCAATCATAGACTGCCACACAAAATAATTTGAATCTATTTTATTTTGCTTTGTTTTCCCTTACACTCGCTGTTTTCCAAGCAAAGACATTAATTTCCTTATTGCTCATAATTTGTCATCATGACCCACCCTTACATATATGCACATATATTCACAAACATGCACAAATAGGTACACATCACCCTCTACCTCATCCATTTGCTGATATATTAGATAATGATTTGTTAAAATAAGTTTTTAATTTGTTTTTTACTATTTGTTAAAATAGATTATTTTTGCTTTGATAGAAGAAAAAGCACAGGAGTTTTTGTATGTGATTCCAAGTGTCTCCACACTACTTGATTATTTGCAATAACTGTTCTCTTTATATCCTAATTACTCAACATTTTTATTTAATAGTAACCTTATAATTGCTTATCCAATATTGCTCTGGGATTTGAACATCTGTGACATTTTGTGGGGGACATAATTGATGAATTATTTTGCTCTACTTTCTTATTTTAGCTTTTTTTCTGAAATGCAAAAAGAAAATTTTCTTAAAATGTACATCACACATTTAGTACAAAATATATGGGAATGATATTTTATTTGTAACATAAATGAAATATACTCACTCTAAAACATCTAGTTATGATTATTGTAAATATTTTAGGACCTTCATATACTTCATTATGAAAATTCTAAATTACTTATTTGTATACCATATATTCCATATACCTATACATATACAATTCATGATTTTTACTACATTGCATATACTTTTAAGTTATTTTCATATGAGTCACAAAATATTTTCTCCTTTCTTGATGAAGAAGAAAGCTAAACACTGTTTGGTTAAGTCACTGATCTAAGATCACATAATTTGGGCATGAATGTCCCACCCTAAAACTGGAATCTAAAACTCCTGATTCTAGTGGAGCAGCATTTCCACTACAGCCGTTGCAAGATAGAATGTTCTAAACCTCCTGAGAGCAGAATTCACGACACTGGCTTATTGAAACCCAGTTCTGTACTTTGGAAATAATCAATATATTATAGAATAACACTGACGTAGAACACTACTAACATAAATTCAATTTTGTGCATATCTTCCTAAGAAATACAGGTAAAAGAACTTCCTTTTAAAGGGTTTATTCTTGGTGAGATTTACCAGGAATTGAACTCAGGGACACTCAACCACTGAGCCATATCCTATTTTGTATTTTATTTAGAGCCAGGGTCTCACTGAGTGGCTTAGCACCTTGCCATTGCTGAGGCTGATTTTGAACTTGAGATCCTCCTGCCTCAGCCTCCTGAGCCACTGGGTTGAGGGTTTTTAATCTGCTTTGCCTCCATATTTACTTCACTATGTGGACCCCATTCCTCTCATGCCCTTTGCTTGACTCTTTCTAGGAAGTTTCCCCAGTTTAGAGCATGAGTATGTGTTTAGTGGGGCACTACAGCTGTATTTGTGCACATGTTCCTTTTTGTTTAAGGTTATGTGCTCCATCCCAGGTTCTGTTTTTGAGTGGAGTACTTTATAAATTGTTGTTGTCAATGTTTTCATTAAAGCTCTTTACAAACTGAAAAGGGATTCAAGGATGACTGCCACAGAACAGGTAGACTAGATGGAGTGGCTAATTATTCATCCTTGCAATTCTAATCTGCCTCAAGAAAAAATAGAAGATGTGTGAATTTAGAAAACACAGACGAGGTGAATACAGAATGCCTGCTATTCTGGGACAGATGTCAGTGAATCGACTCAACTCAGGAATAGCTATGAAATATTCAAAAAGCTATTGTGCTGGGAAAGCAGAAATAACATGCCCATGCATAACAAATTGTAAAATGGTGCTTCATATACAAATCTGCTAATGTTTCTTTATACTAGACAAAAGGTTGCATAATTTGAAATGGGAGCCAGAAAACCAGACTTGATCTTGAAAACTGAAAGAGAAAAAAAAAAAAAAGGTAAAATTTGAGATTAAAAATTAGTCTCCCTTTACTTAATTGATAAGAACAAGCTACAGAATTTTCATAACTTACTGAACAAACTCTAAACGCTATGGAAAATATCTCCTCGTCTTCCTAACTTGTCATACAGCACACACAAAAACAAAATAAAATAAAAGCTGCAGTCAGATGCAGTGGTATGTGCTTATGATCCCATCTACTGGGGAAGCTGAAAAAGGAGGATTGTGAGTTCGAACCTGGGCAACACAGCAAGAACTCGTCTCAAACAACAAAAACTATACAGACTCTTCAAAAACAAAGCTGCACCATTTGTGTTCTTGAGCTCCTCCTCAGTTTGACTTCAGCTGTCAAGGCTATACCTTGAGGTTCTGAGAAGGAGGTTAGTGTCCAAATTTCATTGAGTTATATTATTTCAGAACAGTGTGTGTTAATAGTGATAGTTATGTGCCAGGGATTTTAGTTTAAAAAACTAATCATGAGTTAGATTTAATGTTAGTAAGATGGGTGATACTATAATTAAATTCATATACTATAAAATTCCTAGGGAACCTGCTGATTATATGAAAGAAAATTTTTTTAAAATTATTGGTTATTAACATAGTTAGTATGATATACCTACACTTATGGTCTGCTAAATCTTACCTAATCCCTCCCCAAAACCACAAATGTTGACCTTATAAACAATGTTATTGTACACCCCCAAATGGGAATATCTGGTATTCATACTAGTTTTCCTGCAGCATTTTTTTTTTTTGCCTGTTATTTGATTTCCTTTTAATGATTGAACTCAATGAAGAAAATGTAAAATTGGCCACTGAAGCCATCACAATCTACTTTCTAGAAATAAAACCAATATGTCATCTAGTTTCTACAGATACAAAGTAGTTCTTCTATTAAGCTTGATAAATATGAACGAGGTAATGATCTTTAGACTTGGCACAGACAGTGTAAAGCAAAAGAGAAATAAGGACACTATACTATATTTCAATAAATCTCTCATTCATTATTTTCAAGTTTTGTCAGAGAAGCCATGGCATCAAATCTTGCTATAATTATAGGAGTTATTCCACAGCCAGAAAAGGCCCCTGAGAATACCCTAAGCTCTGATAAGTCTAGTCAACAAAAATTTGGGAGGCATCTAATTTGCAGGCCCTGAATGGGAGCATACAGCTGGTGCCTTGATGACACTATAAGAAATAAAACACAAGGGAGGAAAAGAATTGCTATAAATGTAGTAGGTATAATTCTTTCCCATATTTTTATTGGTGCATTATAGTTGTATGGAATAGTGTGATTTGTTGTTATGCATTTATACATGCACTCAATATACCAAGATGATTTGGCCAATTTTGAGTATTGAGATCTCCCTCACCCAGTCTGAATTGCAGAAGACAGAGATCTCTGAATTCTGATCTGCCCGGATCCTCTTTCTTCATAACCAGACCATAAACCTGGGAAGCATCCTTGTAAGAACTAGGGAATTCCTTGTTTCTCATCCAGGAGCTGCAACTTCTTGGTCATTTGCATCTTTATCTTGTATGTCATCTACACTGTTTGTAGTCTGTCAGTAGCCAAATAGGAAGCAATGTAAGTCATGTATGGATCTTTATTATAACAGATAATCTGAAGGAAATAGATCTTTGTGGTCTACCTTAGCTCATACTTTGCTAGGTACTCCTGAATATGCAAAGAACATGGATTCTAAGTATGAATAAGTTAACATTTGCTATTCAATTAAAATCCAAAGATTTTCTTGATTAATTAAATTTTTAAAAATCTGTTAAATAAATTTTCCAGTGATTTAACTGACTTCAAATGACCAAGCAATTAATCACATATGAATGCTACATAAAGAAGTACTATATGTACAAAGACTCCTCACTTTGCCGTTTAATTCTATATGGTCTTCTTTAAGGACACAAAGACTCAAAATATCATAGAAAATCAATCTCTTCTACTTCATATTTTTATATTTTAGATGGTATATTGTGTTCAACAAATATGAACTTTATATCTTGGCCCTGATTTTAAAATTCCAGCTGTTGGATATTTTATCTTAACATACAAATTATTTTTGTGTGTGTGTATGTGTGTGTGTGTGTGTGTGTGTGTGTGTGTGTGAAAGAGAGAGAGAGAGGTGGGAGAGAGAGAAACAGAGAAACAGAGAGACAGAGGTGGGTATTATATAACACAAACAACTATTGAAGGAGAAAATATTTGCTGTTGCTTCATTTGGTATAGTAGAGTTAAATTATTTGCCTAAGATAACAACAAGGCCATTAACTAAGTCTACATTAAAGCCCCAAATTCCACAAAGTAGTCTTCCCTATTTGTTCCCTTTGTTGCACATTAAGAATACATGCACTGTCATACTTATAACCTTTTCCTTATCCCAAAATTGAAAGTCAAACATGACAGAAGGAGAATGTCACATCTGAAATTCAATCATGACCAAGTGTAATCACTTCCTTTCCATCAAGAAAAACAATAATTTACCTGAAAGGTTTTATTAATTCCAGGAGATCTGTATCTGCTTAGATTAGTTACTTTCAATGCATTTAAAATTGGGAAATACTAAGAAAGGTAGTATTATGGTTTGGGTATGAGGTGTCCCCCAAAAGCTCAGGTGTGAGATGATGAAAGGTTTGGAGGTGAAATGATGGTGTTATAGCCTTAATCTAATGAGTGAATTAATCCCTGGTGGGATTAAATGAGTGATAACTGGAGGCAGGTGGGGTATGGCTAAAGGAAGTGGTTCATTGGGGGCGTGGCTATGAGGTATATATTTTGTATCTGGAGAGTGTATTCTGTAAGAGCCTTTGATGAGGAAGTAGCTCTAAGATGGCGGCTGGCTGAGAGCCAAGAGGTGGCGTTTGCTTGTTTGTCAGACAACTTACACCTGACCTTTATAGTAATTGACTAAGAATTTTTCTGTGCTCATGGGCACTGCGTGCTGTACCTGTAAGTTGAGCTTGTGAGACACGTGTATGCTTATTAGGAGAACTAATGCATCTGTGATAGGTAAAGAGTATTTAACCAGATGGTAGAGAGGAACAGGGGGCAGAATCAGGGAGAAGATAGAGAAGGAAGTAGAAGAAGAAGGAACAATAAAGGAACCACTCATTCCCATCTGCCTCCGATTTCTTTCCTGCGGTTGCTGCTGACAGCAACAGTATTCTCTCTCTCTCTCTCTCTGCTTTCTGATCTTCCTGTGATCTGCTTCACTCCACCATCCTCTTCTGCCATATTGTTCTGCCTCATCTCTGGAGGAGCCCTGTTTGGGGAGATAGCTAAGATTGCGGTTGACTACGGGCCATAGACATTTTTGGGCATTGTCGCCTTCCGTAGTCACACGGGACTTGGCCCAGGATCTCGAGAGATTTGAGCAGTGACTCAGCAGATTGACATTTTGGGGCATTGTTGCCTTCCGTAGTCTCATGGGACTTGGCCCAGATCTTGAGAGATTTGAGCAGTGACTCAGCAGATCAAGCGAGCGATTCCTGCTTGGGCGCATGGGATGAGACCAGAGAGAGAAAGGACAGGGTTATCACTATTGTATAGATATATTGTAGTTTCTTGTAAGAGTAGGTGCCTTGGTTTCTTGTGAGAGTGTGTATGTGGTGTTAGAAATTACAAGAGACAGAGACAGAAAGATTAAAGAATTTTTTTCGTCTCCATCCTGTCTCTGGACTCCTTCCCGCGGCGCTGCCGTTCCAGGCTGCAATCCCTTTCCGGCGGCAACAGTTGGTGGCCCGTACGGGGAATTCAGCACGGCAGGTAAGAACTGAGAAACCTCGCAGGAGTCTCTAGTCAGAGCGGTTAAAATGGGTTCGAAAATAACTAAGACCCAAGTGTACGAGGCTCTTGATGAATTCTTTGATATGGATGAGTCTGTCGTTAGTGAGGAGGATTTAGAAAACAGTGAAGGCAATCATAAAAGCGTAGATTCCGCTGAGTCAACTAAGACCAGTAAGGAGAGTATTAGAAGCATCCCCAAAATTACAAAGATCCGAGCTGCTAAAGCTATTCAAGATTTATTAGAGATACTTCAAGGATACATGGTCTCAATTGAACCTGGGACTCAGGATGTTACTGAGTCAGTTAGGACCAATGAGAGTAGTAGTAGTGAGGAGGAATTAACTAAAGGTGATTTTGAGAAAATGAATAAAAGGAAATTAAGGAAGACCAAGATAAGGGATCATCAAGTGGAGGAACTTGTGTCCTCTACTCCCCCATGGGTGAAATCGATTACAGAAAATATGAAGGGTATCACTAGACGTTTGCATAACCTAGAAATAGAAATAAAAAGTCTTTCTGAGCACTTATGCACTCTCGAGGGTAACTCACAGATACATTGGGAACTGCCAGTATTTGAATATGAAAATGGACAGAGGGGCCACCAGCCAGTAGATTTCAAAACAATAAAAAATCTCAAAGAGGCAGTAATGACTTATGGACCCCAAGCTCCTTTCACGTTGAGCATACTGGAGTCCCTTAACACCTTTAGCTTAACCCCCGCAGACTGGAAATGTCTATGTAAAGCAACATTAAGTGGGGGACAATACTTGGTTTGGCGATCGCAATTTCAGGAACTTTGTATAGAAACAGCTAAAAGAAACACAGATGCAGAGTTTGGAGACCATAATATAGAAATGCTCACAGGAGAAGGGCCATTCACAGACGTACAGGATCAAAAACATTATACCCCAGGAGTATATGCTCAGATAAACGCAGCTGCCTTAAAGGCATGGAAAACTGTACAAGGACCTGGGGATCTACAAGGTAGCTTGTCCAAAGTAATTCAAGGACCTAATGAACCATATGCTGAATTTGCTGATAGACTTTTGAGAACTGCAGGTAGAGTTTTCAGAGACATTGATCAAGTTATGCCATTAGTTATTCAATTAGCATATGAAAATGCTAATAAATATTGCCAGGAAGTCATCAGGCCATGGAAAAATAAAAAGGATCTTTCCATATATATACAACTATGTAAAGATATAAATGATGCCTTTGTCACAGGGAATGTGATTGCAGCAGCTGTGAGAGATGCTGCCCCTCAAAATTTTACAAGGCTCAACATAGACATTATAATCAATCAGGATATTTTAGGAAAAATTATCATAATCAATCAGGCTATTCTAGGCAAAATCCCCAAAGAGAAATAAGACCAAATTCATACTGTACTCCAGGTTGCTGCCCCAGGTGTAAGAAGGGAAATCATTGGGCCAATAAATGCTATTCAAAATTTGACATCCATGGAAATCCTTTGTTCAGGAATTCAAAAAACAGGGCACGGGGCCCAATGCCCCGGGGCCCACAAATGTACGAGGCATTGGAGGAGGAGTATCCTCAAGCATCCACTCAGATGCTTCCCCGACACAATCCCTACTACCCATCCACTCCCTCGCCAGAGGAACAGGAGGAAATGCAGGATTAGACCTCTGTTCTACTGCCCGAATAGTGTTAACACCTGAAATGGGGGTTCAACTGATTCCCACAGGAGTCAGGGGACCTCTTCCCTCAGGGACTGTAGAACTTATTATTGGGCAAAGTCCTGAAAGCTTATTAGGTTTTCAAGTGACCCCAGGCGTAATAAACTCAGACTATAAAAGGGAAATGAAAATAATGCTTAGCTCACCCCAAAGTATAAGTTCTATTAATCAGGGAGATAGAATTGCTCAGCTGCTCCTCCTTCCAAATTTACATAATTCATTTAAAATGAATATGCCTCTAACTAGGAACAATAGAGGATTTTGTTCCACTGATTCGAAACCCATGGTTTGCTGGGTTCGGGACTGTACAAGGAGGCCTATGTGTAAAATAAGAATCCAAGGAATAGAAATGGAGGGTCTTATAGATACTGGAGCTGATTCTTCCATCATTAATTTACGTCAATGGCCCAAACACTGGCCTCTACAAAAAGCTTCAACCAGTTTAAGAGGCTTGGGATATAATAACCTCCCAGAAAAAAGTGCGGTAATTTTAAAATGGGAGGATGATGAAGGACATAAAGGCACATTTCAGCCTTATGTTTTACCTAATCTACCGGTTACTTTATGGGGAAAAGATATTTTACAACAAATGGGAGTACACCTTGCAACCAAACCTGCAGGTGTTAAATGTAAAAACCTACAGGGTAATCTTAACCCTAAAAGAAATCATCAAAAAGTACAGGGTAAGCTTAACCCTAAAAGAAATCATTATCATATAGGAAAAAGACATTTTTCTTCGGGGCCACTGAGAAAATAATTTTGAAAATACCATGGCTTTCTGATAAGCCAGTGTGGGTCCCTCAGTGGCCCCTATCTAAAGAGAAATTACAAGCGGCCCACCTACTAGTTAAGGAACAATTAAAAGCAGGACATATAGAACCTTCCACCTCTCCCTGGAATTCCCCCATATTTGTGATCAAGAAAAAGTCAGGAAAATGGCGATTATTACATGATCTTAGACAAATTAATAAAACCATGCAAGTCATGGGCCCTACTCAACCTGGACTTCCGAATCCTATAGCTATTCCAAAAAATTTCCATGTTATTAGTCTTGATATAAAGGATTGCTTCTTTTCTATTCCCCTACATCCTCTGGATGCCCCCAGGTTTGCTTTTTCAGTTCCTTCTATTAACAATAATGGCCCTGATCAGAGATATCAATGGAAGGTTTTGCCGCAGGGAATGGCTAATAGCCCCACCATATGCCAAATATATGTGGACAAGGCTATCCAACCCATTAAAAATAAATATCCAAACCTCATGTGTCTACATTACATGGATGATATTTTACTGGCCCACCCTAATCAAAAAAATCTTATTTAATATATTCAGTGACGTGGTAGAAAATTTAAAAAAATACGGATTATATATAGCAGAAGAAAAAGTTCAAACCAGATCTCCCGTATTATATTTAGGATTTAAAATCATGGATACTTTTGTTAGACCCCCCAAAATTTTAATAAATAAAGAACATTTAACCACCCTCAATGATTTCCAAAAACTACTGGGAGACATTAATTGGTTTCGCCCTACACTAAACCTCACTACTGGCCAATTAAAACCTTTATTTGATATCCTTCGAGGGGACCCTGATCCATCCTCACCGTGAACATTGACTCCTGATGCTAGGAAAGCTTTAAAGGTAGTAGAAAAAGCCATCAAAGGAGCTCATTGTGACAGATTTGATTTAACTCAACCGCTGATATTGATTATTATTTCTTCACAATATACACCAACAGGAGTATTTTGGCAACAAGGGCCTTTATTATGGATACATTTGCCTGTCTCTCCTAAAAGCATAATTGAGTCATATACCTCCATGGTGGCTAAACTTATTCTTCAAGGACTTAAAACTTCTACTAAAATATTTGGCATTCACCCTCCTACTATTATTACTCCCTATTCATCATCACAGATTGAATATTTATGCTTCAATGATAATGACTGGGCTATAGCTAGATGCTCTACCTCTGCAAATTTTGATAATCACCTTCCTAAGTCTCCTATATTATCTTTTTGTATTAATCATCCTATTATATTTCCACAGGTAATAAAAAATCAACCTATTCCTAAGGCATTTAATGTATTTACAGATGGGTCCTCAAATGGTACTGCTACAGTAGTCACTACAAAAGAAAATATGACTTACATAACTGCACACAAATCAGCTCAACTAGTGGAATTGGAAGCTGTGGTAAGAGCTCTGGAAAATTTTAGAGACTAGCCCATAAACATTTTTTCAGATAGCCACTATATTGTACAAGCCATCCCAAAATTAGAGTTAGCAGGACCAATAGCACCTCATACTCCAGCTTTTAAATTGTTTTATCAAATACAAAAACTTTTATGGGCAAGAAAAGAACCTCTATTCGTAGGCCATATTAGAGCACATACTAATTTGCCTGGCCCCCTCCATGAAGGTAATCAAAAGGCTGATGAACTTACAAAAACAATATTTATACTTTCAGCGCTACAATAAGCTACTTTATTTCATTCCCAGTTTCACGTCAACAGCACCACCTTACAACGTAGGTTTAAAATCACAAAGGAGCAAGCCAGAACAATTGTAAAAGATTGTAAATCTTGTATGACACATTTGCCCAATCCTCATTTTGGTGTTAACCCTAGAGGATTAATGCTCAATCATTTGTGGCAGATGGATGTTACTCATGAGCCAAGCTTTGGAAAATTGTGATTTATTCATGTAACCATAGATACATGCTCAGGCATAATTTTTGCTTCCTTACATTCCGGAGAAAAAGTTAAAGATGTCACATCTCATTGTTTACAAGCTTTTGCTGCATTGGGCATCCCCAAAATGCTTAAAACAGATAATGGTCCCGCTTATACGTCCTCATCTTTCAAACAGTTTTGTGCAAAATTCAACATATCCCATAAAACAGGCATCCCATACAATCCTCAGGGTCAGGGCATTATTGAAGGAGCAAACCGCACCCTAAAAGTTATGTTGTTAAAACAGAAAGAAGGAAACTGGAAAAATCCTAAGGACAGATTGGCAGTTGCCCTGTTTACTTTAAATTTTTAAACTTTAGACTCTGATGGTTATTCTGCTGGAGACAGACATTGGAACCCACATCAACAACATAAACCTTTGGTTTACTGGAAGGATGTTCTTTCAGGTACATGGAAGGGTCCGGATCCAGTATTAATTTGGGGGAGAGGATCTGTTTGTGTTTTTCCAAAGCACGAATCCTCTCCAATATGGATACCATCTAGATTAATAAAGCAGGTACCACATCAAAAGGATCAAGATGAAGTTGTTGAGGAATCAAGATTAATAAAAAAGGTACAAAATCAAGAGGACCATGATGAAGATATGGAATGATTCCCTTAAAAGAGTCCTTCAAAATATGTCACAACTTAAGTGTCATTCCTCCCGGCTGGGACGAAGAGATCTCTCTTTAGTGTGCACACAATTGTATTTTTTTTTTACTTTTTATATATGTGTTTATGTCTGTGTATTTGTCTAAATTTCATGTTAATGTGACGTCACAAATATATGTTTGTATGTGCGTCTGTCTGTCCAGTGTGACATCAAAAATAACAAAGCACTTGTAAATATATATGTATATGGATCCAAATAACTCTAATTCATTTAAGTTTAAGAGTATTCAAATTGGGTAAATAATTTAATAAGTGAAGGTACCTTCAATTTTGTTTTATAGGTGTCCCAGGGACTTCTCTTTAGCAAAAAATATGACTAGTGCTGTATAACCTGATATTTTGGTGTTTTGACATGAGGTTGCTTATTTGTTATTAACTTCATTTGTTTAATAAATGATTAATTTCAATTATTTCAACAGGTAAAGGACTGCTGTGTATGCAGAAACTCGAGAGTTCCAGCTAACAAATTATTTCTCCAAAGTGCTTTTAGTTTTTCTTTAATCTATCTTTAATGCAGTAATTACCCTCAGTCTTTCTTTGTTTTGTTCTAAATATGATATTTTGCCAGCTTATGTTTGTGGGAGCTCAGGCTGCAATGTGTGTGAGCAGAAATCAACTTATTTTTCTAATCTAATAATTCTATTTTTTAGTTTGACAACTCGCCTCTTGACTCAGTGCTGGAATAGCACTGCCTTTCCTTTAATAATTGATGCTTGAGTCTCTAGGTAGCGGGCCCTGAAGATTCGCCGGTGGCATTGTCTACACATAAAAAAGACGGCTGCTGCTACAGCTGCAGGGATCGCGGTCGCTGCAAGCATCCCTGCTGCTCAAATGTCAAACAACCTCACCAGCAGTGTGGCCTCTGCTCTGCACGCATGGGGCCTCCTAGATCTACGTGTTATAACAAGTGGACATTTTGATCTTTCATTGTTTGGGACTTCATGGGACAGTACCTTGCGGGTATTTGTTTAGAGAACTCACTGTGTTACTTGATAGAACTCAGGGCAGCTGATTTGTTTAAAGAATTTGATATGCTATGCAATTTGGCTCGTCACCAAAAGGCTTGTTGCCTTAAAGCCACAGCATCTCCTCCCAATTGGACGGCTGTTAGTCATCTTACACAGTCGATCCTAAAGGGCTCCATTGGATGGCTGGTTAGCCAATGACGGGTAAGATCCCCAGAGGGGGACAACCTAAGACAGGCACAGTCGCACGGGACAGTCTCATGTGGCCGACATATCAACCTAAGACAGGAGTCAAGGGCACAGCCTTGATTATCTGATGACGGGTAAGAATGTTGGTTGCACATAGACGTCCTAGAGCATCCCCTCTTTTAAAACAAAAGGGGGGAAATGCAGGAGCCCTGTTTGGGGAGATAGCTAAGATTGCGGTTGACTACGGGCCATAGACATTTTTGGGCATTGTCGCCTTCCGTAGTCTCACGGGACTTGGCCCAGGATCTCGAGAGATTTGAGCAGTGACTCAGCAGATTGACATTTTTGGGCATTGTCGCCTTCCGTAGTCTCACGGGACTTGGCCCAGGATCTTGAGAGATTTGAGCAGTGACTCAGCAGATCGAGCGAGCGATTCCTGCTCGGGCGCATGGGATGAGACCAGAGAGAGAAAGGACAGGGTTATCGCTATTGTATAGATATATTGTAGTTTCTTGTAAGAGTAGGTGCCTTGGTTTCTTGTGAGAGTGTGTATGTGGTGTTAGAAATTACAAGAGACAGAGACAGAAAGATTAAAGAATTTTTTTCATCTCCATCCTGTCTCCGGACTCCTTCCCGCGGCACTGCCGTTCCAGGCTGCAATCCCTTTCCGGCGGCAACACATCTCAAACCCCAAGGAATGGAGGCTGCTGTCTGTGGACTGAGACCTCTGAAACTGTGAGCCCCCCCAAAAAACTTTTCCTCCTCTACAATTGTGCTGGTCAGGTCTTTTAGTCACAGCAACAAAAAAAGCTGACTAAAACAGGTAGTTTTTAATGCAGAATACAGATTTATTAAGAAAACTTAAAATTCAAAAGTAGAAATTCAGACATTTAAAGAGTCTAATTATACTTTTAAATGCTGGATACAATAGTTACAGGTGACTTTCTGTCAAATTTGAAATACTCTTTTTTTCCAAAGTCCTGGAGACAGTTTGGGGAAATTCTTTTATGAAAGCAGATATGTTGTTAAATGTCTACCTTCAATTTACCCCAGGCCACTAATAGACATCTCATCTTTGGGCAAAAACCAAAAGCATCAGCTTGGGGCAGGTGAGTAGGAAAAGGTTCTTCCTTGAACTAAACACTGGTTAAGTTAGAGTGTCAACTCAGAACCCCAAGTGGCACCTTTGTGCAGTGTCCACTTTGCATAATGGCCCTAAGGCACCCTCTGATCTGTGCCCATTGTCTATGTTCTCACTTTAAAAAAAAAAAAAAAAAAAAAAAAAACTTCTTCAGTTTAGTAATCCTGCCTTTCATAAGCAACACTTTTGGCCAAAGGGTTTCTGAGCTTTAGGATTTAAAAAATTTTCAGCCAAGATTCCAACTTCAAACTCATATTTATCAAGAAAACAATAGCAGCAAAAAGATAACACTAAACTCCAGAATAGATGACCTCCATAAAAGATGACCTTCAAAATATAGAGATTTGAAAAGAGAAGAAAAAGGCAAAACTCACCAGTGAGACCAAACAACTGGGACTTTTAAATGTTTTAGTTTAAAGTTAATCCCATGAGGACACCTATGAAATATTTATACTTTAATGTTCCCAAAGTAGTTTAATCTGATCTGCCAAGTCACAGCCACAGCAGAATACTATGCCCCAGGGTCAAGAGATGTGCTGAACTCAGCAGGACAGCCCTGTTTCCACTGCCAATATATGTCCTACAGGCTATGTTGGAAAAGTTGTGATGTAAGCAACTCAGTCAACTCTCAGCCACAGAACTCCCTGAGACATGTTGAAGAATTTTCTCTTTATATCTCCAAATATCATGTTTCTTAATTGGTATTATGTGTAAAAGAGCTAATATTTGCAGAATTGCTATACACACACACACACACACATAAAACCAATGTATCAAAAACTTGTCAACAATCTTGAAGGCTCCTTTGTAATTAAAGCTACAAATCTGCCTCAGAAATTATGTATTGTATTAATACCTAGTGATGAGAAGGGTTTGTTAAGATTAGAGCATGGTGGAGTTACTCAATCTTAATTGATTTATCTGTTACTCAGAATAACATCATGATAAATAATTATCACCTAAGCCCAACTGGTTGTACCATTTCCTTTCAAGTGATATTTGTGACATATTGTCAGCATGCACAACTTAAAAGCTTACATATGTTTTTCCCATCCATGTAATCTAATCAAAGGTGCAAACCCTGGATCAACGCCAGTACAAACCTTCCTTGTTACATGGTTGCAGGCTGCACCGTCCATCTGGAGTTGCTGGTCTGCTTGATGTCACATGACAGATCCTACTGGCATGGAAGATGAAAGGATGTTCAGGCCACGTGTCTGGGGATGACAGTTTTCATTGTGATGAACCACAGAGTCACAGCTTGTTAAATAAGCCTGTGACAATGATAAAAGACAAAGCCATCAGTCTACAGCAGAATATGGCCTATCTGCCCATGACAAACCAAGCTATCTCTTCTCACACACGCTGACATCTCATAAAGCATTCCCACAAGTGGTGGCCAGAAATAGTCTCTGAAGACAGCCCCACAAGAGCATAATAGCTTGCTGCTTATCTTTGAACAAATGAATGGAAAAAACCTGGAGTGCACAATGTAGATCTCTTAGCCTCACAGATAAAAGTGACTTTTTACTTAGGATATTTTGTATGGGGGCTTATTTCACATAACATTAAAATCCTTAGCAGGGATATAACAATGTCTATGAGGTCCCTATTTTAAAGGCATGCCGATTTTAAGCTCCCTTTCTATTGTTTTGTAAGTCTGTAGGTCCACTTTACAAGGTCACTTCTGTTTATTCAGAGTCACAATGTCTATGAACAAAATAGTAATAAAAATAATCATAGCAGTTATCATTTAGTTGATGCCTACAATGTGCTAAGCATAGTAACAATCACATGATATACATTTTCTCAGCTAATCCTCCTTACACATGTATTACTTGAACATAAGTGGATACATCATTTCTTTTCAGAAATGAGCTTTATTATGCTCATTTTAAAGATGAGGAAACTGAGATCCAGAGAAATCATTTGTGTTTGCCACTTATTGGACAAATTGAAGGTTGGCATGTGAAAGGCCTGATTTATCATCTTTACTCTACCAACAAATAGCACTGAAAAAACATTATAACAATGGATAACTTAAAAATATGAAGTCTATAAGCTTGTATACCTATTTTGAGGTCACAACTATTTTATGTAGTGGTTTAAACTAGGGCTGATTGGAATTGTTAAGTTCCATTATCTTAGCATGTCAGAGTATGACATTCTTCCAGATATTCTGCCATTGTGTGGTTATCCACAAAAAGGAAGCAGTTTTTTTATCTCAACCACCCCTTTGCCTTTGCTTCTTTGTTTCTTCCTCCCACTCTCCTGGTTTCTCTCTAACCATCTTACTTTCTAAGATCCCACTTCTTTCCATCTGACTCACTTATCCTCTGTCCATGGTCCCTTTGAACCCGGTCTCTTCTTTCCTGATGAATCATATTATATACACAAGCACACATTCTGGTATGAGGTTCCATTTAATCTTATGATGCTTTTGCATAGTCCTACAACTGTTGTCTGAATAAAACTTTTGTTTTTCTTCCTTCCTAACAAATTTCTTAAGAATGTAAAGAGGCCAAACACTTCTCTTGTATTTAAGTCAGACTTTCAGAATCCTGGACAACTAAGAAAAGCTCAGTAAATGTTTATCCAATTGAAATGCTTTTCTCAGCTAATGATTTCAAAGACCAAATAACAGACTAAAAGCCTAATTTTAAGGAAAAATGATACCTGCCAAATCCAAATTTCTGAATGTTTCTCAGTAGCAATAGAAGGTACTTTCAAATAAAAATGACTCTTCCTAGTCTACTAAAACTGAAAAAAAAATCCATTTAATTCAGTGGTTCTTAATGTCTTGAGCATACTATAGAAGCTATATTGCTATTTTGGTTTTGATACTTATCTGGCAATGAAAGACTTTTAATAGAATTTATAGATAGATGTGAAGATTGGTAGTTTTAATTATAAAATATGAAAGTTTTAGACTGGAATTGAACTTAAATATCACCAATTAACTAGTTCTCAACTCTGGTTTCACATTTGAATCCACTAAGATGTACACACATACACAAATACACTTATGCACACACATACACACTCATATACAATCTCCATAACTTATTGAATAAGGAACTTAAGGTGATGAGGCATTTTGAAAAACATTTTTAGGTGATTCTGGTGTGCATTTAAGATAAGATTGTGATCTGATTTCATCCTTGATTGGTCCTAGAATCTCTTCTATAACAACCTCCTCACCAGAATCATGCAATGTAGTTATTTAACACCATCAAAACTAGAGCAGTGTCAGTGCACTAGAGACTCTTGTGAACTGAAAGTTTTGAGGCCCCTTGCAAAACACATTATTGACAATCAGGTAAGAGACATTAACATCTGATTAAAATACAAAAGGCTCATAGATTTCAAAATTAATGAGCTTTATAATTCAAAACACTTAAAACACATATAATGTTTAAGGCAATGCTTTTTTCTCTACAGACTTTGTATTCTTGATAAGAAAAGTGGGAAGAAAATGGTTAAGGAAAAGCAGGGCAAAGATTCTCAAAAAGAAAGCCAGAGGAAAAGGAGAACAAGGTATTAAACTGGAAAAAACAATAATTATCCAATGCATTATTTGGAAAGTTTGGCCATAATCTATGCTTAATTTTAGGCTGCCAACTTCAAATCACAGAAGTGTAACAATGGAAATCAGATTGAGCATGTATGCATGAGTGTGTTATATCATTCACATAGACTGGCAGCCTTGATAGGAGACATCAAAAACCCACTATCGGATAAAATCAACTAATATTTATGGAACATTTATTATATGAAATCTTAAGGCATTGCCTTCCCTTCAACAGATAAGTCTATGGCAAGAAGTAAGAAAACAAATTTCAAATGTAATAATAGATGTCACAAGATGATAGATCAATTACACAAGGAGGAGTTAGTCTGATAATGATGGCTTTGAGAGCTCAAAGTAGGTTCAGACCCCTTCAATTTTGAAGAACCTTGTGAGTGGGAACAAGTAGAAGGAAACATCTCAGGAGAGAAGCATACTATAATTTAATACTTAAAAGCAAGATCTTAAGATGATTTTTGAGTAATAATTTGTTTGAAACAAATAGAAATTTGGGGCAGGATAGATAAGGTTAGGTACTTGAACACATGCTGAGTAGTTAGGGGGTTATTTGAGCAATGAAAACTCACTCTATGTTTTTCACAAAGGGTACTTATTTGTGATCTAAACAGTATTTAAGAAGAATTGGGTTGCATGCCATATGGAAGGGATTGGAAAGGAGAGAGATGGGGAGGCCGAAGACTGGTTATGAAGTCTTTACAGCAGAGCAGACACGGGCTGTGAGTGTGAACATAGGTCATAGCAGTGGCAACAGGAAAAGTGTGATATAGGACTTTTTTTAGAGAAAGAATCGAGGAGTGGCCACGGATGCTTATTTATTTTCATATTTATATTATTCAACTCTGATTAGAAGACTCCAATGAGTTTGGTGAAACATTAGCTCAGTTGGAATGTGTGACAATTTCCTACTAAAAAGGTCACACAAGTCAAACCTGAAAGCTTCTTATTTGGACAAAATTACTTGAACACTATTTGAAATAGCATTTCACTCATATGCTGCCTACTAAAATTTAGCTAGTTCCCTCAATTAGGCCTTTTCATCTGTGGAACTTATCCAAACCAACAATGTTCCTTGGCCTCTGATGTCCTTTCCAAATCATATCTGACAAGAGAGAACCCTCCGTCTGTACTGCAGACAGAAAATGACATTAAACTCTACAGCAATGCATTTTCATTATCATTTAAAAGGATTTTGAAAACACTGAGGTTATGAATTTGACCATATAAAAGCTGCACTTAGCTTGTTGGCACTTAAGGTGATGGTGTACAGAGAGATCAGTTTTGAAGGTGGCAAAAACAATTACTACAACAAAAAACTTCAGAAGTTTTTAAAAATTATAAAAAATTAAATAACATCACTATTTCACATCTGAGTTTTTCTTATAATTGAATCAATCTTCTAAGGAAATACTGATTATTGGTAATACTTGAATAATCCAAACTTAATGAATTAAATTTATGAATTCTGGAGGAAACTATCTCCTAAAGACTTTAGGTGAAGACCTGTTGTCACATGATGTAGAAGAGTTTTTATTTTTGTCTTTTGCATTCTGCATTCTTTGAAAAGCCAGGTATACAAATCAATGCACTTACCTCTCTTACTCTTTGAGATGTACTCTGTAATTTTTTTCTGTGTAGAACATTCTGGTATAATACAGGCATTTCCAGTACATCCTGAGATGATAATACTTCACAGAATCATGACACCTAGAAAAGGAAAAGACTCTAGAAATTACATAGCCAGCCTCCCACTCAGGATGGAAATACCTTCTGTGACAAGGACATCCCTGACAGAAATTATCACCCAGACAGTCCAAAGGCTCTGTAAATGTTCGGTTCTATAGCTTATAATACAAAAAAAATATTTCTTCTGTATACACTTTTAAAATTGGTGAATGAAGCAAAGCCAAATGTGATCTCTGCAGCTCCCAAGATCTATTAGGGACATCTCTACTTCTTGTTTTTTATATTTGATCTAATTTCATCACCTGTCCAAAATGATGTGAGATAATAAGGATTAAGTGATCACATACTTTTGAAGCAAAGCCGTTTTCAAGTAAAAAAGTCTAGGTACTCCATTGAGGACATTCTCATATACTAGAAGAAATCCAATTAATAGGGCATAACTTGTCCTTTGTGACCCAAGAGTGCCTCCTAGTCATTATCACTTTATTTTCAAAGTGCTTACAAATGAGCTATTCAATAATTTATTCTGGAATTCTTCCAGGACTCAATGTTTAATTTGCCAGAATGTGCATTTATGATATAATTTATTGATTCATACAGCTTGTCAAATGTTCATTAAGTACCTACTATATACCATATATGGGCCTGTGCTTTAGTGCTGGATTTATACACATATTCTTTGCATTCCAGGATCTTACAGTCCAATGGGTAAAATAGAAAAAGAAACAGATAATTCAAACATACTGTTTTCAGGGATAAGAAAGAGAGAGGACAAGGGTGACTTTGGGTAGCAGATCAGAAGAACATTTAATGAGAACAAGTTTTCTGAGAGATCATTTGAGACATGATCTATATGTAGAAGGTAGGTAAAATCAAGTTATCAATGTGGAGGGAAGAGCATGTTTAGAGATCCCAGTGGTAAACTTTCAGTTCTGTGGATGAGGTCAGAGTTCTTCATGAGGAGAGCTCTGGACAATGTTGGGAGAAATGTGGAAGACAGCATGTAGTAAAAAGTGAGACCAAAGAAGATAGTAATCAGAGGGCCCTAACATCCAGGGAATATGCAATGTGTGTATATGTGTCTGTATCTGTGTGCGTTCATGTTTGAAGGAGAAATAGTGACAGGAAAGTAGAAGAAAAACTGGAAAAGTATATTCTATGAAGGCCAAAGGAAGACCATTTTCTAAGCAAAAGAATATATTATTCCCTATATGTATTTTATGAAATCAAGCAAGATATCATAGGAAGTGGTTACTGTAGGTAACTGAAGTAGATTCTTGGTTACACTCATGTGAACAATATCAGTGGAGTTGAAATGATGAATCCAAATTGTTGTGGAATGAGAAGGGATTGCAAGGGAAGAAACATGAGTACAAGGAACGCTTTGGAGGACTTTACTATGAAAAAGGGTAGATGAAGATAATGTTGTAACTAGGAATAAGGCTCAGTGGGAATTTTTAAAGCATGAAGATATTAGAAATTAGGTAATGTTTAAATCTAGACAAAGGGACAATTAATTTATGAATGTGAAGTATCAAGAGAGAACAAGATCAAGATCAAATGGAGAAATTCACCATACACAAGAGAAAAGATGCCATTTTCATTTTAAAAGAAAACACAAAAAAAAAAAAAAAAGGAGACAAGGCTGTAATTCGGTGATAGCGATAGTGGTTGCAAATATTGAGAAATTAAATTATTGAGAAACTGTAGAAATATTATCTAATCACATTGAGGACTTGCTTAGAAATAATAGCCATAAAATTTTAATTGGAACAGTTTTATTAAACTTATCTAGCAACATTCTTCAGATAGTTTGTAGACAGGGGGAAAATGCAAACATTTGATGAAAAGTTCCAGAAACACCAGGTAAAGTGGAATGAATGTGAGAGTTAAAATGTGTAGTTAAAATTAAAATACTGAGAGGGTAGGCCTTTGGATGAATTGTGTTTATGGAGGCAGATATTTCTCAGGATGACAGGGGGATTAGAGTGGAAAAGATAGGCAGACACTAAAGTCTCTGGTAAACCAGGAATATATATAGAATAAGGCTGTGTGTGACAGCAGTGAGGACAGGAGGCTGAAGTGCCTTGAATATATATTACTTACCAACAACAAAACAGTTGTCCTGTGGAAATGGAGAAATTATGAAGATCCTCAGAGGGGGTGACCTTGAGACATGTGGGAAATGGGAGAAAGAGCAGTCTCCTTTAGAGGGGTGTGCAGAAGGATAGAGGTGGCTAATTACATTTTACCCATTTTAAAAACTAGAACTGTTGGAACTCCAATATACCTCTGTGATTAAACAAACATGAATGATAAGGAATTTGCAATGTGGTAAAGTGATCAAGATATACACAATTGTGATTGCTAAACCATTATAATGACTGCTTAACTGCTACTAGTAGGTTTTGTGCCATCACAGATTAAAGGATATTTGTTTGTATAAAAGACAAAACAGACTGGAAAAAACATTATACTACTGCATTGAAATGATCCTTTTTTCTCACTACTGGTTCTAAGTAGTATGGCTCCTAAGCAGAAACTAAGTCTCTTAAAAACAATAACCACTTTCCTTCACCATGTGTTTACTGTGGTGCATCTACTTGATATGCTTTTACTACCCTATGAAGTATGACTTAATTCTATTAAAATATACAATGAGTGCAAAACATAGGGAAAATAGTCAAATTGGCCAGGTTTGCAGAGTTATGTCTGGTTCCAAAGCTCTTGCCCTTCTATGACAATAAGCCAATTTTCACTTGTGTGTGATTTCTCTCAAAGTCCATGTTTTAATTCCCTAGTAAACTTGCTCTTTGTTGGAAACTTAAACTTCTTAAGAGCACTTACACAATCTACCCATGTTTGCATAACCCCCTTGGATCTTAAAATAATGCTTTATATGTCAATCTTATTTTAAAAAAATAGATTTGCTTTTCATTTCATTTCCCATGTGTCCTTTACACAAATATCCAATGATGCTATAGCTCCTATGAGTCCCTATACATGGAGTCTGACTTTGTCTTTGTTGTTCTGGTTATGATAACTGTGGAGTTCTCTAGATCTGTTCAGTCACTATATTGCTATGAAGTGCAATTACATGGAGCAGAAATGTAAGGTAGCTTCATTGCTCTGTAAAGAAACTAGTAAATAGCAGAAGATCAAACAGGTCTTCTCAAAGGATTTCTGATCTGGAAACTTATAAGAAGATAACTGGACATTTTATAAATTGCATGGGATGAGAACATAAGCCAACTTCCATTGACTATCTTTAAAATTCTAAAATTTCATGATTCTATGATCTAAACTTGGGACAAACAGTCTTCTTTTCTAAGATGCTCTAAACTATTGTGAACTTCTTGCATTGTATTCCCTAGAATATGTTTGAGAATTCAGTCTTTTGTGTTTATAATCACTTGAGACTAATTGCATTTTTCAAACCAAAAGAGGAAAATTATTGCAGGTGTAAAGTAAAAGAAAATTATCTTTGGAGAGGAAATAAAACATTTATTAACACACAGTAAAAAATATTCCATAACCCTAAGTGACAACTTATTTAAACATTTTATTTAATTTAACTATCTTATAATGTTAAATGATTATTATTGGAAATAAAATTGGGAGCATATCCCAAAGAATCACATAAGAATTCACCTTATAAAGAAGACTTCCTGGTACCCCCTGGTTAAAATAGGTATGAAGGTGAATAATTATGATTTGTGAAAAATATTGAAGAAGATTTGGCATTTTCATAATTTAGCTACAATGTTTAATAATGACTATGGGGATATGATTGCTATTCTCAATTTTTCATATACAGATGGATATAAGAAACTGGTTGCAGTTATTCTGAGGTGAAGGCCTGGAGACAAGAATATGTACCAGAATCTCTGGGAGTGTGCAGCATGTACAATTTTTAAAAGCCTATAAGCCTACAAAGTTTATACAGAGTTAAGGTTTAATGAGAATTTGAAGGTTGAGGGACCATTGTCAGGTTTAAGGGCCCAAAGAGATTCAGAGTTTACTAATTATTAATTCCTTCACAAGTTTCCAGACTACAAATGAAGTTAATTAAAAGTAATGTGATTATTATTTCTATAATAAAACAAAATTTTATTTTTATGGAAACAATTTTATTATTGTAAATAAATTCCCAAGTGCAGGTTGGATTCTGGATAAAATAGGGAGAATGATTTGAATTTCATACTAAACATGTGCAACAAATTAATATAAACTAAAAAATTATTAAGAATAGAAAACAACTAAGCCCAACTGGGTAACTATTTTGAAATTTATAGATAAAGAACAGAAATCTTAGTTCTATAGTGTTGATTGCCATGGATTTAGTGAGCAGAAAGGTATGTTTAAAGACACAACAAAACTACATGTAATACTATATAGTCTTATTAATATTCTTCAACCAAAGTGAAGAATAGCATGCCAATGAAACGTGACTTGAGTAAGAGAAAGCTGTGATATACAGATCCATTGTAGCAGAAGATGGAGGAGAATGTGGTAGGAGAAAAGGTTTAGCATTGGAGTTTTGATGATCAAATATTCAGCCCAAGAATCTTGTGTTCTATGAGGCTGTTATGTTGCAAATATAAATATGGAGGATTAAATGACCAAGGGTGTCTACACTTTGGATGTAAGCCTAAAGGAAAAGTCCAGAGAGATTCTAGAAGTCAAACCAATGTTATGACAAGGACAAAGGAAATCCAACATTTCCAAAGCAATTATTAATGAACAGAAATGACCCTGCCTGCTTATGGATTTTTTCCATTGTCTTTTTTGTTCTTTCACCCTTTCCTTTGCTTTCTCTAATTCCTCCCTCAGTCCGAAACTGTTGGGCTTATCTATTACCTCTAACATGTCTTATCAGTTTGTAACATATTGTTTAGGACACAAAAATAAAAGAGAAACAAGAGTCCAAAAAGATGGATAAGCATATATCTTTCTAGACTGCTTTTCATCATGTTTTAGTGAGGAAATTGGTAGTACCTGATACTATTGATATAAACAAATGATTACAATAACAAAATCCATGATCTTTAACATAGTGAATTCTTACCTCCCTCTTTGACCTAATAATTCTGTTTTCCAAAATTTGTCAGAAAATAATAATTGAATATAAAAAGATCTATTTATAAACATTCTCTGCAGTACAATGCTTCACCCAGAACATGCCACCAATAAACATTTTAATTGACTAATAAATATTCATGAAAACTTGATAATTAAGGTAACTCATTGCAATGTAGCCTTAGAATGTAATATAGTCTAACTTCATTTGTTGATATGAAGAGTCCCAATATGTTGGTAAATGAAATAAGAGAAGACCAAAGGAAGCAGCCATTCAGCACTTGCCTTTGAGGACTAGGAGTCCTATGCACAGAGGACACTGATGAGGTGAGATGGTATAGAGGAGGCAGACAGGCTTGAGTCCAATGCCAGTTCTGCCACTGACAGACTTTGCCATATCAGCAAATTATTTAACTATTGTCTCATCCTTGAAGGCAGATTAAATGCCTATCACTGAAGATTATGAGAACATCTTTGATGATACATGTAAAGTCCATAGCTTCTGCATGTAGAAATTAGTGATCAATAAGTATAATTAAATGAAAAATAAATACATACTGTTGTAAGCATATGGAAAGATTAAACATTTCTATATATATGTCTGTACACTGTTTCCACGGAATCTAGCTTCTATTTTCTATTCAAATAAAACTTTCAAAATTGCAATTTATTTTCTATAAACAGGACTACTAGAAAAGTAGCAGCATTCTAGTGAATTTATCTTTTGCAATGTAGATGGAAACATCTTAGTGAATGATAGTCCAGAGGAAAATAAAATTCTCAAATAATTTTCTCTGCAATATCTTCAACCACTCTCCCAACATGCATGCAAACATGTGTGCACATGCATGCACACACACACACACACACACACACACACACACACACTCATGACCTCAAGGGACACAATAATATTATTCTTCTGCTCCACAATTAAATGTTCACTATTTCCTGAACAGTCACTCAGATTATTAAACAGAACTTCACAACTGCTTTCATTCCTAACACTTCAAATTCATAAACTGCTTTGGAGCTAAAAACTAGAGGATATGACTCAAGACTGATCACCTCAAGACACCTGTATTGTTGTTGGCTCTTCTGTTTCTTTGTGTTCTTGGCAGAACTGCTTGCCTAATATAGCAGCCTGGGACTATTTGGTTGTTCAGACACAAACCTCATTTTACTGTCTTAAAAACTACACTGATACTAAAGTCACACATAGCGGTGACACAAGTTAATTATACTGTTCTCAAGAGTGTGGAACAGAGGAGAGTGTGGGAGGAAGGCTACTTGAAGGAGAACTCTATTTAAACTCTAGAAGTCAGCCAAAAGTAGGTTGAATACTCTTGATACCACTACCAAAAGAAGGTATCAACATCTTACAAACCCCACTATTTTGAGATATTCTGCAGCTGGGTGCATTTTAAACTAGAAACGATGCAGTCCAGGTGTAAGCACTATATCTCCTTTACATTGCTTCAAATAAGGAATTCACATTCTCTAATCTCTTAAGATACAAATAGGAGGAAAAAAAAGTGACTTTGTGGTGACACAAAGTCTCAAATTTTTTTATGAGCCAAGATCACTTCTTGTGAAAATCGGTACATTTAAATCTCTAAAACTGCACCTTCAAACTTCATTGTCCGGGATGAATAAGTCCTTCCTATAATCCCTCAAGTTTTCTCCAGACTGCAATGTAGGCAATGTACTACTTTATTTTCAGGGCCCAGGTGCAGTTCCTTTCCATGTTGGTTCTTTTAGAAAGTCAGCCACGTGGCCAGGAGTTCTTGCCCCTGGCTTTTGGGTTGTCCCTGCTCATTGAAAATGCTCCTGGTTCTTGGAACTCAAGAATATAAGATTAATGACATGAGGAATTGAATAGGGTTGGTGAGAAAAAATCACAGCAGGATATGCCAGAATGTATAGTTCATTTTTGTAACCCTTGAGTTATGTGGAATGGTGAGAAATAGAAGTCATTTTGCATTTTAATGGAACTTCTCTTGAAGAGAGTGCATGCTGTCCCAGTTTTAAAAGCACCAGAATTAGAAGTCTCCAGTGATCCCTAGGAGATCAAATTTCTCACATAGTGAAATAAAACATTAAGATGACATTATTTTAGCATCTCAGTTTTAGAAAATGACCTCACTATAATTTGGGGGTCTTCTCATTCCGTGAAGATTGATGAGTGATAGATAAATGCCACTGTGTGAAGCACAACAATAAGAAGCAACTCGTGTATAGAACAAATATTCATATTTTAAGAAGGAAATATGTTATCCAGTGAATTGCAGTAGTTATGGACCTACCTCAAAAGTACTGATGATCTAGAATTAATCCCTCAAACCCAAAATCACTTACATTGGGATTTAAAATACCTAGCACATATTTTGGGCAGTAATGTATCTCAGTTATCAATAAAGTGAATCTTCATATCTTGAGTTATTGTTCATTAGAGAAGTTTGAAGTATAATTTTTCAATCATCTGTGAACAATAGATTCTAGGTGCTTTATATCATCCTTGTTATTAATAGTAATAATAGTAAATCAGTTCTATTTATAGGTAGTGAATTTAAAATTCAACTCATCTAGTCTCCAAATATCACATCCTCTTCAACACTTATTTTCAGTCTTTTTAATTTTAATCTTCTTGTAGGTGGTTGAATTGCATTGTGATTTTAATTGTACTTTTAACAATTAAGACTTAGCTGTTTTTCTGTCTCAATGGAGATAATTACCCAACTTTTCTCTTATGTTTTTATTAATTGTGTTAGCTTTTCATTTTTATGACAAAATAACTCAGCTAATCAACTTATTAGGAGGAGCGGTTTATTTCTACTCTAGATTGTACAGGTTGTTCAGTCCATGGACACAGACTCATTGCCTGTGGGTCTTTGGCAAGGCTAATACATCATGGTAGGGAGTACATGGTAGAGAAAGTTCCTTTCTTCATGGCAGAAAGGAAACAAAACAGAGACGTAAAGGAACCAGAGTCTCAATACCCACTTGAAGGACACAACCCCAGTTACCTAACTTCCTCCTGCTAGGCCCCACCTCTTAAAAGTTGTACTGCCTCCCAATAATGCCACAGACTGGTGACCAGGCCATTAACACATAGGCCACTGGTGGAGATTTATCAAAACCGTAGCATTGGTGTTTTGTATTACATTGGAGAATTCACAAATATAATAATACTCTTCATTTTATGTAACAAACTCTGCTTACTCATGAAGCATTCACTTTTAATACCATTGAATTCCACTGCCTAGTATTTTATTTAGAATATTTAAGTGAGGCTAGTGAGGAATATTGGTCAGTAAGTTCTGTCTTTTCATGTCCTGGTAGGGATCTGGTATCAAGTCACACAAGACTTGTATTAAGAAGCAGGGAAGCATCCCCTTTTTATTTATTCTCTGGTAGCTTTTGTGAAATATTTGAAGAATTCCAATATGTGTTTGGAAAAATACACAAGCTAAGCTATTAAGGCCAGTAATTTTCTTTGTAAGAATATTATAAAAATGAGATATATTTCTTTAGGAAATTTCAGACTGTTTTGATTTTTAATTTCTTCTTACTTCTGTTTGGTAGGTAGGTTTTTCAGAGAATTTTTCCATGTCATTCAAATTGCCAAATGTATCAGTTGAAAGATTTTTATAATTATTAGTTATAGTTTTAATATTTCAATGACTTATACTGATATCTCCTCTAATAATCCTGATATAGATAATTTAGATTATTCTTTTAAAAAAATTAGTCTTATCAGGGATTTTCCAATTTTATGAAATATTCAATAAAAACAATTTATTATTATTTTCTCTACTGTATGTTTAATTTTTATTTTATTGATTTATAGTCTATATTAGTTTTGTTATAACAAAATGCCTGAAATATTAACTCATAAAAGCTTTATTTTGGCTTACAGTTTTGGAGCTTCCAGTTTTCAGTAAGCAGATTCATTTGAGCTTCTGGTGGGAGTTCCAGATGGTAATGGTGGGAAGTACATGGTGGAGCAAACTGCCCAATCTCATAGAGAGAAAGCAAAAGAAAAGCCCAGGGTCCCACATCCTGCTAAGGATTCCCACTAGGCCTCACCTTCTCAAGGCTCCATACCCTCTCAATATTCCTACCTCAGGGATTAAGCTTTCAAAACCCAGACCTTTGGGGACACAACCAAATTAGAACACAACCCTTTCCTATTGTTTATTTCCTTACTTCTTGAGCTTTGAGAGCTATTTTTACTTTTCAGTTTTAGCTTAATTTCAATGTGATGAGTGAATATGCTCTAAATAACTTCAGTCCTTTGATATTTTTGAGGATTGTTTTATAGTGAAACTTATGGCCAATTTAACCAATTTTTCTATGTATTTAAAAAGTTGTAAGCAATGTATTGTGTTCAGGGTTCTATATTTGTAAATATTGTCAAGTTCCTTATTTGTGCTGATAAACCAGCCTAATTCCATCTTAAGACTGGAATCCATCCTGTCAAAAAGTTATGAAAAGCCCACTTCAGTTTTCTATGAAATGCTAGGATTCTTATTTGGTTTGAGCTTATTGTCTGGCATTCATGCCCAGGCCTTGAGCTCACTCAGGCCTGGCTTTCCTTGACCAGATAACGACTCTCTCTCAAACTAACGGTGCCTCATAAACTTTTGATGTGGGGTTTGACTATTACTCCCCTTTTTCCTTGGAATGCAATGCCATGTAGATATTAGTTTGCTACTTGCTTTGAATTACACATGTCTGACCTTGTTAGCTGTAAGTTCCCAAGATTTTTTGTAACTCTTTGAACTATAAAAACCTTGTCTTCCCGGAGAGCGGGGCTGACCCCAAGCCCAATGTTTGGGAGGGGCAGCCCTGGCCAGCTCTCTTTATGTGTATACAATATAAGCTTGCTTTAATTTAAAATTGGAGTTGGTGGTCTTTTCTTTGCGTTAAGCTTGCTTTAATTTAAAATTGGAGTTGGTGGTCTTTTCTTTGCGTCTTGGATCAACATTTTTGGAGGCCCCAGCGAGATTCAGACCACTACAAATTCTGAAGCCGGACCTTCGCTCTGGGACTCCGGGACGAAGTGCTACCCTAGGGGGTGTGCACCTTGAGACGTTCCAAGGCCCCATGGTGTGCCTTCAGTCCTTCGGACTACTGGAGCAAACTGCCGCATCAAAAATTAGCAAGCATCCAGTGGAAAAAAACCTCCACAGGTAAGTGGCGCCCTAATAACATCTGATATCTGGTTTTGAGATCTCTTCTGGGGACAGTGAGGTGCCTGGCGAGGCACATACACTCCTGTCCAGGGCAGTAGAGAAAGGTCGCACTGCTTTCTGGTTCTGGTCGGGAATTCCCACTGGGGACAGAGAGGTGCCTGACGAGGCACATACGCACTCCTGTCCGGAGCATTAGCAAAATGTTGCACTGCTCCCTGGTTGGTTTGGCGCCTGGTTCTTGTTCTTTTGTGTATTGTCCTGTGTTCTGTTTTTTGTTTTGTTTTGTTGTTTTTGTTTTCTGCTTTCTCATTAATGTGTCTTCTCTGTTGTAAATGTAAAAAAATTGAACAACATAGGTAATAAGACAAGTAAGCCTGATACTCCTTTGAACTGTGTTTTAAGGAATTTTGACAAACTTTATCCCCATTTTCTTAAGCAGGATTATGATTATCCCATCACCAAGAAACGCCTCCGAACATTCTGTGAGGTAGAATGGCCCACCTTCGGAGTCGACTGGCCCCCTGAGGGCACCTTTGATCCCCAAATGGCATAGGCTATATCAAACATCACTCTTGGTAATCCTGACCACCCAGATCAAATAGGATATATTCTACCCTGGGCGGAAGCAACAACTAATTCCCCCACCTGGATGAAGGTTTGGATAGTCCAGAATGGACAGGGAGGGCAAGCCCTGATTATGGCTGGGAGAACTCCCCAGGGTCCCTCAAAAACAAACTATAAATCCTCTAAGAGCCCTGTCCTACAGGACTCTCAGGAGGATTCCCTCCTTCCCCCATATGCTTCAGCTCCTCTTTATCCTCCTGCCGCGGGTGCAGTCGCAGCTGCTCCACTAACTACTCCACCATCTCCCTCTCCCTCCCCTCAACCACTTCCTCAATCTCCCCACTCAACCACTCCTCCAACTCCAGTCTTCCCAAAGGAGCCAGCCCCTGTTCTTTCTCCTCCCCATACCCGACAGGGCCACTCTTACGGAAGGCCTGACTCAGTTGCTTCCCCTGGCCGACCTGCCAGCTCCATTTCTATTAATATCCCTGAAGTGGAGCCGACTCCGGCCCCCGTTCTTCCTCTCCGCCAGATTCCATAAGGTCGCTATATGTATGTTCCATTTTCCACAACAGACCTTTATAACTGGAAAAACCAGAATCCCCTTTTAGCACGGATCCTAGTTCCTTGATTTCTCTGGTTGATTCCATTTTCTTTAATCACCTCCCCACCTGGGATGACTGTCACCAGATTCTCCATACTCTCTTCACCACGGAGGAAAGGGAGTGAATCCTAGCAGAAATGGCTAAAGTGCTGCCTGGGATAAATGCTCTTACAAGTGACGAAAAAACAAAAGTGATTGAACGAGCTTTACCTAGGAGAAGACCAAGCTGGGACTATGGGACAACAGAAGGTAGGAGAGCACTCGGTGAGTACCACCAGACTCTATTAGAGGGCCTTAAGAGGGCAGCTCGAAAACCCACAAATCTTTCTAAGGTAGCAGATGTAAAACAGGGGCCAAATGAGTCGCCTTCAGTGTTTCTCGAGCGCCTCCTGGAGGCATATCGTCTATATACTCCTATAGACCCTGAGGACCCGACAAGCCTCAAGGCGATTAATCTGGCTTTTGTGACTCAGTCAGCCCCAGACATCCGTAAAAAGATTCAAAAGATAGATGGTTTTGCAGGAAAAACCAGGTCAGAATTATTGGAAATAGCCCAAAAGATGTTTGAAAGTAGAAATAGCCGAGATGATCTACTGATAAGGAAAGTAAACAGGGCCACAGGCTTCTGAAACCTCAAATCCTAGACAAAGGCAGACCACATACAACAGAGACAAAAAGCGGTCTTCCCTGCTATAAAACCAATGTGCTTATTGCAAAGAAATTGGACATTGGAAAAATGAATGCCCCCAACTTAATCCGAAGAGCTTGCCCCAATCACAGGCCAGAGCTCCTCAGCCAAAACCAGTTTTAACTTTAGAAGAATAGGGGAGCCATGGCTCTTTCAAACTAGGCTCCCGAGAGCCCATGGTAACTTTCTCAATTGGGGGCCAACCTGTAAATTTCCTAGTGGATACAGGAGCTTCACATTCGGTGTTACAGAAGCCCATAGGACCCCTCACTAATGAAACCATGGAAATGCAAGGGGCAACAGAAGAAATTAAAAAATATAAATGGACTACAGACCGGACTGTTAACATAGGATGGGGAACTGTAACTCACTCTTTCATTGTTATCCCTGAATGCCCTTTCCCGTTGCTGGGACGGGACCTTTTGAGCAAACTTCAGGCAACTATTTCATTTTCTGGAGATATGCCTACATTAGAATTGGGGAATCCTGCAAAGGCCCTAACTATAACCTGCCCATTAAATGAGGTATATCTGCTTTTTCAAAATCCTATCCAAACTTTAGAAGGAAAATGGGAGAAATTATTAATTCAAAAAATTCCTACAGTTTGGGCTGAGGATAACCCTCCAGAGATAGCTGAGCATGTGCCACCAGTTGTAATACAACTAACATCTGGGGCTATGCCCATCCAAGTTAAACAATACCCCATCAGTTTTGAAGCCAAAGAAGGAATTAAAACCCACATCAGGCATCTCCTGGAAGTGGGAATACTAATTAGATGTCAATCACCTTGGAATACCCCCTTGTTGCCTGTCCAAAAGCCTGGGACTCAAGATTACAGACCAGTACAGGACTTAAGGGAAATGAACAAATGGGTAGAAACTATACACCCAACTGTTCCTAACCCCTACACTTTGCTCAGTTTGTTGCCACTAGAACATACACTTTATACTGTATTAGATTTGAAAAATGCATTTTTCTCCATCCCTTTGTCAAAACTGAGTCAGCCTATCTTCGCTTTTGAATGGACAGATTTGGAGATGGGGATATCGGGACAACTGACCTGGACTCGACTACTTCAGAGATTTAAAAATTCCCCCGGTATCTTTAATGAAACTCTCAATCAAGATCTGAGACTGTTTCGCAGTAAGTACCCTGAGGTAACCTTGCTCCAATATATGGATGATCTCCTGTTAGCAGCAAAAGACAAAGAGGACTATTTAAGGGCCACTCGGGGTTTGCTAGGAACCTTGGCTCAATTGGGGTACCGAGTCTCCAAGAAAAATGCAAAAAATCTGTTCCTCCCGGGTTACTTATTTGGGATATAAGCTGAGGGAAGGGAAAAGACTGTTATCCCAATCCCGCATAGAAGCCATAATGAAGATCCCAACCCAACCACTAAAAAGCAGGTTAGGGAATTTCTAGGGGCAGTTGGATACTGCCGCCTTTGGATACCTGGATTTGCTGAAATTGCCAAGCCGTTATATACTGCAACTGCAGGAGGCAAGTCACCTTTAATTTGGACTGAGGAAAATGAATTGGCCTTCAAAAATTTAAAGGAGGCTTTGGTTCAGGCCCCTGCCTTAACCCTCCCTAATATATCTAAGCCTTTCCATCTTTATGTTCATGAGAGAAAGGGTATTGCTAAAGGAGTTCTTACCCAAAATTTAGGGCCATAGAAAAGACCAACTGCCTACATTTCAAAAAGGCTGGATCCTGTAGCATCAGGATGGCCCCCTTGTTTACGAGCCATAGTGGCTACTGCGATACTGGTAAAGGAAGCAGACAAACTTTCTCTGGGGCAGACTCTCACTGTGACTGCCCCTCACACAGTGGAAACCCTATTGAGGGATGCCACCAGTCGATGGATGTCAAATGCCCGTCTCACTCAGTACCAGGCTCTCCTCCTAGACAAGGACAGATTGACCTTCAATAATTCCCTGGCAATCAATCCTGCAACCCTGCTGCCTGATGATAACCCAGAGGAGCCAATTCATGACTGCTCAGAGATGCTGGATGTCATCCAAGTTACCCGACCAGACCTGACTGACATTCCTCTCACCAACAGAGACGCAGACCTTTACACCGATGGTAGGTAGCAGTTATGTCCGGGATGGAATAAGGTATGCGGGAGCAGCAGTAGTTACGGGCCAAAAAGAAATTATCTGGGCACAGGCTTTGCCCAGAGGCTCATCAGCCCAAAAAGCAGAAATCATTGCAGTAACACAGGCATTGAGATGGGCAGAAGGAAAACGAGTAAACATTTACACGGACAGCCGTTATGCTTTTGCTACAGTACATGTGCATGGACAGATATACAAACAAAGGGGATTTTTAACTTCAGATGGAAAGACTATCAAAAATAAACAAGAAATCCTTCAATTACTGGAGGCTATCTGGTTGCCAGATAAACTGGCTATTATCCACTGGCCTGGACACCGTAAAGACAATAGCCCCCAGACCCAAGGTAATAACTTGGCCGATCAAACAGCCAGAGAAATAGCTCTTGGGGAGTCAAAATGTCAAACTATTCTTGAACTCTCAAATTGCCCAAAACTCCCAGTTAAAATTGAGGAAGAAACTCTTGCATACACTACTGAAGAGATAAACTTACACTCCTCTATGGGAGCCCAACAAAACTGTCACGGCTGATGGACTCTCCCAGATGGGAAAATTTGCATGCCTAAGCTTTTAGGAAAAAAAATGGTTAACTGATCTTCATCAGGCGATACATTTGTCCCCCAAGAAGACTTCAGAACTAATTTCACCCCACGTTTGGTTCCCAGGAGACCGAGGGATACTCCAGAACATCTCAAATCGCTGCATGACATGTGCACAGGTAAATGCTAAAAAGAACCATCTTCCACAGGGAAACAGAAGTCAAGGTACTGTACCTGGTGAATTTTAGGAATTGGACTTTACTGAAATTAAACCAGGACTATATGGATATAAATACTTATTAGTCTTTGTTGAAACTGTCTCAGGCTGGGTAGAAGCCTTTCCAACTCGAACAGAGACAGCACAAATAATAATTAAAAAACTAATAACTGAGATTGTGCCTAGATTTGGCCTTCCTCTAACTTTGGGGTCTAACAATGGTTTGGCCTTCATGGCCAAATTATCTCAATTAATTTCAAGAGCCCTTAATATAAACTGGAAATTACATTGTATGTACCATCCTCAAAGTTTAGGAAAGGTAGAAAGGATGAATAGAACATTAAAGGAAATTTTGACTAAATTAATACTTAAGACTGGTGGTAACTGGGTTGATCTCCTGCCTTTTGCTCTCTTAAGGGCCCATTGCACTCCTTACCAGGAAAAATTTACCCCTTATAAAATAATTTATGGTCGGCCACCGCCTTTGGTTCCCAGAGTACACCAAGATCTGATGGGAAACATTCCAATCTCAGAAACACTCAAAGGGCAGCAACCAATCATAGATAAGATCTTTCCCCAGGTCCAGGCTGCTCAGCCCGTTGGACACAGACTGCCCGATCATTCATTCCAACCAGGCGATGCTATGCTGATACGACGTTTGAGAACTAACAGCCTTGAGCCCAGATGGAAGGGCCCTTACATCGTGATTCTCCGCACTCCTACTGCCGTCAAAGTTGCTGGTATTCCTGCCTGGATCCATCACTCACAGCTAAAGAAGGCACCTACAGAAACCACGGAGGAAGAACCCACTGGAAGAAAATCCAGCAGCCAGAGATGGAAAGTGACTGAGCGTGGGCCTTTTAAAGTTAAAATTACTAAGGTTTAATATTTTGTCACTAGATTCTTATTGCTTTCCCTGTTATTATATGCATTATGCTAATAATTTTTGCCTGTTGGAGTATACATATATCCTTGGGTTTTAGCTATGCTGGCCTCAACAAATCTTGTACCCCATCTGTAGCCCAAGAAGGACCTGCTATTGCAGGATCTCCACTAATACTAAATTGTACTTACTCTTGTCAAGATCCAGTAATTGGCCCTATCAAATGGTATAAAGATAACCAAGAAATTTTTAGTCAGGTATTCAGGGAGGGACCATGGAAAAATCTTACAGACCAATCTCGAGGGGATAATATAAATTTTGGAATCTATAAATATTCTGCTCACCCTCAAGATTCAAGACAGTATTCCTGTACTAAGCTAAAAAAAAAGGGGCCCCAATAGATACTGTTTATTCAAAAGCTACTTTAAAGGTGGATGTTTCTGTGAGTCCCCTAAATTCTGTAACTACTCAAAACTTTTGGTTACAATTGGCTGTTGACACTATGGACAAAAGTTCCTTCTGTGTACAAGAAGGAAACTCCATCCATCAATTGCTAGCTAACAATCTTATGGGTCTATCTGTAAAATACACTGACTATGTTAAAGTCACTGATGATAGAGCAACGCAGCAAGACTGGCCAGTATACCATGCAGAGCCAGCTTTGCCAGCGTTACTGGTTATTCAAAAGCATTGTTTATGCATAGATTGCATCCTTCCCCGATCCCCGCCCCAATTGTTCTATTGAGCAAAATATCTCCCTACAAATGGCAAACGACTGCCAACAGGATGGGTTTTTCTTTATAATAAAGCAACCTTCCAGGCTTTGCCTACAAACTTTTCTGGGATCTGTTCTATTGGACGGATCTTTCCTTTACTGCAATCTCTGACAGCTCCCCACTGAATTGTCCGAAGTCTGCCCTCCAACTGCGATGACAATTTAATCCTCCTAGACCCACTAGACACTGCAATCGCAGCAGCCTTTCTTTTGCCACTTCCGGGTCTAGTTGTAGGAATACAAAGAGAAATCACAAAATTAGCCTGTAGTTTTAGCAAAACAGCTAACCTTACTGCACAAGTTTTGGCAAAAATTAATCAAGAGATGAAAGAACTTCGAACCTCAATGTTACAAAAAAGAGCGGCTATTGATTTTCTTTTATTGAAACATCACTTGGGTTGCCAACAGTTCCCAGGCATGTGCTGTTTTAATATTACAGATTATTCTAACGTTATCCAACAACAGGTAGATGAGATAAGACAGGAGATTAACAAAATTAAAACGAGTAATTATTGGTTAGGCTTGGGAGATTGGTTTCCATGGTTAACTTCTCTCTTAGGTCCTATAATTTGTATCCTTCTCTTACTAGTTATTGTCCCATGTGTTATTAACTATATGCTCAGGTTTATTGGGCTGCAATTTAATTCTATTATGTACCATCGATAAAATTAGCCTATAGAATTACTCCCTTTCAAAGATTTAAAAAAAAAAGGGGGGGGGATGATAAACCAGCCTAATTCCATCTTAAGACTGGGAGCCATCCTGTCAAAAAGTTATGAAAAGCCCACTTCAGTTTTCTATGAAATGCTAGGATTCTTATTTGGCTTGAGCTTATTGTCTGGCATTCATGCCCAGGCCTTGAGCTCACTCAGGCCTGGCTTTCCTTGACCAGATAACGACTCTCTCTCTCTCAAACTAATGGTGCCTCATAAACTTTTGATGTGGGGTTTGACTATTACTCCCCTTTTTCCTTGGAATGCAATGCCATGTAGATATTAGTTTGCTACTTGCTTTGAATTACACATGTCTGACCTTGTTAGCTGTAAGTTCCCAAGATTTTTTGTAACTCTTTGAACTATAAAAACCTTGTCTTCCCGGAGAGCGGGGCTGACCCCAAGCCCAATGTTTGGGAGGGGCAGCCCTGGCCAGCTCTCTTTATGTGTATAAAATATAAGCTTGCTTTAATTTAAAATTGGAGTTAATGGTCTTTTCTTTGCGTCTTGGATCAACAGTGCTACTTAGATCTCCTAAACTCTATTGATTTTTCAGCCAGTTATTGAGATGAGTCTGTTATTGCATCTTCTAAAATTGTAAAATTATCTGTTGCTATTCTAATATATATTTTTACATATGTGCAACCATGCATTTATATATATATGATTATATATACATATATAAAATTTATGCATATGTAAAACATATATGTATGTTCATACATAAAAATGTATGCATATACATATATAAAGTGAATGAATACATCTGTAAAATATAGAATTACTTTATTGCATATATATTTATGATTATTATATTTTCCTAGTAAATTGTGCTCTTCATTATTATAAAATATCCCTCTATTATTAGTGCTTCCTACCTTAAAGCCTACATTCTTTATTACCCTAACTATACCAGTATTCTTGTCTGTTCCAGCTTTATTAAGCTGTAATTAAAAAATTAAAATTCTGTACAGTCACATGTTGCTTAATGACAGACAGGGATACCTTATAAACTTGCATCACAGGTGATTTTGTCATTGAGTGAACATCATGGAGTGTACTTACACAAACCTAGATGGTATGGGTTGCTACACATCCAGGCTATATGGTATAGTCTGTTGCTTCTGGGCTGCAAACCTTTAATACATGTTACAATACTGAATAATGTAGGCAATCAGGTCATAATTGTAAATATTTTATATATTTAAATATCTAAAGATAGAAAAGGTAAATTGGAATTTTTTCAGCTACATTATAATCTTATGATGTCATTATCATGTATGCAGTCTATCATTGATGGAAACCTCAATATTCAGTATATGACTATACCCTCAAGATATACCACATGATGATTTGATGATATATTATGAAATGATTACCATATGCAAGTTAGCATAATCATTATCCCACACAGTTTACATATTTTTTTGTTTGGTAAAATAATTAAGATCCCCTCTTATCAAAATCAAGTTACTGTCTTTTTCAAATGTAAAATGCATTTATTTACTATAGTCACGTTAGGTCTCCAGAAATTACTCAGGATGACTCACTGAAACTCTGTACACTTTAACCAATATTACCTGATTACATTCACCCACGGTTTCTCATAATCAATATTCTATTCTCTGTTCCTATGAGTTTTGCTTTTCTAGAAGATTCCACATTAACTGAGATCATGTAGAATATCTTTTGGATTATGTCATATTTCACTTAGCATAATGCTATCCAGGTTTATCCATGTTGTCACAAGTAGCAAGGATTTATTCCCTAAAGCTAATATTACATTCTGTATAGACACCAAATTTTATTTTGTCATTCATCCATCAGTGAAGATTTCAGTTGTTATTATATATTGGTTTTTGTGAACAATGCTGCAAAGAAAATGGAATACAGATGTCTCTTCAAGATAATAATTCAATTTCCTTTGAATTTATTCCCAGAGATGGAATTGCTGGATCAAATGATGGTCCTATTTTTTTAAATATTTTATGGGACCTCCATAGTATTTTCTGTGTGCAATATATGAAATGAATATAATGGCTATTCCAATTTATTTTCCTAACCACAGTGTGCAAGTGTTCCTTTTTATCCATATTTTCATTGATATTTGTTATTTATGATTGTTTTGATAGTGACCTTACTAATAGGTATGAGGTGATATCACATTGAGGTTTTGATTTGCATTTTTCTGATGACTAATGATAAACCTTTTGTCCATCTATGTTTTCTTTGGGGAAAAAATGTCATTTCAGGTCTTTGACCATTTTTAGTAAGGTTATTTGTTGTTTTACTATTGGGTTGTATGGGTTCCTTATATATTTTGGATATTACACCCTTTTGAAACACTTGGTTTAAAAATATCTTTTCCCATTTTGTAGGTTGTCGTTTCATTTTTGTTGATTTTTTTTCCTTTGCTACACAGAAAGAAACCTTTTTACAGGGACATATTCCTATTTGTTAATTTCTATCTTCCTTGCCAGTGCTTTTGGTGTCAGATCCAAAGAATTATTTCCTAGACCAATGTCAAGGAGCTTTTCCTCTGTTTTCCTCTAAGAATTTTATGATATTAGGTCTTATGTTTAAGTCATTAGTGCATTTGGAGTTAAATTGTATGAATGGTGTAAACTGGGTTCAATTTCATTGTCTTGCATATGGCTATTCAATTTTTCCAAGATCATTTGTGGAATAAATTCCATAAATTTACAGTATTAGAGTATTATTACAAATTTGTGTACTTATATGTACTAGCAAACTTTATACTTTAATATTGTTTTATATTGCTAATCAACATCTTTTTATTTCCCTTTGAAGAACCCCTTTTAATATTTCTTATAAGGCAGGACTGGTGGTGATTAATTCCTTCAGAATTTGTTTGAACGTATTTATTTGTCCTTCATTTATTAAGGAAAACTTTTTCACTGAAAGCCTTCTCGGTTGGCAATTTTTTTTCAGCATTTTGAATATCACCCACGCTCTCCTGGTCTCTAAAGCCTGGAGAGAAATCCAAAGATAGTATAATTGAGATTCCCTTGTATGTGATGCATCTCTTTTTTCATTCTCTTTTCACAATTCTCTTTTTCTGATTTATGACAATTTGCTTATAATTTGCATGAGCGAACACATCTTTGGGTGAAAGCTGGGAAATGTTGAGCTGCATGCTCTTGCTTGTCTCTTCTCTCAAGACTTGGAATGTTTTCAGTGATTACTTCTTTTAATACAGTTTCTGATCTTACTTCTCTTTCCAGTACACAAGTAATTCCTCTAATATTTCTCTCCATAATGCCTCACAAATCTAATATTTTTTCTCTATTCCTTTTTTTTCTCCGTTCACAAGGTAATTTTAAGTCTTCAAGTTCAACGGATTCTTTCTTCTGCTTAATCACATCATCTGTTAAAGCTCTTTTTTTTTAGTTTTAATTTCATTTATTGTATTTTTTGGATCCAGGTTTTCTGTTTGGTTCATTTGTATGATTTTTATATTTTTGTTAAATTTACTTTGTTCCTGAATTATTTTTCTGACTTAATTTATCTATAATTCATTCTATTGCAACATATTGAACTTTCCTAAAATAATTATTTTGAATTATTTATCTGTTAATTCATAAATCAGTATTTATTCATAATTATTTGCTGGAAAATATTGTGTGGCTTTGGTGGTCTTGTTTCTTTGGCTTTTGGTGTTCCTTGAAGTCTTGCATTGCACTCTTTGAATCTGAAGGATATTTTACTCACTGGGTTTAGAGAGAAATATGTTTAACAGTCAGCCTGACTAGTAATTCTGAGGTTCCTAAATATGTCTTCTGTGGATTTGCATGCTCCATTTATCTTGTTACTGTTTTGGAGCTGAATTCTTAAGATTGTACGCCTTTCCTCTATTTCCCAAAGTCAGGCTGGATAGTGTGAGCCACCTATTATTTTTCTCTGTGGTGGTACCCAGTGTGTTCAAGTTTGTGCACCTTCTCCAGATTCCATAGGATAGTGAAGAATGTGCTCATAAGCTATCTATAAAGGCTTAAAGTTGCTATGTGTGAGGAATGCTTGGGCACAAAGCCATGGGGACAGGAGGGGAGTAAGGCACATAAAATACAGGGAACATACGTAGACCATTTTGCATCATGCACAGGTAGTGCTTCCCAGTCAGCGTGTGGTGGTTGGCTTCTTCATGAGTCCATAAAGTCAACAGTTAATTCTGTAGTCCCTGTTAATGTCTCAGCCCTAGTTGCTGTGAGTCACTTCCTCTCATCTGTGCTCCCAGTATTCCAGATGGGGAGAGAAAGAAATGGGTTTCTTATGTAGTGTCCAACACAGCTGGGGAAGTCAGGTTTTCATTCACTAAGCTCTCAATTTCTATGTTGAAACAACTGTGAGTCAATTGTGTATGTCTTAGAACAGTTCTGCCACCTTGGGGAGAGGTGAAGTGAGAAACATGAGACTGCCTTCTTGACCTCTTCAATGTATCAATTCTAGAAAATTTTGTTCCAACATTGTGCAGTACCTTTTGCACTGGACACCTGAACTCCACTAAGGTACTCTTATCTCTGCGTGGTTGTCAAATTTAGTGCATTTTGGAGAGGTGATGGTAGAAAACTCCTATTCATTGTGTTGCTGACATCCCCAATGTTATTACTACTTCATGGTTCTTCAGCTCTTTTTATTTTCAATATTTCTACATACTTAACGTTCAAAATGTTTTTAGCAGAATAATTATTTTTATTTCAATCTAAGAGGCATACTATTTTAACTAAAATATTTAATCCATTTAACTTTAATGTAATTACTTACATAATTTGATTTGAGTCTACAATTTTACTGTTAGTTTTCTCTGTTCTTAAGTGGCTTCTTTATTCTTTTGTCTTTCCTCCTTAGCCTTCTGTTGAATTCACACTATTACACTTTCTTTCTCTATTACCTTGTGAATTATGCATTCTTTTAGTATTCTTTTAGTACTTACTGATTAAAAATTTATTCATAACTTTTTACAGTATAATTTATTAATAATTCAATTTTGCTTTAATGTTAGCATCTTAGAATACTTTTAAGAAGCCAACTCCTATGTTTGCATTATAATTGTAAGCATTTTAAGTGTATACTTACAAATTTAATAAACATTATAATTATAGCTTTATACAATCAATATTTATGTATATTTACCATTTTTTTATCATTTCCAATGCTCCTTAATCCCTTGTGCATTCCCTCTAATCATGTGGAATTATATTTTCTCTAGAACTGTCTTTTATATAATTTCTAATGACTGTTGATAAAGTATTCAAGGTATTTTTGCTGAAAACATTTAGTTCACATGTCTTGAAAAATATTTTTTATTAATTACAGAATTCTAGATTAACAATAACTTTAGTTTAACTCTTTAACAAAATCAAATTATCAGCTTCCAAATTCCTTTGTTTCTGGTGAAATGTCATCTGTTAGTCTTATTTCTGTTCTTTTGAAAATATTGCCTTTTTATTATCTGCCACCTTTGAGACTTTCTTCTTATTTTTAGTATTCAGCACTTTGGCTTCAATGTGCCTAGTTAATTGTTTCTTGCTTGCTGAGCTTCTTTTATCTGTATATCGATGGCACACTTTTCTTTAAAAATTTCTCAGCTACAATTTCATTTAAAGTCTGCTTCTTTTCTTTCTATAGATATGTATGTTTGACTTCTTCACAGAGTCACTCATGCCTTTTATGCCTTGTTTTCTACTATTATTTTCCTGTGATTCAGCTTAGATATTTCCTACTGGCCTGTCATCCACTTTGTTTAAACTTCTATGAAAACCACCCATTGATTTATTAGTTTCAAATATTAAATGCTGACTCCAAAATATTAATCTTAATTTTATAGTATAATAAATATTTCCATATGCTAATAACTTAATTTTTTCTCTAATTTCTTGAATATGTTAAGCATACTTATTTTAAAATCATTGATTTTGATTCCAATGTTAGAATCACTGGAAGTCTGATCATATGGCCTATTTTCTTTCTTGGTTATCAAGCATATGGCTCTGTCTCTGAATGCCTTCTGATTGTTTATATAATAATGAACATTATACATAAAAACTAGAAACATTCAGATTATAGATGCTAATTTTCCCCATGGAAGTGCTAGGCAAATGAAACAGTAGCTATTACTTTAATCCAATCAAATGGAACCAAGTCAAAACTGCATTGAATTTTTGTTGAGACTCAATCTCTTCTACTTTGTCTCTATTGCTAGAGTGTAACACCACAAGATCTTTTAACTGGAGATCTGGAAAGCATTTATCTCTCACTACTGGGAGATTATAGGAATTTCCTTATTACTTCTGGAGATTTTAGTCTTTATCTTGTTCTGTGCATCTTTTGAATGGCAAACATCTTGAGAGGGAGTCTGTGTGTTTCTTGAGATATGTAAAAATGTGCTCTACAAGTATAATATGAAATGTAATACATTCTGCTGTCATTTCTAACAACTTAGAATAAAAAATAAATTTTTTTAAAAAAGGGAAAAAAAGAGTCCTACTTGGTTTCTTAGTTTCCCAAGAACTCCTTATCAGAGGAATACCCTTTATTTTACCTCCAACTATATTCAGAAAAGGAAAATGTCCCCAGAAAGAAAATCTAATGCTCGATTGTCAATATCAACTCACCACTCTTTTGATAACCCTTCAAAAATTATGTTTTATGATCTTTTTTACCCAGAGTAAGACTTTAGTAGTTTTGCACTGATTTTTTTTTTTTTTAATGTGCAGTTTGGTTTTTTCAACTACTCACTCTTATCATCTATAAGTTAAGTTATATTCTCAGGAGAGCAACTGATCACATGTTTGAGGATGCTCAAGTCTCCAGCCCTGGATGACTGCTGGTGGCTCTGTTGGCTTATATGTCCTGTGGCATACCTTCTCCCTCTGAAGGAAACCCAATCCTCAGGTTCTGGAACATATCCCAAATTGTCACTTACTCCCAGGAAAAAGACAATCGCAAATTCTGAGATCACTTCTGAATATTCTTCTGAAATGTTCTCTTAAAATTTAGTGTTTCTAGTCCTCCTTTCAACTGCTGTTCTTTGATGCTTTTAAAAATATAACTTATATTTTATCTGTTTTTTCCTGTGTGTTCACATTGGCAATGTTAGCATTCTGCAAATTATTTTATCCTTCCTCAAAGAAGTTTCCAAACAGTTATTCATTTTGATTTTGAGTGCCATCAGGAGGAAATCATTCTTCTGTTATCCAAAGTTTTCACTAATCCCTAGCATATGACATACATAGCCTGATACACTGCAGTGTTAAGTTTGTGACCACTCTGCTTAAAGGAACTATAATTTTTCATCTCTTATGCCCATCCAGTTCTTACTGGTGTTATAAGTTTCAATTCTAGTCCAATGCACCTGAGATATTGTGCCTGACTTGCAAGGGATATCTGCTTTGAATAAATTCCTTAATAATATTGTTCTTTTGTTCCATCTTCCTGAACAATAAATATTTACAAGGAGCTCATGTGTTCCAAAATAAAAGAACACTTCTATCACCCAAGATAGTTTATATATGGGTAGAGGGCAGGAAATAAGTGGTTTTAACTATTGCTAGTTTAGTCTGACCCTTATAATTGAAAAGTGATGTTTAAAAGCTAGAGATAGCTAGCTTTGATAGCTACAGATTGCATGGACAGAAGTTATAGTGTTTGAAAGAAGCAACTCTTCGACTATTTTGGAAAATGCATTTTATATATTTCCCAGTGCTTCCCTATCTCTTCAAGTGAGGATATAATGAAAAAGGAGGGAGGGGAAAGGTCTACTTAGAAGTGTCAGTGGCTCCTGATAGCAGCAAGAAATTTATCTCACTGAATTTGACTGCCAAGTAGTTCAGTGGAATAGACTGATTCTGGCTATAATTAAAGTCCCTCAAGCTTCAGCATTGGGTAAAAAAAGCCCCATTATTCTACTAATTGATTTTATCTTCTCATTGTAGGTAACAGGATGTCTCTAGGCCCCAAAGGTAATCAGCAAGTCACGTGAAGCACACAATTTAAGTATACTGCTGCTAATGTTAATAAAATGGCAATCCTTATATTGAAAAATAGCTTGTAGCAATGTCGATGATATTCTGACAATGGTATTTGAAATTCCAGACACAATACCTTGATATTAAATTCTCATATTCAGTAGTTTACATTTATCAATATACCACTGTGACTTATTCATACCACTCAATGTACCTCCAGCATCTATCTCAATGCTATCTAACAGCTCTGTAATGAAAATTTTAGAATTTAAAATCCTGATCGAATGTCATCACTAAACCAAATAACAAATATGATTTATGAAGGTTAAGAGCCACTTTGGGGGTTTTTTATCATAAAATCTTGCCCAGAGATAAGGTTAAGACAAGGGGAGAATAATTCAGCAAGTCAGGAGACTTACTGTCATCCTTCACTTCTCAACACAGACTAGTCTTATCCCTCTGAATCATGTGCTCCAAATATGAAGAAAAAAAAAAAAACTTTTATTTAATGAGTAAGAGATGCTTTTAACCAGGATGTGACTTTCGGAAATGTACTTATGATGGAGATTGTAAATAAATCGTATTTTAAATGAAGTTAATTTAATATCATAAACAGCCTTGGGACAATAGAAGTGAAAAATTCACTAGAATGCTCCATTATTTAAATTTAAGTAGTTAGGAAAGGATCAGTTCTGCCTTGAATAGTACCATTATCACTTCTAACATTATAGGCTCTCAGGAATCATCATAATATTTTGTTGAACAAAAATGAAAGCAAGAATCTTCTAAGGAAACTCCTTAAGTATTTCTGGTTAAATTCTTCTTGGAAGGTATTTTATGAACAAAACTCAGAAACTTCTCAGGTTTTTGGCTATGTAGTGGGGATGGCAGAGAATGGGGCATGACATACTTTGCTTTCAAAAAATTAAATATATGACGATTTTCTATTTTTCTTGACTTAAAGAAAAGTCAAGAAAACATCATGTATGTTTAGGAGGTAAGAATTGCCAATACATGATTCTCTCTTCATATTAGTTTACATATGTGAAATTATAATGTGCACACTTTTACATAAATATCTAAAGCATCAATGAAAACAAGCAAGATTTTACAGGCTGAGATAAAATTATTTTAAAAAATAGATGACATAATGAATATTCACAAAACTGAAAGGATACTTCCTAGCAGTGAAACATAATCTGAGTTAAATTAATTCTTAAAATGTTATAGAATTTTCATGGAGAGTCAGATATACAACTTGAACTCCATTTCACTGGTTCATATTATATTTGGAATTATAATCTAGGTAATTGTATCAGTGAACGTTAAACCAGCAAGACAGAATAAACAGGAGATATAAATTAAAGATTTACTGCAAAGAAGCAGTTTACAGCATTTTGAGGACCAGCTGAGCATGCCTCATGTTTGCAGGGTAGGGCATCAAGAGGCAAAGAAAGACAGGAGCACATGGCACTAGAAGAAGCTATAGTGCAGTTTCTTTATTAGTGAAACCTGAGCTCTCCTTTTAATCTCTTCAATTGATTAAATCAGGCTCAGTTGGGTTATCTAATATAATCTCCATTATTCAATCTACTGATTATGGAATTTTTAAATTTTTTTTAATACTTACAATTCATAGTGCCCGTATATAGCATATTTTTACATACAACTGTTTGTATACAAGTATATTTATACAATTCAGGTCTTCAATCATGCATTTAGGAAAATGATATCCATCTCATTCAACCACCTTTTCTTTTATTTTATCCCCCTCCCTCCCCCCTTACTCTCTCCCTTTCCCTTCCTTCCCTTTGACATTTCTAGTGTTCCTCTAATCCTCCTATGTACCCCCATCCAACAATACTGTGAACTAGTCTCCTTATATCACAGAAAATATTTGGTACTTGGACTTTTGAGACTGACTAACTTCACTTAGCATTATGTCTTCCAACTTCATCCATTTACCTGCAAATGCCATTATTTTATTTTCTTTTATTACTGAGTAAAATTCCATTGTGCGTATATACCACATTTTCTTAATCCACTCATTTACTGAGGGACATCTAGGTTAGTTCCACAACCTAGCTATTGTGAATTGCACAGCTACAGACATTGAGATAGCTGTGTCACTGTAATATGCTGTTTTTAAGTCCTTTGGGAATAGACCCAGGAGTGGGATGGCTGGGTCATAGGATGGTTCCATTCCCAGTTTTCCAAGAAATCTCCATAATGCTTTCCATAACAGTTGCACCATTTTGCAGTCCCACCAGCAATGTATGAGTGTGCCTTTTTCCCCACATCCTCTCCAACATTTATTGTTGCTTGTGTTCTTGATAGCTGCCATTCTGACTGGAGTGAAATGAAATCTTAGAGTAGTTTTGATTTGCATTTCTCTAATTGCCAGCGATGTTGAGCATTTTTTCATGTATTTGTTAATTAATCGTGTATCTTCTTCTGAGAGGTGTCTTCTCAATTCCTTAGTTCATTTATTGATTGGGTTATTTGGTTTTTGTTTTTTTTTTTTTTGTTTTTTGGTGTAAAGTTTTTTGAGTTCTTTATATATTCTAGAAATGAGTGCTCTGATGTGCACGTATTAAATATTTGTTCCCAATTAGTTGGCTCTCTATTCACCTCACTGATTGTTTCTTTTGCTGAGAAGAAGCTTTTTAGTTTAAATCTATCCCATTCATTAATTATTGATAATAATTCTTGTGCTACAGGATTCTTATTAAGGAACTTGGGGCCTAATCCGACATGTTGGAAATTGGAGCTTACTTTTTATTCTATTAGGCGTTTTGTCTCTGGTCTAATTCCTAGGTCCTTGATCCACTTTGAATTGAGTTTTGTGCATGGTGAGAGACAAGGGTTTAATTTCATTTTGCGCATATGGATTTCCAGTTTTCCCAGCACCATTTGTTGAAGAGGTTATCCTTTCTCCACTGTATATTTTTGTCGCCTTTGTCTAGTATAAGATAGCTGAAATTATATGTATTAGTCTCTGTGTCCTCAATTCTGTACCATTGGTCCACCAGTCTGTTTTGGTGCCAATACCATGCTGTTTTTGTTAGTATTGCTCTATAGTATAATTTAAAGTCTGGTATGGTGATGCCCCCTGCTTCACTTTTCTTGCTCAGGATTGCTTTGGCTATTCTGGGTCTCTTATTTCTCCAGATGAATTTCATGACTGCTTTTTCTATTTCTTTGAAGAATGACATTGGGATTTTGATTGGAATTGCATGAAATCTGTATAATGCTTTTGGTAGTATGGACATTTTGAAAATATGAATTCTACCTATCCAAGAGCAAGGTAGGTCTTTCCATCTTCTGAGTTCTTCTATAATTTCTTTCTTTAATGTTCTATCATTTTCGTTATAGAGGTCTTTCACCTCTTTTGTTAAGTTGATTCCCAGGTATTTTTTTTTTTTTTTTTATGCTATTGTAAATGGGGTAGTTTTCATCATTTCCCTTTCAGAGTCTTTTTCGCTGATGTACAAAAATGCCTTTGACTTATGTGTATTGATTCTGTATCCTGAAACATTGCCAAATTCATTTACTAGTTGTAAAAGTTTTCTGGTAGAGTTTTTTGGGTCTTCTAGGTAGATTATCATGTCATCAGCAAATAGTGCTAATTTGAGCTCTTCTTTTCCTATCTGGATCCCTTTAATTTCTTTTGTCTGTCTAATTGCTCTGGCTAGAGTTTCTAGTACTATGTTAAATAGCAGTGGTGAAAGGGGGCATCCCTGTCTTGTTTCAGTTTTTAGAGGGAATGCTTTCAATTTTTCTCCATTTAAGATAATGTTAGCTTGGGGCCTTGCATAAATAGCTTTTATAATGTTGAGATATATTCCTGGTATTCCTAGTTTTTCCAGTGTTTTGAACATAAAGGTGTGTTGTATTTTGTCAAATGCTTTTTCTGTGTCTATTGAGATGATCATATGATTTTTATCTTTAAGTCTATTGATGTGATGTATTATGTTTATTGATTTCCGAATGTTGAACCAGCCTTGCATTCCTGGGATAAACCCCACTTGATCATGGTTCACTATCTTTTTGATATGTTTTTGTATCTGATTTGCCAGGATTTTGTTGAGGATTTTTGCATCTATGTTCATTAAAGATATGGGCCTGAAGTTTTCTTTTTTGGATGTGTCTTTGCCTGGCTTTGGAATTAATGTAATATTGGCCTCATAGAAAGAGTCTGGAAGAGCTCCCTCTTTTTCTATTTCTTGAAATAGTTTGAAGAGCATTGGTATTAGTTCTTCTTTGAAAGTCTTATAGAACTCGGCTGTAAACCCATCAGGTCCTGGACTTTTCCTTGTTGGTAGCTTTTTGATGACACCTTCTATTTCTTTGCTTGTAATCAATCTGTTTAAGTTGTGCATAACCTCCAGTTCCAGTTTAGGCAAATCATACGACTCTAGAAATCTGTCAATGTTTTCAATATTTTCTGTTTTATTAGAATACAAGTTTTCAAAGTAGTTTCTAATTATATTCTGTATATCTGAGGTGTTTGTTGTGATATTCCCTTTTTCATCACGAATGTTAGTAATTTGAGTTTTTTCTCTTCTTCTTTTTGTTAGCTTCGCTAAGGGTCTGTCAATTTTGTTTATTTTTTCAAAGAACCAACTTTTAGTTTTGTCAATTCTTTGAATGATTTCCTTAGTCTCAATTTCATTAATTTATGCTCTGATTTAAATTATTTCCTGTCTTCTACTGCTCTTGGTGTTGGTCTGTTCTTCTTTTTCTAGTGCTTTGAGGTGTGATGTTAAGTCATTTATTTGTTGGGGTTTTTTTCTCTTAAGGAATGAACTCAATGCAAAGAATTTTCCTCTTACTACTGCCTTCATAGTGTCCCAGAGATTTCTATACGACGAATCTGTGTTCTCATTTATCTCTAGGACTTTTTTAATCTTCTCTTTGATGTCTTCTTCAACCCCTTGTTCATTCAGTAGCATGTTGTTTAGCTTCCAGTTGTTGGAGTAGTTTTTCTTAATCCTTGTTTTGTCGTTGATTTCCAATTTCATCCCTTTATGGTCTGACAGAATGCAGGGTAGTATCTCTATTTTTTTATATTTGCTGAGAGTTTCCTTATGACATAATATGTGGTCTATTTTGGAGAAGGAGCCATGTGCTGCTGAGAAAAAAGTGTATTCATTTACTGAGGGATGAAATATTCTATATATGTCCATTAGGTCTAAATTATTAATTGTTTTAAGGAGGCTTAAAGTTTCTTTGTTTAGCTTTTGTTTGGATAATCTATCCATTGGTGAGAGAGGTGTGTTGAAGTCCCCTAGAATAACTGTGTTGTGGTCTAATTTACTCTTGAACTTGAGAAGAGTTTTTTTGATGACTGTAGGTGCTCCATTATTTGAGGCATATAGATTTATGATTGTTATATCCTGTTGATGAATGGTTCCCTTAAGTAGTAGGAAATATCCATCTTTGTCCCTCTTGATTAGTTTTGGTTTGAAGTCTACCTTATTTGATATGAGAATGGAAACCCCTGCTTGTTTCCGCAGGCCATGTGAGTGATAAGACTTTTCCCAGCCTTTCACTTTCAGTCTGTTGATGTCTTTTTCTACGAGGTGTGTTTCTTTGAGACAGAAAATTGTTGGGTCGTTTCTTTTAATCCATTCTGATAATCTGTGTCTTTTGATTGGTGAGTTTAGGCCATTAACATTCAGGGTTACTATTGAGATGTGATTTTTATTCCCATCTATTTTTATTTGTATTATGGTCTTTAGCTTGATTTGGTTTCTCTTCTGGTTGGTATTTCCTTTAGTTTAATATCTCCCTTTGTTGATTTTCATTATCATCTTTCTCTTCTTCTTCATGAAAAATGTTGCCCAGGATGTTCAGAAGTGCTGGCTTTCGAGTTGTGAAATCTTTTAACTTTTGCTTGTCGTGGAAGGTTTTTATTTCATCTTCAAATCTAAAGCTCAATTTTGCTGGATATAAGATTCTTGGTTGACATCCCTTTTCTTTCCGAGCTTGAAATATGCTATTCCAGGATCTTCTTGCTTTTAAGGTCTGGGTTGAAAAATCTGAACATAGTCTGATTGGTTTCCCCCTATATGTGATCTGCTTCCTTTCTCTTGTGGCTTTTAGTATTCTCTCCTTGCTCAGTATATTAGGCATTTTCATTATAATGTGTCTTGGTGTGGATCTGTTGAGATTTTGTTTGTTTGGTGTTTGGTAAGCCTCTTGAACTTGGTTTTCCCATTCATTCCTCAAATTTGGAAAATTTTCTGTAATTATTTCGTTAAATAAATTACTCATTCCTTTGGCTTGAAACTCTGCCCCTTCCTCTACACCATTCACTCTTAATTTTGGTCTTTTTATGTTGTCCCATAATTCTTGGATGTTATGTTCTTGATTTCCTACAATTTTTGCTGTATATTCTAAGTTCTTCTCTAGGATATATATATTTTGTCTTCATTGTCTGAGGTTCTTTCTTCCAAGTGGTCTACTCTGTTGGTGATGCTTTCAATTGAACTTTTATTTTGGTTTATTGCTTCTTTCATTTCTGGAATTTCTGTTTGGTTTCTCTTTAGAGCCTCTATTTCCCTATTGAAGTAATCTTTTACTTCCTGTATTTGTTTTTGAAGTTCTCTGTCAAAATGATCTTTTGCCACCTGTATTTGCTCCCTCATCTCATTTTTTAGTTCATTCTTAAGTTCCATAAACATTTGGAATATGTAATTTCTAAATTCCTTCTCTGGCATTTCACCAACTGTGCTTGCCATGGAATCTACTGATGAGGTATCTTGATTTTTTTGTGTCACTTTCTTCCCTTGTTTTTTCATGTTGCTTGTGTGTCTTTTCTTCCTGCACTGCGGGACCTTGACTATTTCGATTTTACCTTAAAGCCTTGTGTTGTTCCTGTAGTACAATGTTATCAGATCCCCTTATAATTCCTTTACACTTTAAAATCTATCACTTTATATTCAGAAAATCCAAGTTTGATCACAATGTACAGACTTGGTTAACCAAGATATTGTTTCCAATTTACTCTGTACGCTTCTGATGGGGTTTTATGGCTTCAAGTATTGGACACAGAGGTTCTATGTTTAGGAAGAAGGAAGTGTCTTGAATTGTTCTTTCTTAGAAAGTATGAAAAGAGAGTTCTATGGAAGTGGTTTAGTATCAGTAGACGAGAGAGGAAAGAGAATGGAGTGAACAATTAGGTGGAAAGTCCATTTTATATATAAACATAACTTATGCAGCTGTTGAGAGAAGAAATAAAGATGCAAAAGGAAAAAAATGACAAAAGAGTAGGAATTGGTGTAAGAGAGATGAGAGAGAGAGTCAAGAAAATAGAGAGGGAACTATATATAACACCACTTTGCTATACAGTTCAATTGTGCCCATTCTAGAAATCCCAAGTTCTGCGTATAACTTTTTTTGCCTCTGTTTAGTATGCACTGGCAGGGTGTAAATAGGAAAGATGAAGGAAGAAGAAAAGATGCAAAAGTGAGAAGGAAGAAAAGAAGGAAAGAAAAGAGCAGAAATAAACAAATAAACACACTGACAAGTCAATGCAAAAAACAAAGCAAAACAAAACAAAGCCAAAAAAAAAAAAGAAAAAAAAAAAAAAAAAAACAAAAAAAAACACAGAAAACCAATAAAACAAGCAAACTAACAAAAAAAAGTCGAACCCCAAGTCTCAAATGAAATGGACCCTGGGAAGCCCTCCTTTTTTTTTTCCTTTCCAGTTTAAGCCAATTGTATAGGATTGCGTCTAGACAGTCAGCGATCCTGTTAGTGGAGTCAAGGCTGCACCTTTGGCCAGTGTCAGAATGGCCCAGCTGAAGAGCGGCTCAGGGAGGTTTTGTGTCAGCAGATGAAGGGCACTGGGAAAGGGACCCTCCAGAAGGCACCCTTTCCCCACACCCACCCACAGTTGTAGCTTCTTGGGGCCGCTGCGCCGGCCTCAGACATGCCCTCCCCTGCTGGTTACCCGAGCCGCACCCAGGTATGTGCTGTTCTCAGAGCATTGGTGGCTCACTGGATGTCTGCAGCTGTTCTTCCTTTCTGCCTTGCTCCTTTTTCCGGGTCAGCCACCATTTTTCTCAAAGATGGCAGTGCTCTCCTCCCACTCAATAGCAGTTCTGCAGACCTTTGTGTCACTCCAAAGTGTGCAGGATCGGCTTGGCAAGTTATGTGAAAGAGCTCTACGTGGACACCTCTCGCGCTTCTAGGCTCCTTTCTATCCTTCCTCGCTGATCAGTTTCAAAGCCGTCCCCTTGCAGCAATGTTATCAGGTGGCTGTGCCTGCAGCGCCGACAGTGCTGCTTCTGACTGTGGACCGCTCCAACTCTGCCCCTGCCCGTCGTGGTCTGGAGATCGTTGTATTTCTCTGTCCATAGGTGCACGAATGTCTCAGCTCCCTTTCAGTTGCAAGAGAATTGCTAGTAACGCGCTCAAACTTCCCACTCAGCATCTTTTAGTAACTGTGTCTAGAGAGCACCTCCCTCCTGTCGGCCATCTTCCCAGGATCCCCCCAAGTGATCTGATTATGGATTTTAATAGCATCTATAGACTGTTTCCTCACAAACATCACAATTAGTGTTTGCTTAAGTAACCTCACCAAACTGACTCATCAAGAAGATCATCAGATTTATAGATCCAGTTGTCAATTTAAGTACTGCTTGATTTCCCTAAATTCTAAAATGTACTGAAGATTGTTCTTTTGAATTAAAACACTGCTCTCTTGATTAAAAAGGCAAACAAATTAATTTAAAGTAAGTTTAAATTCTTCTTATGATAAATTTTTGTCTCAACTTTTTTAAGTCCTTGTAGTAGTACAAAAGAACTATTTTTACATTGAAAGTTTATAATACAATGCCATAGAACATGCATTTCTGCAAATAAAAAGTAAAAGGGATAATTCTGTAGACATACTAAATGCACTTGTCAATGATAGATAGCATTAACATTGATATATTGCTACCTTAATAAAGAATTACAGAAATTATTTTCATAATTCTTAATCAGTATTGTGAAAATATTGAGCTATAGGAAAATAAAAACGATTCCAGTAGTTGAAGATGGACTATGAAATATCTACAACATTTTAAAGTAAGTGGTGAAACTTTAATTCTTTTCTTTTGACTTTGGATTGGCATGGTTTAAAATTGTGTGGTTTTTTCTAGTTTATAGCATAACATAAAAGATTACTAAAGATTATGATAAAATATATAAATAAAATCAATCATTTTTTCTAAGTTTTCATGAGATTTATGACATGTATAGATTCATGTAATCACTACTGCGATCAGGATATGTAACAATTCCATCAACAAAAAACAAAGCAAAACAAAAAAAGAAAACCTTGAGCTTGTAATCAAACCATTTTCCTATTTTTTTGCAGACAAAGCTATGAATTTGTCCCCCAATCCTATAGTTTTACTTTTGAAAATATTTGATATTGACGAAACTCTTTGAGACTGTATTCTTAGATTCAGCATGATAGTTTTGACATCTGCACATATTGTGTCAACAGTGTCAGTAGTCTGTTCCTTTTTATTGCTGACCGTATTTAATTACATGGGTATAGCACAGTTTCGTTTATCTATTCACAAAGGACACATGGCTGGTTTAGAGGTTTGAGCAATTATAAACAGAGATGCTAAGAACATCTGTGAACATATATTTTTATTGACATATCTTTACTTTCCATATGGTGAATAGCTAGAAGAGGGATCTCTGGGTCATACTGTAAACCTAGGTTTAAATTTACAGGATACCACCAAACGATTTTTCCAGTGATGATACCACTTTGCATTCCCACTGGCAATGCAAGATAATTCTAGTTGCCCGACAACCTTGCCAATCCTTAGTATTGTTAGGTTTTCTTTTTATTGCTGTTGTTACTGTTTGTTTTAGCTATTCTTAGAGCTCTGTAGTGATATCACATGGTGGCTTTGATTTGCATTTTGAAATACCTTATGGTGTCAAGTATATTTTCATTTGCTTACTTGCCATCTGCATATTTTGGCAAAATATCTGTTCAAATATTTTTCCAATTGCTTTGAGTTAGCTGTTTCATTATTACTGAATTGTGAGAGTTCTCATAACTTACAATAATTTCTGTTAGTTTATGATTTCTCATTATTTTATTAACAGTTCCTTCACATGACAAACCCATGCTTGTGAAGATTTCTTTTGTGTTTTCTTCTAGAAGATTTATAGTTTTTACATTTTATATTTGGTTCTCTGGTTCATTTTGAGTTCATTTTTCTTTAAGATATGAGGATAAGTTCCTTTTTATATATATAAAAAAAGAGGCTCAACTCTTAAAAGTGGAAAGATTGGGCTCTGAGGTCAGAGATCTGTATTTGAATATCTATTACTGATCTTAGACAAGATATTTAGCCTCTCATTTGTAAAGTGGAAATATTACTACTAGTTTTGTATAATTGCTATGAAGATTAAATAAGAAAATAAAGGCAATGGATTAGTTTCTGGTACAAAAAAAAAGTAAAATTAAAATTAAAAAGAGGTGAAATTGTTTCAATGCCATTTGTTTAAAAGGTTATTCTTGCTGCATTGAGTTGTCTGTGTGCTTTTGTCAAAATTAATTGATTGTATTTCTTTGGGTCTTTTTCTGGAAACTGTATTCAGTTTCTCTGATGTATTCTTATTCATTTGCCCATACTACATTGTCCTGACTATTAAAGCTTCACAATAAGTCTTAAAGTAGTTTAAATCCTACAAATGTATTATTTTTGTTTTATTTGTTGTTTTTTAGATACACATGATAATAGGGTATATTTTGACATATTATACATACATAAAGTACAACCCTTTCCATTTGAGATCCCATTCTTGTGGTTGTACAAGATGTGGAGTGACACATTCTATTTTCCCAAGACTCTTTTGGTTCTTCTAACAACTTTGAGATTTTACACAAATTTTAGAATCTTCTTTTCTCTGTAAAAGAACCAGTAAGAACCCTGTTTCGGTTTGTATGTTTATATAGAATGATTTAGGGGAATGTGGACATCCCATATATAATGAATCTTATAATCTATGTACAATTTATGTTGTATTTGAATTCTTTGGTGTTTTGTTAATTTTCAGTATACAGATCCTACATTAAAAGATGTGTATCTACATACTTTATAGCACCATTGTAAAAGAAACTTCTATGAAATCAGTTTGAAATTGTTCAGTACTAGCAAATAGAAATGTGAATTTTTTGCTTACCTTCTATTGTTCAACTAAGTTCACTTATTCATTCTAGCTGTGTTTTTTTTGTTTTGTTTTGTTGTAAATTACTTTGGATGGCCTACATAGAAAATTGTCATTTGCAAACAGAACCGATTTGATTCTTTCTTTCCAATGAATTGCTTGTATTAATTGCTTCCTTGCCCTTATTTCAATGTCTAGAATATCCAGAACGATATTGGATAGACATGGTTATAGGGAAAATCCTTTCACTTTTCTAATCGTACTGGAAAAGCTTTTAATATTTCACCGTTAGGACTGATTTTATCTCTGGGATGTTTTGTAAAGATTATGGTCATTAGTTAAAAGGTGTTCATTGCTATTGATAGTTGACTGGGAGTTTTGATCCTGAGTGGAGGTTGAATTTTGTCAATTTTGCATCAATTTACAACATCATCTGCTTATCATTTTTTGACATCTAATTAATATATGAATGTTGAACTTGTCTTCTGTGCTTAGGATAACGCACTTGATGTGGCTGGTGTGATATTCTTCTTGTCTTTCACCTCTGCGACACTTTTCAACCCATGACTGCTTTCCAGTTCTCTACCTATAAAACCAGAGTTTTATTTTTAATACTCTGTGACACACTTGTAATGACAGCAATGGCCTTTGAGATCAGGTGATAACAGAACAGAAGGAGAGAAAAAAAAATGAAGATTCTTTCCTCACTTTGGGGACTAAAGTTTCAAAGAGAAATGTTCACTTCTCTTGGAGCTTTAAGTACTATTCTTACCATCTTTTCTGCCCTGCTGCCTGGGGAATGCATACGGCCCAGAAGGGGAGAGAATACCTAAAATAAAAAACACAGGTGTTTCCTTAGCTCTCTCTGACCCAGCAGGGCTTCCTTGCTCAGTCCTCAATGAGAAACAGAGGACTTCCTTTGCCTCTCTTTCTGTTTGCACACAACAAGCAGTTTTTTGTTCACTTTTTGGTTTTTATTTTTTTTTTTATACCAAGGATTGAACCAGGAGCACTTAAATACTGAGCCACATCCACAGCCCTTTTTTATATTTTATTTAGAGACAGGGTCTTCATGAGTTGCTTAGGGCCTTGCTAAATTGCTAAGGTTGGCTTTGAACTTGTGATCCTCCTGCCTCAGCCTCCTAAGCCACTGAAATTACAGGCATACACCACCATGCCCAGCCACAGTAAGCACTTATGTCTCAAGCTTCCTTTGAGTCCAGCCTGGAAACTAACAGAAGAAAAGTGAAGTAGGAAGCTTGCCTCCAATTTGGTGATACATCAAATTCTGGTAATCTTCTCCAAACCACTTACTCCCATTTATTTTCCAGAATCTTCAGAAATATATCCCCACATTATATCTGGAGATTGTAGGTTCATTCAGTGAAAATAGGCTTGCTCCATCATACGCAGAAATGGGACTGATACAGATTTTTAGATTAAATTAGGAAATGAATCATCCTTCTTTTTTGGATGGAATATACTTACTGCTAATATTTTACTTTAAAATTAATTTTGATCTTTCATCATTAAGATAGACATTCCTCTGTACATTGGAACTATATCTTTAATTTTTTCTCAGAAATTACAGTGGAAAAATGTACATTAAGAATTTTTAAATAGGTCTTTCACCTCTTTCATTAAGTTGATTCCCAGGTTTTTTTTTTTTTTTTTTTTTTTTTTTTTTTTTTTGATGCTATTGTAAATGGGGTAGTTTTCATCATTTCCCTTTCAGAGTCTTTTTTGCTGATATACAAAAATGCCTATGACTTATGGGTATTGATTTTGTATCCTGCTACTTTGCCAAATTCATTTACTAGTTGTAAAAGTTTTCTGGTAGAGTTTTTTGGGTCTTCTAGGTAGATTATCATGCCATCAACAAATAGTGCTAATTTGAGCTCTTCTTTTCCTATCTGGATCCCTTTAATTTCTTTTGTCTGTCTAATTGCTCTGGCCAGAGTTTCCAGTACTATGTTAAATAGCAGTGGTGAAAGCGGGCATCCCTGTCTTGTTCCAGTTTTTAGAGGGAATGCTTTTAATTTTTCTCCATTTAAGATAATGTTAGCTCTGGGCCTTGCATAAATAGCTATTATAATGTTGAGATATGTTCCTGATATTCTTGTTTTTCCAGTGTTTTGAACATAATGGGGTGCTGTATAGAACACTAAAGAAAGGAATCACAGAAGAACTCAGAAGATGGAAAGACCTACCTTGCTCTTGGATAGGTAGAATTCATATTGTCAAAATGTCCATACTACCAAAAGCATTATACAGATTTCATGCAATTCCAATCAAAATCCCAATGTCATTCTTCAAAGAAATAGAAAAAGCAGTCATGAAATTCATCTGGAGAAATAAGAGACCCAGAATAGCCAAAGCAATCCTGAGCAAGAAAAGTGAAGCAGGGGGCATCACCATACCAGACTTTAAATTATACTATAGAGCAATACTAACAAAAACAGCATGGTATTGGCACCAAAACAGACTGGTGGACCAATGGTACAGAATTGAGGACACAGAGACTAATACATATAATTTCAGCTATCTTATACTAGACAAAGGCGACAAAAATATACAGTGGAGAAAGGATAACCTCTTCAACAAATGGTGCTGGGAAAACTGGAAATCCATATGCGCAAAATGAAATTAAACCCTTGTCTCTCACCATGCACAAAACTCAATTCAAAGTGGATCAAGGACCTAGGAATTAGACCAGAGACAAAACGCCTAATAGAATAAAAAGTAAGCTCCAATTTCCAACATGTCGGATTAGGCCCCAAGTTCCTTAATAAGAATCCTGTAGCACAAGAATTATTATCAATAATTAATGAATGGGATAGATTTAAACTAAAAAGCTTCTTCTCAGCAAAAGAAACAATCAGTGAGGTGAATAGAGAGCCAACTAATTGGGAACAAATATTTAATACGTGCACATCAGAGCACTCATTTCTAGAATATATAAAGAACTCAAAAAACTTTACACCAAAAAACAAAACAAAAAAACAAAACAAAACAAAACAAAAACCAAATAACCCAATCAATAAATGGGCTAAGGAATTGAGAAGACACCTCTCAGAAGAAGATACACGATTAATTAACAAATACATGAAAAAATGCTCAACATCGCTGGCAATTAGAGAAATGCAAATCAAAACTACTCTAAGATTTCATTTCACTCCAGTCAGAATGGCAGCTATCAAGAACACAAACAACAATAAATGTTGGAGAGGATGTGGGGGAAAAGGCACACTCATACATTGCTGGTGGGACTGCAAAATGGTGCAACCGCTATGGAAAGCATTATGGAGATTTCTTGGGAAAATGGGAATGGAACCACCCTATGACCCAGCCATCCCACTCCTGGGTCTATTCCCAAAAGACTTAAAAACAGCATATTACAGTGACACAGCCACTTCAATGTTTATAGCAGCACAATTCACAATAGCTAGGTTGTGGAACCAACCTAGATGTCCCTCAGTAAATGAGTGGATAAAGAAAATGTGGTATATATACAAAATGGAATTTTACTCAGCAATAAGAGAGGATAAAATAATGGCATTTGCAAGTAAATGGATGAAGTTGGAGAATATAATGCTAAGTGAAATTAGTCAATCTCAAAAATCCAAATACCAAATGTTTTCTCTGATATAAGGAGGCTAGTTCACAGTGTTGTTGGAAGGGGGTACATAGGATCAGAGGAACACTAGAATGGTCAACAGAAAGGGAGGGGAAGGGAGGAAGCAAGGGGGAGGGGGGGAAGGAAAAAAAATTGGTGGTATAATGAGATGGATATCATTATCCTAAATGCATGATTGAAGATCTGAATGGTACTTATATACTTTGTATACAAGCAGTTGTATGTAAAAAGATACTATATTTGTACATTTTGAATAAGTAAATAAATAATTAAAAAAAAGAATTTTTAAATAATTAAGCAAAGCCATTTAGTAGATTGCATATGTAACAAAATGGTGAATACATTATAGTTAAAGAGTTCAAAACCAGCATTTTCCTGAATTCCCTTTAGTACGAAGCATGTGGTGTTGGGAAGAGCTTTCATCTGTCACTTGATGTAGCTCCTACATGGCCTCGTGTTACTGCTCTCCACACCTGCTTAGCATAACCTGTTCTTCACAGGATTGGAGCTTTAGCATTGCCGTCATCTAAGTTCTTTTTGTGGCGTAGTAGGGTGATGATGAAGAAAAGTATTATGTTTGGTGTGTGAGCAAACACAGACTTAGTTTTCCCCTTGGAAGGAGTTATTTCTTATCTGTCACCTTTTAGCTAAAAATATTAAAGTCTTGTTTTGACTATTACCTCGGTTGCTGAATCCTGAGTAAAGAAAAAAGAAGTTTGTTTTTTTGTAATTTGAGAATTTCTAGGTTCATGGAGACTAAAGATTACCTAAAGAATTACTTATCATTCCTTTACCTAACTTGTCCAGGATCTACAAAATACCTACAGACAGGATTTCTTGGATGTCAGACAGCACAAAGTGATGAGATAGTGTCTGGGCACCTAGGGTTCTAGACCTAGTTTTTCCCTAAAGCAATGTCTCATGTTTATGTTGTGGATTAGAACTTTCGAACACTCGAACCCCATTTTCTCATTTGATCTGTCCAGGGCTACTGTACTATTTCTCTAGTTTTAGGGAAGAGAAACAAAGTCTCAGAGCAATTAAAATCTTGTGATCTTTGATAATCTCAAATTATACCACATGAATTCCTCTAGTCTGATATGTTAATGGGAGGCCCAGTTCCTTGATTTGTGAAATTACAAATTTTGACAAAAATTTTTCCAAGGTCTTTTCAGGGGTACACTGAGTAATTTATCAGTCAGAATCACAAACAACAACAACAACAACAACAACAAGATCTGATTAAGTTATATTTTGCATTTCAGTCACATGCCTATCAACCATAATCAGATATTTTATAATTGATTCTTAGAAAAAGATATTGCTTTCCACAGTTCCTACATCTACAAATGTCTTAAATCTGTCACTGAAGCATAAAGCATTTCTTCTCATCACACTCCAGTACATCAGTACTGGCTGTGGATAATAGCAGCATATGTTGGTATAGTTGAATAGCATGTGATTTGTCATTGTGTTTAGTGAATTATTTAATTTGAAAATTGTGATCTATTTTGCCTATTAAGTTTTGTGGATTCCAGCCACTTGCCCAAATCCTCCCAATGTAATTTATCTCATTAATATAAACATCCAATAGAAAGGCAAATTATATGAATAAACAATTCCTTGAAAGAAATATAATTAGACTCACTCTCACTAAATTTGCCAAGTAAATGCAAATTTAAATGAGGCGACACCATTTTGTACACATCTAAATGAAGAAATTATAAAAGAGTAATAACATGTAGTGATGGTAAGGATATATGGAAATAGGAATTCTCACATATTGAATCCCATGGGTTAATATCTTAAATCGTTCATATAATATCTGTATGTAGTAAGCACTTAAAATTATTTGGTAAAACATTCAAACAATAAATACATAATATGTGGTTAATGCAAGTGTGAGTTGACGCAAACCTTTTAGAAAGTTATCTGAAAATATATTTCTATATACACATATATATTTTATATATGTGTGTATATTAAAATGCACTTAACTTTTGAATTGCTACTTTGGGATAATATTTTATGGAAAGAAAAGTGCCAGCATTTAAGAATCTGTGTAGAATGATATTTATTTCAGCAAAAATACTGAAAATGAATGGAATATTCATCAGCAAGGGAACACTGAGTTATTAATTTATCAGTCAGAATCCACAAAAAAAAAAAAAAAAAAAAAAAACAAAAAAAAAACAGAATTCCTGATAATTTGAAAAGGGTTTACCTACAAAGGCAGGATTTTAGAAGTATAATCAGTATGCAGGGAAACTACATGATCAATTTCAGTAATGTTCAGAAGCAGCGTAGCTATTTTCCTTCCTCATAGATTCTTCTGTGACAAAGGCTCAAAAGGAGTCCTCCTTGAAAGGAGAAGTGCCTTTTATTGAGGGACAAGACCAGGCTGGGGCAAATGTGCTGAAGGGAGCCAGGGCACAATGCCCTGCCCTCATCCTTTTCATTCTCAATAATCTCTGTTAGAGAGTCCCTATTTGTCAACCCACAGAAACCAGAGGTCAAGGGAAACGGTGGCAGCCTGCCTCCCAGAATGCAGGGGAAAGATGAGTGGAGATCATACAGAAGATTTCCAACATCAACACTCATGTTACTCAGAGAGCATGGAAAAATGCACAGCCATTGAAGAGACCAATGGACCACTATGCAAGGCCACACATGATATATACTAGGTACAAGTGAGGGTAAAACTTTGAATGATTCGGTCTTTTTAAAAATTGTCTGAAAGTGTTTATGTGTGTGAATACATATATACATGCAAAAATATGTTTTGATTCTTTCATGATGTGGTCAATCAGTTATGACCATTAGAGGAGACAAAGAAGACGCCCAGGAGAAAAATTATTTATCATTGTCTTTTGCTAAAGATGGGAGTCAAGGGACCCCACATGAGATCACATGGAAAGTCACCAAGGTGGTCACCTAGTGGAAAACAGGAGCAACAGGAAGGCTTAGACCATTGCAATTACCGGGTTTTCCTTGTGAAAGAAAGCAGGATAGAGGGAATACTTTAGGAATGCAAGATAAGGGTAATTTCAGAGAGCTTGGAATACAGAGTGGTCTCTAGGTGCCTCGTATCTGACTCTGGGATAATTAAGGTAGAAGAATAGTGTGTGCTGTGGTATATGGACCAGATACAGAAGGTATGAGTGTGGATTGGTTTGTTTGCATATCAAAGATGTGTTACTGATTGGGCCCTGTATGCATGCATATATAGAGAGTGTTTAGAAAGAGCGATTTTTGCACTGTTGAAAATAATGGATATTTAGGGTAGGTGTAGAAGATGTGGAGGAAATTGTTACATTCTTCCTTGTATACCTGCATTGTTATCCTTGATACAGCCTTGATACAGGGTACATTCATTTGCTGCTGTTCAAGAATCCAATAGAGTTTAAATGTCATGAGGAAAACAGAAAATGAAAAGAAACTTTGAGATGCTAATTGAGTCTATGGGATAAGACATAATAAAAGCATAGTCCAGGCCTCCCCAGCATTTCCTTTTCCTGACTAAGATAGAGAAAGAAACCCAGTTCACTTACTGAAAAAAAAAGGATGGTACTTGGTGAGTAGAAGATTATTTTCTAGGGTTCCTTTCTTGAAGTACTTCATAGATGCCTCTATATGTTGGGAAGAGAGGTGTAATGTGTTCAGGAGAAACTCTGAACACTGCTTCTTAAATGACATTGATTCTACAGAACACAACTGGATTAAAACACACACATGGCATATATATCCTCAAACACTAAATTTGCTCCTGAGACACTTTCTATTCAAATTCCAGCTGTTTTAGAATTATGAAACACATATTATACTTTTGTGAAAGAATATAATTGTTAAAATATAAGTCCATCTAAAACCATATCCTCAACCTACCCCCAAAATTTTTAATCACCTTCAAATAGCTAGTTTAAATTAATCTGTTAATATTGAAGTAAAATTGAGTATTTCCATATGTTCTCAGCAGACTTTAATTTTTTAAATATGAACTTTCCATATGGAAAAAAATTTCTGAGGAGTGCAATATTCAGATACATTTTTCTCTTTATGGAACTAACCCAGAATATGGGGTCAATAGCTTTTCAAAATTCATGTAAATTTTTGGAGTATCTAGATACACTAGAAATTCATTTGTGTTGCTTCAATTTTAAATGAGAAGTATTGAGAAAATGCCTCTCATTAATATCACTGGAGAAGTAATGGATTGAAAACAAAACTGCTTCTTAAGGATTTCAAAACCAAACTATGAAGTCAAAAGTGGGGGAAGCATGCCATTTGTTTAACTGTCCTTGAGAAACAGCTTCCCAAAATTAACCACAAGTGTTTATTAGTTGTTCACTCTCTGGTCTGCCCTGCTTTTGGATAAGAACTAGTAGTGGTATCTAGATTCCCTTTCATATGCAATGCCCAAGTTTCTGCCTAGATGGCATTAATATTCAATGTCTAAGGGATTCTTGTAAGTGAAGCAGGGAGAAGATATGATTTTCTTTGTTTTCTTATGCAAATTATATTTTTAATTTGAAGATCGAGCATAAGCTGTATTTATTTTCACTAGGATGTCTATCTAATTTTTAAATGCCAGGTGTGTACGATATATTAACTTTCAAAGTATTTTTTGGGATAATGGGATGCTATAAAGATTTTTGGGGGGAGGGTACCAGGGATTGAACTCAGGGCCACCTGGCCACTGAGCCATATCCCCAGCCCTATTTTGTATTTTATTTAGAGACAGGGTCTCACCTGAGTTGCTTAGTGCCTCACTTTTTGTAAGGTTGGCTTTGAACTCTTGATCCTCCTACCTCGGCCTCTGAAGCCACTGGGATCTTTTTTTTTTTTTTTTTTGTACCGGGGATTGAACTCAGGGGCACTCAACCACTGGGCCACATCCCCAGCCCTTTTTGTATTTTATTAGAGACAGGGTCTCACTGAGTTGCTAAGTGCCTCACCATTGCTGAGGCTGGCTTTGAACTCGTGATCCTCCTACCTCGGCCTCTGAAGCCACTGGGATCTTTTTTTTTTTTTTTTTTTTGCCACTGGGATCTTAATAGTGTTAAAAGTGTTTGTTCATGGCTGGTGATAGATAATATAGATCAACTGGCTGAGATAGTTACAATATAGAAAGAATTTGTTCATAATTTTTGTAATCTAAATTTTGCTTTATCATATGAGGAATAGAGTATGCAAATGAACAAATCTTCAGAAAGAGAAGACGTCAATTCTGTTTTTCTTATATCAGCCTCATGACAGGAATTTAAATGGAGCAAAGCATACTGGGATCTGACCTACTTTTGAGACAGGGAAGCATAACAGTCATTTGTAGGCAACTCCAATGTTAGGGAATTCGATGAGGCCCTTAGCTCAGCAGCAACTTATCTCAAAGTCAGGTCTCGAACATTTATTAGATGTTAATCTGGTAGCAACTCTGACTCTTTTGTTCAATTGGGTTTCCCTATATGTTTGAGAATCATTATTGTTTACTGAAATATTTTATAAAGCCCCTTCTCTATTTTAATAAGTTTAATTATAATGTTTTCCATTTTTAACGTATTTTCAAATGTTATTCACTTTCGAACATTATCTTTCACAAAGCAACTTGCAGATCTTGTTTTAAAAACACGCGCCAGACTTGGACTTGCTACAGATAACACACGACGCTTACACAGCCGTTTTATCAGCCTTACCTAGGATCATTTTCAAAATTTCAGGGCAAGACAGGAGTCCCACAACCAAATGCTTGGAACACAGCCAGTCTCACAGCACTGAGTCAGTATAACACACAGACAGTGAATCAAAGCTACATTTGGTTCTTAGGTCTGTAAGACACCAAACAACTGGTGTTCACTATGTCTCTAACTTGCTCTCTGAAAGAAATGGGAATGCTCTGACATTATGGGTATAGGGTCTACTGGGAAGAGTACTAAGAGAGCTGAGCTTTATGTGTGATCTGTGTGGGTAGGAATGTAAGTCATACTTGGGTCTTTTCAGGGATGGCTGCAAATGCGGAAAGCATCAACCATCATTAGTATCAACTTCAGATGTGAAAGGCAGCAATTACATAGCCGCTTTTTAAAAGGGAAAGTCATGAGTGGTGAAGAATTTATTAAAGCAGTATTAAAATATGACTCTTATTTTTTAACCCTAGGAAGGGTGCCTGGGGCTTTAAGATGTTTTATTAGTAGTTAAACAGTGGACTTATGTGTTAGCCCAAGGAGCAATTGCACTGGGTTTGTTAAAATTATCTAAAATGAATGACTTACCAGAAGGAAACTATATCCTTGACGTTGCAGTATTATAACTTGAACTAACTAGTTTAATAGTTTCATTTATTAGTGAAATCCAAATGTTGTTTTAGTCATAAATTGGATATATGAAGCTAGACATAAATAATATAGAAATACCTACTGTAATAATTACATTGTTTTAGGGGGGGTCGTCTTTAAAACTCTGGGCACTTGAATAAATTGGTAGAGGAGGAGGTTCATATGAAAGCTCTCACAATGAAGAAGAAATAAAGGATTTTTACTGAAAACTGTGTAAAGCAGGTCAAAGCTGAGCACACCGTCCTGTCTTCCCACACTTCCAGCCACCAACATTTGAGCATGAGGGCGGCTTCCATTCTGGTAGGAAATGGGGCGGAAAATAAAACAGAACAATAGTTAAGTGCATAAGTAATGAGTAGAAAAAAAGCAGAGACTCCCACTGTATAGTGATGTTCTGAAAAGTAGAACAAATGGTTACCGAATAGTATGAGAAAATTATAAAATAGGACCCTCCCCCAAAAGGCTGACAGGTTAATACCACAGAGGGGACACTGACAAAAAGTTTTTCACCTGAATATGAATTTCTAACCCTGTTTCCAAGTCCCTCATTTTTCTTATTCTATTTTCTTCTTTATTCCTGAACCATTTCTATGGTAGGATCCTAACAATTTTAACAGTGTCAAGTCACAGCATGTCTGCAGATGGGAACCTCCTGAAAACACTAACTGATGAATGCTGAATTTTTACTGAGGTCAATAACTTAATAATGACATATGTATAATATATATATATATATATATATATATATATATATATATATATATGTAAATGTTCCTTATTCTTCCTGGTGCCTCTGGATACTATTGAATATCCCCTGCTCTCACCTGCCATCCCCCATCACCTCTCATGCTGTGGTAACACTTGAGGAAAAACTGAAAATTTGCTACCCATAGGGAGCCTGTGGATTCAAAAACAAAGGAAAACATGAAAAATGAAAAAAATATATATAAGTATAAACACAAGCACACACACATAATCTACTTCCTTTGTGTTCCACTTGCACTAAAATAAACACACACACACACACACACACACACACACACACACACACACACACCCCTACCTCACAAACAGGTGTGGAATTTGGGAGACAACCTCTGCAGCTGCTTCTACCATTCTTCATTGCCTTCTGCATGACCGGACTTCATATTTTAATGGATTTAGCTCAATTTGGAAAGTCATTTACTCACCCAGGATTCAACAAACATTTGTTCAGCACTGTTGAGATACTGTGTTACTTCAAGAAGTCTTGCTGAGACCAGGTGCGCTGGGGAATTTGAGTTTGATATGGAGATACATCAAATGGTAGTATGTTTTTCATTTAGCAGGAGCATAGGTGGGTAATACCTGGGGAGGGCTCCAGGAGCTTTCATGAGCTAAAACCAAGGGTGGGGGGGGGACTAGATTACAAAGAGTAAGCAGATATATGCCTTTTTGTAATTCTTTCATTAATTTCATGGTATTTTCAACATAAACATTTATACTATTGTTCATTTTCAAAATTTTCCTCTTCTTCAAGACTCTTTCCTCCATCAACCCTTTTCTACAGGTATTATAACTTTTCTTGTATATAGTGCTTTCTTCCACTTTATTTTTTTTAATAGGTAGTCCAGGAAACTTCTTTTATTCTAGATTGTTTAATTGATTTTCAGCTGTCTATTTGCCAATCAGAAATCCATGGGTTTTGTTTTCAAAAAATCACATTTTAATGTTCAAGAACTTTTTATTGTTGTTTAATTTCTTTATCATGACAGCCTGACTTTAAGATGCATATCATTTAAAAATCTCCAAAGATATTGATAATATGTTTATATTAATTATTATAATTAATATATAATATTGATTATATATTATATTATCTTTTTTCTAATGATTTGTTTCTTATACAGTTTTATTACTGCTATCAGTCATACTATTGATTGTCCTTAACTCTGGTTAATCTTGATTGCCCATTCATATTTAATTGAATGACTAGATTGATTGATAATATAGCCAGGGAGCCTGGAGACCCACACTGTTGCCAAAATAATGATTTGACTATGGAGGTAAGGTTTCCTCAGGAAGATATTGTGACTTTCTAATTTTCCCAACCTCAGCCATAGAGGCAGTCAAGACTTGTCCCCCGTGCCTAGGGCTTCTCTCTTAGGACCTCACATCCTCCCTGGGAAGAGTAGACTTCTTTTAATTCATCCTAGGATTGTACCCCAAGGGCAAAATCTTCTCTTGTCAGTCACTTTGTTTGGCTGTGGGAGATAGGAAGGGTTTACTCTAAGCTATTTCAGATTCAATTACTTAATGATTTTTACTGATCGCCCCAAGGCCCACTTCTGCTCTTTGAATTTGTTAGCTTTATTTGGTACTCCTTTAGTAATCATTTGGCAAAACTACTAACAAGTATATCTCTGGCTGCTGTCTTCAGGTCCTCACTGGAAATTTGTGCAGTTTAAACACTGTGTAAGTATATGTGATAGAATATGGCTCTGGAATTTAATCTGCTCTGATTTTTAAATTTTTTTCATGATGCTGCAAATTAAACTTAGGACCCCAGGCATACTGGATAAGTACTCTACCATTAAGCTACAGACCCAGCCCCTAATCTGTTCTATTTTCTCTACCAGTCTCTAGATACTCAAATATCTCTACATTCTTATCTTTGTGGTGTTTCAAATATGGGATCTCATTGTTATATTCTCCTAAAAATATTAGGTAAAGTTTATTTCATTATGATCTCAGAAAGAAGAAAAAATAACAAATATTATTAGGTCAGTGACTTGGACCAGAAGCCATGAATCATATTTACCTTATTATTTCCCCTAGATACTATCTATATTTAGATTATACTCCCTCAATATTTCCACTCCAAAACCCTGGGAGGGAAAAATTAATCAAGTTTGTCACAACAGGAATATATAAATTTTTAAATGTTTATAAAATGCTATGGCTTACCCAGAGTAACCCAAAATCACTTAGGAATTTCTTGGAAACTATGTCTTTATCAACCTCGGATATTTTAGACATAAAAACATATTATGTAAAGAATATATCCGATATCTAATCAATGAGTATATACATATGAATATATTTATATCTATATGAGAGTCATAAAGGTAGAAATTATTTAAATATAAACATTGATATATGTTTATAGAAGTTTCTCTATTTAAATTTTCAGGTAAGATAAGCAATTTGATTCAGGGAAGAAAGGATTTGATAGTATTGAAACTTCTAGATTAAGAAGAAGAAAGCAGAGGGAAAATAGGAATAAGAGACTTACTGTCTCTTGCTTTTCTTTTTCAACCAATGGGAAATAGTCATTTATGTTATTAGCTCAATATGTGTCAACCAAGCAATATTAAGCAACTGTTTCAGGTGTAGTTTCCTAGGAAGCAGACTCTAAGATAAAGATCGGCATGTAGGATGTTTATTAGGGAGTGCTCTCAAGATCAACATGATCAACACCTAGGGAAGGGAGGGAGAGGAGGAAGAACAGCATAATTGTATCACGATGTATCACCAACCAAGACCTCAGCCCCACACAGGAACTTTGGTTATCATCTTTTGTTTAAGAGATTTTTTTCAGATTAGAATGAGGAAGCAGGGCTTGTGTGTTCTCAAAGTGATTAAATACTGGATGCAGGCAGACCCTGAAAAGAGGAATAACTTGGCTACGCAGCTTTCTTCTACTGAGGAGATCCCCCCAAAAAGCTGAATTGAGAGCTAATTTACAATATTAATTCCAATAATTATGGAAATAAGAGCTTCATTCCTAAAAAGAGATCTGGGCAAGCCATCATATGTCAATCATAATTGGCCCTTTTTGTTACTCAGATTTCTTGTAGGTTGAAGGAACATCTTCCTTCTTTTGGGGTGAGAGGAGCTAAGATGAAGGAGTTTAGTGGGTCAAACCAGGCCCAGATACTAGGTCCCATTAGCACAGATGTTTCTCAATGGCTATAAATATCCACTGCAGTGGTGATGGCCTTGCTTCAGAACCCCTGGGATCTGCATGAGATTGTCTCACTGGAACTTGTCATACAGTCCATATGGCCTCTTTTCCAGCCACTGATATATCTAATACCAAAGGGTCTTCTGCCTCATAGGATAACAACTCAAGCATCAATTTTGCTTGCACTGGGATTATTGCAGAGTTATTTCCTGCTCTGGAACCTATGTAAAGCCACCAGCCTTTCAGATCATTAAGTACATTTCAGTGTGAAATATGCTGCCTCCAGGCCTATCAGCCATTCATTCTTCATGTTGAGATGCAAAAAATACAATAGTTTATCCTTTACTTTTTAAACAATACCCTAGTATGCCAGACCTTTAAAATTTTTATTAACATGGTGGTTCCCTGAATCTTCATAGGATTTGTTTTTCATACTATGAAGTACATGTGGTTTAACAGGATTTACATCATGCTGGTCACTTCATGCTCAACCAGTCCAATTAGAATAATACCATTTGTATAATAGTGGTGCAGTATGACATTCTGTGAGCTGTCAGGACTGCCTGGATTTCTTCAAACTATGTTATGATGAAAGACAGAACAGTTTCCATAGCCCTTGAGAAAAACTATAAATGTATTCTGTTGTCTGTTCCTTTTGTTCTGATAAAGATACAAAAGAAAGCATTCTCCAGATCAAAATTGATGGCCACTTACCAAGTTCCTAAAACCATGTTAATCTATTCTAGCAAATATACCACATTTGACACAAGAGCAATAACTGAAGCTACAAATTTTCCTGAACTTACAGTAATCTACATTATCTTTCAATATCTGTTCTGTTTTGCTTTGATGTGCAAGGAAAAGACTTGTTTATTAAACAAAGATATAATGATTACCACCACCACTATACCGTTTAGGTATTTAAGGGTGATTCTAATTTCTTCTTTCCTCAGGAATGAGATATTATACTTTACTTATTATTTTGGCTAGGTATATGGGGAAAGCAGTTTCGGAGATTTCCACTTGAATTTGATAGTTCCTATGCCAGGAACTCAATATATGAGATAATGCCAGATAGTAGATAAAACCATTATACATTTGGTGACTCTAGATATAATGACTGGGTAAGTCATTAAGTTGGGTAGACCGTTGTGAACTAAGCCTGGCCCAGGAATTCATTTATTATCTATCCTCACATGATCCCACCCTGAGAAGAGGAGCCATGATATTCTTCAGGTCTCTGAGTATCAAATTATCTCAGATTTGTGTCCAAAATTTCTTGAAATGTTTAACTGTCCTCTTTCCATACTGTACTTCCCTAAGTGTATACCCTTGCAAAAGGACTGGACATCATAGGTATGTCCATTTGCTATGGCTCTATGGGCTTTTCTCCTCAGGTGACCCAGAGTCTACTTCACTCAAAAGATTTGAGGTCTAAAATCTGGCTCTGAGAAAGAAACTTAGTAAGTCATCATGACATTAAATTAAAATATCAGCTCTGTCCCACAACTGATTCATATAACATATAACGAATATTTGATATATCTTACAAAATAGATGTGTGTGTATGTATACATAGTGTGTTCATATCATTTTCCATGGTCCTTGCCAGAGTAATTGGTCCTGTATTTTCGTAAAGTAGTATTCATAGTGTCCATACTATCCAAATCTATGCTATACCCTCCCTTTTAAGCCAGCACCTTCAAATCCCAGCTCCAGCATATTCTGCCACTTCCTGCTGTTAAATGTTGTTAAAGTCCTAGTGTTCCTTTAAAGTATAACACCCTCCCCCACCCCCACCCTTTCCATTTTAGTTAGCTTTTAGTCACCATGACCAAAATACCTGACAAAAACAACTTGAGGAAGGAAATTTTATATGGGGCTCACAGTTTTAGAGGTGTCAGTCCATAGATGGCCAACCCATTGCTCTGGTCTTAATGTCTGACAGCATATTATAGCGGAAACAACCAGTGGAAGAAAACTGTTCAGCTCATGGTGTGGTTCATAAACTGAGAGAGAGCAGGGGAGGGGGAAGGTATGCAGGGAATAGGCACCTTTCCAGGGCCCTAACCTAGTGACTCACCTTCTCTAGCCTTATTTCACCTGCCTACAATCATCACCAAGCCATTCAAACTAGGATGGGATGATCAAGTTACAGCCCTAACAGTCCAGTCACTTTACCTCTGAACATTCCTGCATTAACAAAAGAGTTTGGGAGGAGGGGGATAAAAATCACCATCAAACCATAACAGTAGGCCTAGTATGTCCCCACCTGGATTGTTATAAATTTTTGCCTAAATTATTTTCCTGGTAGACAGGATATGGAAGGAAGGAGAAAGATGATATGTAAAGGAGAATATGTGTTATCTTTTAGTGAAGGGGTCTTTACATTTTGCTTCCATGGAGATTAGTAACCTTTAAGAAGCAAATTTGGCTCAGTGGTAGAGTGTTTGCCTAGCATGCATTAAAAAAAAAAAAAAAAAAAAAAAAAATGCTAACTGGGCCACTTTCTCAAGCTGAGTGGATCAGTGAGATTTGGAGATTCAAGATTTTTAGATGTATCATCCCAAGTACCCTCATTCTAAATATCAATGTCATATTTTTTTCCCAGAAAGATTCTACTTCTGCACAGAATGCACCTTGGTTGGGAATTTCATCTTATTTTGGAGCTCGGTTATGCTTATAATTCAAGTCTAAGCCTGGTCCTGGGCTCTCTGTGCCCTCTTTCTATGTAAGATTAGAGCATGCTTATATATTACCAAGGAGGCCCGCTACTTTTCACATTTAGCTTTTATTGCCAATTAATCTTCATAATCTCCTAGCGTTTTTTTCCCCAAAGGTTTATAGAACTTAGTAGAAACAGTCATGTTCCAAAGTCCTTGGAGAGTCACTATTTTCCCCTTAATTCTCAAATACCTAATGCATTGCACTGGCTACTACATTGCCTTTCACAGCACGCACTATCCAATTTTCCAGGGATGAAAGTTTTAATGACTATGTTGCTACCTTATGCTCAGGGTCTATCTGTGCTCCCCTAACCAATTATGGGATCTTTAATTCCATTACCTGCCAGGGGCAGGTGATCCAGTGTCAAAATCCCATTCAGTGTGTGGTTTCTCTGACCTTATCAGCATAACAAGTAAATTTGCCCAGAAAACAAACTTTGAGATAGAGATTAGTATACAGAAAGAGAGAAAGGCTGAAAGAAAAAATATAATCAGGAACAGGGAGTAATTGACTAGGAATGAAGTCCTAAAAAATGCTTAAATGTGTACCACAGAAAGTCCTGGAAATGTAATGGTCCATCAAGTTGTATTGAGGTGGGACAAGGGATCTTTTATCTCTTTGTCAACAAGACTGTGTATGCAAACTTCTGGGAGGAAATATGAAGTTGAATGAAGCAATTTTCTTCAGCCAAGGCAGCTCTCAAAGAGTAGTGACATCTGACAGCATCTTCTAGCATCTGGGGAAAAAATCCTTCATTCTGAAGACACTAAATGACACATGATAGCTTCATGATGTGATCCATTTTAGATGAAGGGACATCTTTCAAAATAAGGATGGAAGCAAGAAAAAATAACTGGGACAAAAGAATATAGATAGTTCTTATTGCTGTCATTTTCAAAATGTGACTAAATAAAGGTAATAATTAAAACAAGAAAGATATTCATTCACTTATGTTTTAAACACAACATATTTAGCTAAAATCTTATATTTTAGATACTGTTGGGATTCAGATGTGAATAATATATAGTCCTACTGTTTTGAAGCTTACATTCTATGGGATGGTGCACATATTAAATACATGTACAAATATATAAAGTAATGTAAGATAATTGACATAAACATTGTTTAGATAATTTAGTCCATTTTATCAGATACCAAGTCTAAGTATGTACAAGTGCAGTGCAGAATTTTAAAAAAATGTACATGTTGTCCTATTTTCATTGAATTGATAATCTTGATGGGTCAATTAGAGAAGGAAATAGGAAATTTCCAAAATGCAAATGAGTGTGATTGAGATTCAAATAAATGAACCAGATATTAACTGCTACATGGTGTTTCTAAAAGCATAGTCACAGGTACACCTGAGTATGAATCACCTGTGGTTTTTGTTAAAATGTAGACTTCTGACTTACTGAATCAGAATTTCAATAATTGAACCTGGACACATGCATTTTACAAATATTACAGGCAACACAACACCATTGTAGTTGAGTTTGAGAGGCACTTGGGACAATAGAAGCTCAGAATGGCTTATTCACTGGCAGAACCTTAGGAAGAGCCAAGGAGACATGAGCTTTAAGAAGAGCCTTGCAACAGTGAAAGGGGAGATGTATTTCAGATAGGGGAAACTGAATCCTAGGAATGAATAAATGAGCAAGAGATGATGAAGAGATAGAGAATAAATCAGAGAGACTATTCTAATACATGGGTAAACAGTAGGAAATGAAGTAACAAATAGAGGTCATAGCAGGTGGTAAAGAGCTTTCAATTTGAGTCAATTTTTTTTTACTTTATTCAGAAAGCAATGGGGAGGATTTATTTGTGGCAAGAGAGAGCGTTGATGCAAGAAAATTTTGTGAACTTTAGCCTGGTTGTGATGTGTAGGATAGCTTAAAATAGACTATGTAAGCAGGATCTTAGTAACAACTCCACTGAAATAATCCAGTTTTGGGGCTGGGGATGTGGCTCAGTGGTAAAGCACTCACCTAGCACGTGCGCAACCTGGGTTCGATACTCAGCACCACATAAAAATAAAGGCATTGTGTACAACTAAAAACAAATAAACAAATATTTTAAAAAATAATAATCCAGTTTTGACAAGAATAATCTAGATTTAGAGAGTGTAAATGAAAGAGGTAAACAGATCTAAAAAGACTTAGAAAAATATTATTTTATGTTTTCATTAGCTTTTTTAAAAACTGAAATTTATTATTCTGAAAGGATGCACAGCTACTTAAGTGAGATAAATTTCTCATTTAATAAATAACAAGTGAAAAGACATGCTATATGCATGGTCTGTTCACTGACATGACACTGATGCTCACTGGAGGCCCATCACAACAGCTACTATTGTGACATGGCACAAGTCTGTTCTGTAGTGCAAGTAGGAGAGACTGGAGTCAGTCTTTCTCTTTGCTGGGATTTTGCTCTTTCCCTTTGGGTATGCAGAAAGTTGTACAAGAGGATTCTAAGGTACTTTCTATGTTCTGAAATTCAATGACTATAAGAAATGAAGTTAATTGATGCTGTAACAGATATCCTATATATGATTATATGCTGTACACCATAAAAAATTGCAACAATTTCTTCAGTCTCTTTTGCTAAGAGACAACTCTCCTTCTCACAAGAATGTTATTTTAAACCCCTTTATTTGTACTATTTCCAATGTGGCATTTTAGTTTAAAGGAAAGATTCTTATTTAAACTTTCAATAAAACCATAGTTTTGTGTTCTATGAAAGAAAATAAGCCATGAAGTATAATAAAGATTTAGTCCTAGGAATCTTTCATTTGCCTGCACTTGTAGAAATACTGATGGAAATCATTTTTAAAATCTCATTTCTAAGACAGAAAGACATAGACTACAAGGGTGAACTTTCAAGGCAGAGGACCTGTAAAACATCCATCTCTGTAGAATGAGTTTAAAGACCAAAAAATATGGTTGTGAAATGTCTTTTCTGTCACTTATAAAGAGAAGTACAAATGGTGTGGGTCAGGCTTGACTTGAGTCAGATTTAAAATTTGTATACTGCAAAGACAGGTATAGTATTTTTAAACTTGGGGGAAAAAAATGGGTTCCCTAGTCATTAACTTAAAATAAGATCATATGATTTCTGTGAAAAAAATTTCAGAAAACAAAATGTTGGGCTGTGGGGGGAATGTATGCCTGCTGATTTTACTTTAAGCAATCATTTCTAGTCAAACACATTTTTCTTTACCAGTAGTTGTAGGCAATCTGTAATATAAGTGTAATGTTAAAACAAATTGGTTTTAATTTATCAGCACCCAGGATTAACTACGTAAAGTTTTGGTGTCAACAAGAATTTGTTTCAAAGCAGATGTTTTATACTAATATGTATGCTGCTCAATGTGTAATTAATAGATTAAAATTGTTACTCATATGTTTAAAATAATTTGAGTAGCAAATTTCTCAACTATATGAAAATACATTTTCTAAAAATGTATTTTATATTTGTATTAGAGTCATTCCTATATTATTTATATGTAACTATATACTAAGTTCTCTGAATTGAATCTTGGATATTTTATTTTATTTCTTGAAATCAATCAAAGTTGGTTAGTCTTGGATCTTATGCACCAGTTTATAAGCCCTACCAGACTTAAAAATATCCCTATACTTCTATTTATGCATAATTTTCACAGTATATCACCATTTGTCTTGTCTTAGATCCATTTTAGAATTTTAAAAATGTTCATAATTTTCACATTTTTTCAAAAATTATTGGAAAATTATCTTTTCAAGTGCTTAGATGGCATTATCACCTTAAGGTGTAATTAATATGAAATAAAAAAAATATGCAATTTTGTAGTCAGATTTGTCTTTCCAACTCATTCTAATAGGACTGGTTGGGAGACAGAGATGAGTGTGGGGCCAGACTGTCACACTGTCTGACGTGGAAATTACTGGACTGCATCAGAGCCATTCCAGGGGAATCAAAAGAAGGATCTGGGAATGGGAGCCAGGATTTAGGCCAGAAGTCTTTCAGTTCCCACTGAGCTACGTTAAAGGTACCATAAGGTCCTGTCACTGGGAAACAGAGTTTGAGACCTTGAAATAGATAGGTTATAACACTTTTCTCTCTAGATCCACTTAGAAAGATTTATTCTCCTTCAACATCCTCTTGAAATGAGAAAGGGGGAAAAAATGGTCCAAGAGAGATTTTTAACAGTCAAGTAGCTTTTGAATTTAGAAAGCATATATCAGAACTAAATCTTATCATTAACTGCCTAAGTATTAAAAGCAATCCCTGAAAGAACTATGCAAGACCTCAGAGGATTTGTGGAATGATTTCAAATTTTCAGATCATGCTTGATTACTTTTTATGCAATGTTTATTTCCAAATGAATGTTTGACAGGGGTGGGAAAGAGAAGCAAAAAGCTGTCTTCGTTCTGTATTTATGTTTATCAATTCAAACCAAAGAACCATGGAGAATTGCTGGTAAATGACATGAAATCTGGGTCAGACATAAATGCATGATGACAAATAATACCTGAATATGTTTGAATTATGGTGTTCTGGTTGCATATTAGGGAGTGGTTGCTGAATTATCAACTTGCTTTTATAGAAGCTTTCATTTCTCTCCATTTGAGAAGCTAGTTTTATAAATACTGTGCTGCAAAAAAAAAGTGCTGTTTTGCCGCATTGACTTAATTAGAAAATAAGCCCATTGATAGGCAAGATGAATAGAAAAAATGTTCACAGGCACTTGCTAACATAACTTTGGTTACTTCTGTTTTTGTTCCTTACTTTCAGCCAAGGGTTGTTCACTATAAATTGAATTACACATTTCTTAATTTCATTTTGTTGAATTTTATCTATGTTCAATTCAAAAGTTCTCCCAGCTTGGTGAGCAAGTGCTATAAAGTATGCAAAACCTCTGTTTAACATAGACCCTGAAGCACGACCAGTAGATTGGCTTAAGACCTATAGATTGAAACTGGAGTTCAGACAGGTAGCATAAAATATGACATCTGTGAAATATATTCTTCCTCACTTGTTTCATCCCTTTGTTTCTAAAGAACAACTAGATTTGGATGTATATGAGATTCATAGTCATAAACTGCCCCTCCTTAAGTAGGCTGAGGGTTAACTAGCATGGCTACGCTCTTGTCAGTGACTTATGCCTCTAACCATAATTCATCTCCCAAAATTAGGAAGGTGGGAAAGGATGCACCTGTGTAATACACCATCACTACAAAGCTGGGAAAGAGTCACAAAACAGGACCTCTGGTGACCGGGCAGTGAAACATTTTCTGGGCAAGTTATATATATTTATTATTACTCTGATTTTTATGACCTTTGCAGCCATTGTTATTTTATTTATTTAACTATCTATTTATTTTATATTTTTTTTCAGTACTGAGGATAGAACCCAGGGACACTCTATCTCCAAACTACATCCCCAGTACTTTGTTTAATATTTTGAAACAAGATCTCATTAAATTGCTGACTCTTGCCTTAAACTTGTGATCCTCCTGCTCCAGTCTTCTGAGTGGTTGGGATTGCAGGGTGCACCACCACACCTAGCTGCAGTCTATATTTTAATATTACACTGAGTCCAAGAACACAACGAAAGAAAGGGCAGTAGGTCAACTAACCAAAATTTGTAATTCTTCACATCTGGCTTTTGAGAAAAAAAAAAATGTTGTTGTTGTTGTTGTTGTTTTTAAATAAAATTCTTTGGATAGGAATAGTATCTTATATCCGATATATGATTTATATTAATCTCATAGTGACCCTTCTAGAAGAAGGAAGGTATAAAACAGATCCTGAATATTATTTTTAAAGGAGCCAAATATACCTCCAGGACTTTCCTATTCTCTATCGGTATCCCTCCTACGTCAGCTGGAAGATACTCTCTGAATTCTAGTTGCAGAATCCCTAACTACTGACATGAGTACTCCCATCAAAATTTACACATGTGTAACATCTCCTCTTCCTTGTCTCACCCACCCCTTCCTAACAGACCTTTGCTTTTAATTTGGATCACCATCAGAATGTAGTTTCCAGAATGTAGTTATAGGAACTTCTTATGTCTAGCTTACAATCTTATTTTCTGCATGGCATCTGTGGGTAGCAATATGTATTTTTGAATAAATAGATGATCCATTCGTTACCTCTGATTTGAGTTAAGAATTAGAATAGACACTCCTATATTCTGATTATTTTAAGCAGTGTTGTTTCAAGTTTGATCATGAAAGCAATTACAGTTCCTTAAGGACATTACCTGAACCCTGCAGTAGTATTTCCAGATTAGTTTGATATTTACCAAACAATTTGTATTTTGACAACATTTGCTACCAACAGATTGAAACTGAAGTTTAGGTTTTCCTCTGTCTCTTTCATCCACAACTATCTACTTATATACCTCAGTGGGGATACATTAAAGCTTATAAACTAGCTACACTTCCTTTAATGCTTAAGATCTTATATTCACAACTAAAAAACAATTTTATATATGAAAGGGCTTTTAAAAATTTAGCAATTGCAGCCTCCTCCCTATGGGATATTAAATGCCAAATCTAACCAGCATGAATAATTTTAAATGTGGTTTCCAAATATTATGTTGATATGGTTGCTCCCTTGTCTGTACATTAGCCCTGGGAAAAACAAGGTGAGGGATGTTCACAAATAACATAGAGCTTTACTATTGTGAAATCACTCCAATATCTCTCCTTTAATTTGGATTATTAAAAAAAAAATTTTTTGTTATTGTGTGATAAATAGTAAATCTAATGGCTTAAAATTAGTTTAAAATTAATAGATGCTTCAGAAAATTCTTACTTGATATTTTTCACAGTGAGGTAAATGTATATTTCATGAGATTTGGTGATCAATTCAATGTAAGAGGGAGAAACTGTGTGAAGGGAGACTGCATTAGTTTTCTAAGTCTGCTATAGCAAAGGGACACAAACTGGGTGGCTTAAGACAACAAGATTTATTCTCTTCTCTTTCTGGAGTCTACAAGTCTGAAATCAAGACATCAGCAGGGCTCTGAGACTCAGAGCCACTGCTGGCCTCTTCCTCGCTCCCAGTGACCATCAGTACCTGGCATCCTCCTCCTGCAGCTGAGCACTATTCCTCAGCCTCTGTCATCAGATGTCTTGCTTCCTGGGCATCTCTGCCCAACATTCCCCTTCCTAAAAACACCAGTTATAGGATTGGAGCCTACCCTAATGGTTTTTTTTTTTTTTTTTTTTTTGCATTTTTAAAAATTTTTATTTATAGTAGTATGTATTACAGTTCATACTATACATATATAGCATCTTTTTACATAAAACAGTTTGTATACAAAGTATATTCACAGCATTCAAGTCTTCAATCATGCATTTAGAATAATGATATCCATCTTATTCAACCACTTTTTTCCCCCTTCCCCCCTTGCTCCCTCCTTTCCCCTCCCTTCCCTTTGACCATTATAGTGTTCCTCTAATCCTCCTATGTACCCCGACCCATCAATACTGTGAACCAGCTTCCTTATATCAGAGGAAACATTTGGTATTTGGAATTTTGAGATTGACTGATTTCACTTAGCATTATATTCTCCAACTTCATCCATTTACCTGCGAATGTCATTATTTTATTCTCTTTTATTGCTGAGTAAAATTCCATTGTGTATATATACCACATTTTCTTTATTCATTCATCTACCAAGGGACATCTAGGTTGGTTCCACAACCTAGCTATTGTGAATCGTGCTGCTATAAACATTGAGGTAGCTGTGTCACTATAATATACTGTTTTTAAGTCCTTTGGGAATAGACCCAGGAAGCTTGATAACTTCTGAAAATATTCTGTTTCTAATAGTTACATTAAGAGGTACTAGGAGTTAAGATTTTAACATGTCTTTTGAGGGAGGCCTAATTCAAACCACTGCAGAGAGTTCAAGACAGCTTTAAGCTGTTCATCTTGGGCTATCGGCATACTGTTTCAGCCATTCCTGAAAACTGAAACTATAGGTAGAAGATGGGTTTGGAGTGAGGGAAAGTTTCAGGAATGAACAGATTATGAGTGCTGCTATCAGTGATATTAATTCTACTTATCCATGCAAACTCCACAGAACAAAAAGTTGTCAGTACCCTCTGGCTCAATAGCATTTCGATGTGCCAGCAAAGATAGGACGAAAAAAAATCTAAGAAAAATGAGGAGAATCATGGGAGAGATATAGTTTATATATAGTAATAAATTTAAAAACATATAATAGAATTTCAAAAATAAGAATGATAAATAGTGTTGTTTGTTCAACTTGGAAAGGAACTTTACATTTTTGTTTCTTAAGCTTAATAGATCAGAAATAAATATGCACTCCAATTAACAGAAAAAGAAATAACAGTGAAAAGACACTTCATATAAGGTGAAATCATATGCAAATGTTAGCTCAATTTTGAAGGAATAAATTCCTAATATTACCCCCACCATGCTTGTTACTAGGATTGTTCAATGTAAGGTGGTAAGAATGCAAAATAATGAAGGCAGCTGTGCTTGTCTGTTGGTAAACATGTCGGCTGCTGTGTGATACCTCAGAAACAACTGGCTCCCTGCCTCAGCTGCCTTCATGACCCTCACCTTCAGTAATGAGTGCTTGCAGGTCAGATCAGAACACAGACCAAATAATTAGATCATGAGATGAGTTGGTCCTATAATTAGTATTGAACTGGCTAATAAGTACTAAGGTCACAATTACAACCTAATAATTTGTGGGCTTTGACCCTTTAAGGAGTTACATTTAAAAGGCCAGAGTCATTACATATTAAGAACAAAAGCCAATTGGTAAACATCCCACCACCCAGGCAACTTCACAAGTTAAATCTGGATTTTTTTGTTTTTTGCCTTTTGTCTTAAATTATTAATAGGCAAAGCTTTCCAACTCACCATTTGGTTTCCATTTGTATCAGCACAAAGTGTGGTGGAGAGAACACTGGACTGGGAGCGGTGTTGTAGGGTTCCACCTGTGGCTCTTCTAGTAACTTACTACAAAATACGAGTCGGACAACGACTTTCATGAGCCCTAGTTTTCCTCACTTGCAGAAAAAAGGGACATGAAACATAGTTTCAGATAAATTTTCACCAACTGGGTTTGTCTGCTGAGGCTACCATAACAAAAATACCATAGACATGGCGGCATCAAGATAAAAGAGAAATTTATCATCGTACAGTTTGTCATGGTTTGAATCTGAAGTGTCCCCCCAAAACTCACATGTAAAAAAATGTTAAGAAGGTTCAGAGGAGAAATGATTGAATCACCCAATCAGTGATTTAATCCCCTGATGGGATTAATTGAGTGATAACTGAAGGCAGGTGGGGTTGTGGCTGGAGGAGGTAGGTCACTGGGGGTGCACCTTTGGGATATATATTTGTATCTCTCTCTCTGTTTTGTGATCATCCTTTGAGATGCTTCCCTCCAATATACTCTTCTGCCATGATGTTCAGCCTTACCATAGCCCCAAGGCATGTAGCCTGCTGTCTATGGATTGAGACCTCTGCAACCGTGAGCACCCAAATAAAATTTTCTTCCTCTACAGTTGTTATGGTCAAGTCTTTTAATCATAGCAGTGAAAAAGCTGACCAAAACACAGTGCATAAAGCCAAACTTTGGAGAAAGTGCCAATAGGACCTGTGTCTGGAGGGGTCCTCTTGCTCACATGTAGATGACCATCTTCTCACTATATCCACACCGTGGTGGATAGAGGAAATAAAAAAGCTCAGGTATCGCTTCTTCTTCTTCTTTTTAACTTTTTTTTTAGTTGTAGATGGACAGAATGCCTTTATTTTATTTGCTTATTTTTATGTGGTGCTAAGGATTGAACCCAGTGCCTTACACATGCGGAGGCAAGTACTCTGCCACTGAGCTATAGCCTCAGCCCCAGGTATCTCTTCTTATGAAGGTGCTAGTCTCATCAGGAGGCTCTTGCCCTCAAGAGCTCATGTAAAACCTAATTACCTCCCAATGGTCCTATTACCAAATATCTTCACATTAAGAGTTAAGATGTCAATACGTGAATTACAGGGACACCACTTATTCCACCACAAGGATACAAACTTTTAAGAAGCAGAATTATTATTATGGTGAGATAGAATACAGTTTCAAATTGTTAGAGGAAATAATGTCAGTCTTTAAGCCTAACAGGACTGATAATTCCCACTGAGAGTTGATATACTCTTATGTTTACATGAGCTGTTATAGCAATTTTGGGACTACTTTGAGACAAAGTGACTGCAGTGACTTAGTGACTTTCAAATCTAAGAACCTAAAATCATTTTAGAAACTTAATGGGAAGTTATGACCAGCAGAGCAGGTTTTAAATGGTTTTTTGAGAAAGGCGCTATCTCACTGTCACAGTGAGCAAAAAGAAAATATAAAACTTCCCAGTTGTGTTTTGGTAATAGGAAAAAACAAAACAGAGAAATGCAAAAGAAATCTTATAAAGTAATAAAGAGAGTCAATTGTACCAGCTGCAAGAAACAAAAATATGTGTTTGAATAGAAGAGGAAATAGGTAGGCAGTAAATTTAATAGTATGTCCTATCAAGAGTTTCTCATCAAGAGGTTGTTTCCACCAAAGCAATCATAGAGTTAGGGAAAATTATAAATAAATAAAAATTATTTTTCCATTCTCATTTAAAATGGTTTACTGATACCTTCTATATGTGAAATTCTTTATTGGATCTAGGTATAAGAAAATAAACAAGCAAAAATATATCTGTTGTCACAAGGATTATATTCTGGTGGGATGAAATAACAATAAATGAGAAAATGTTATAAGATATTTTAGAGAATGACATATTCTTTGAAAGAAATATAATACAGTGATATATCAAAAAAAAAAATGGTGATGTGGGTGAGATGTTTTCATTACAGAGTTAATTTTTTTTTTTCCAAAATCCAAATAATAAGAATGAACCAGTGTGGTCAAAAAGTAATAGCTCCCCAAAGATGTGTATGGCCAAATCCCTATGACTTGGTATATGTTACCAGACAGAACAAAGGGACTTTGCAGATGTGATTAAATCTGAAGTATCTTCTATTAATTATTTACTCACGTATTACGAGCTTACATAGCCAGGGTGTAATGTTTATGAGAGTTAAGATTATGCTGAATATTTACATGGGCCCAATCTAATCATCTAAAAGTGGAAGAAGGCAGAAGAGTGGGTCATAGAGTTCAGATATCATATGAAATTAACCTACATTGCTGAAGTTGATGATAGAGGCAGAGGGTCAGGTGCCATGCAATGCAGCAGCCCCTTAGAAGTTGAAAATACCTTTTATGTTATATTTATCACAAATACAGGGGTGTCAGTTATATAACTTAATTTTCTCAATAATCCAAATGACAAGGGAAGGGCTTTTTTCCAAGTACTTTCAGAAAGAAACATAGGCTACTTATACTTTGATTTTAGCCAGGAGAGACTTGGGCCAGACTTCTAATGTACAGAACAATAAAATAATAAATTGTGGCAATTTGTTATGCAGCAATAGAAAGCCAATATAAACAGCTTTGAAAAAGTAAAGTTAAATTTGAATGGAGTATTCCAGTCAGAAGGAAAGCAAATGTATAGATCCCAGAGTATCAGTGAGTTTACTGTATATGGAACTCTGAGAAACATACAGTTAAGTACAGCTGAAGAATGATGGTAAAGGGGAAAACAATGAGAGAAAATCAAGGAAGTGGTGGGATAGGGCTTAATGCTTTATTTGCTCTGATAGCGATCTTGGATGTGTTCCAAATCTCGGATATGGTTTGGATCATTAATGTCCGAGGGACAGCTCATGTGTTAGGCAATACAGGAATGTTCAGAGATGAAATGATTAAATTATGAAAGCTGTAACCTCATTAGTGGATTAATCCATTTGATTAATGATTTGGATTACTGGATGGTAAGTGTAGGTAAGTGGGGTTTAAAGGCTGTAGGAAGAAGGTCACTGGGAGTGGGTGACCCTCCATCACCCTGCTCTGCTTCCCAAATGCCATCAACTGGGCAGCTTTCCTCTGCCACACCCTTCTACCATGATATTCTGCCTCTCCTTAGGGCCCAGAGCAATGGGGCCAGCCTGATGTGAACTGAATCTCTGAAACTGAGTCCTAAATAAACTTTTCTTTCTCGTAAGTTCTTCTTGTCATATATATTTGTTACAGTGATAAAAAGTTGACTAACACAAATGAAATTCAAAGATAGTAAAAGGCTTTAAATCAGAGTATGACATAAATATTAAAAATATTATTCTGATTGCTGTGTGATAAATGGATTGGTAGAGGCAAAAGAGAAAGTAGCAAAGACCCTCGAAAGTATTGTTTTGATCTATGTAAGAAATGCTGCCATTTTGAAAATTAACAAGAGATATAGAGAACACAGATGGATTTAGGATATATTTGGAGGTAGATTCATAGCATGAGCTGGTGATTTGCAGACAGGAAGTAAAGAAAAAAAATGACTCGTGATTTTTCTTTAATCAGCTAGTTGGTAGAATTACTTAATTTTAAGGAAAAAACTGGAGAGAAAATTATAGTCCCTATTGACAAGTGGTGATAATCAGTCAGGCATGTGGAATTTCAAACAAATTTACTAAAGGTAATCTAGGAATATTTGGATTTTATGTTTTTTTCCTCAGAGAATATAGGAATCTCTCCTATCACTTCTCCAGCACCTTAACTACATAAATTATTTTAAAACAAAACACTATTTAAAAATTCTAGAAATTATCCTAGAGGCGCATGGAAAATGAAGACAATTTTATGCAAGAAAGTCTCCTTGGTCTCAGGGAGAACAGTGATAATCTTAGAAAATGATCCAATCTGCAACCTCCCTAGTCCACCTCAATGGGGCAGAATTTCCATGATTTTAAGTGTGGCCAAGAAGATAGGTGTCTCCCTTTTCTCTCAGTTTCTAAATGAGATATACCATGTCTCTAAATGATCAGTTCTCCTTGGGCCTTTCTCATTCCCCACCTGCATTTCTGAATTGCAAAGTCGGCCAGTTGGTGATAGATACCCTTCCAACCATCCCCCACTCATAGGGTGGTGTGGCAGGCAGTGCACCCTCGCTTGTTCACAGAGTCGAGTTTCCACATCAGAAATGACAAACAAAGAAAGCTGGAGGCTTTCTCTTATCAATCATCCTGCTTATTAACTGGGGGTGTCTCCTCTAGAGAAGGAAGCTACTATGCCCATACCTCCTATAGAGATTTTGCATAAAGGGAGAGGGAGGCCATAAGGACATAGTATTTTAAAGATCTTCCCAAAGAAGATGAATGTATTTGGAACAACTTGTGGAAAAGTTCAAGCCTAAGGGCTCTCTTTAAAACAAAGGAATTTTAGCCGGTTGTGGTGGCACAAGCCTGTAATCCCAGCACTTGGGAGACTGAGGCAGGAGAATCACAAGTTCAAAGCCAGCCTCAGCAGTGGCGAGGCACTTAGCAACTCAGTGAGACCCTGTCTCTAATAAAATACAAAAAAGGGCTGGGGATGTGGCCCAGAGGTCTAGTGCCCCTGAGTTCAATCCCCTATACCAAAAAACAAACAAACAAAAAAACAAAAAAACAAAGGAATTTTGATAGTAAGCAATTTAAAAAGAGGTTGGTAGATCCCTAGTGGCTAATCTGTAAACTAGGTAATTTACCAGACAGAACCAGGGAAAAGAAAAGAGTTAAGAAGAGTCCTACTGAGGTAAGGAAAAAAACCTCAATGACTGGCCTCAAGAACTACCCCTACACATGGATCTGAAAAAGATTCTAAATTAAGATGTATATGGTAAGCTCTAAGGAAAGAATTTTCAAATATAGTTAAAATATAATCGAAGCAATTAAAATGTTATGCCAGAAAATATTCACACATCACATATTGCAAAAGATATTCATAAAAGAAGGACAGAAGAGCAGACATGAGACACATAGGGAACAACAATAAAATGGTAAGCATATATATATTCAAATATGTGAATAATAATTTTATATGTGAAAAAATAAGCAATACAATCAAAATGCAGACACTGAGAAAACTAGATTTTTAAAAGAGCATCTCACTATGTACTATCTATTAAAGACACATTTTAGTATTTAGATACATGGAAAGAAAGAAAATATGAAAAGTTACATCATGCAAAGGGCAACCCATAAGAGACTTGGAGAGGCTGTACTAATATAAATTTATTTAGAATATATAACAATCATAAACATATATGTACCTTGCAATTAAGCCCCAAAATACATAAAACAAAAATTGAAAGATTGAATGGAGTGATTGGCAATTTGATAATAATTGCTAGAAATCTCAATACCCTCCTTTTAATTATTAATATATAGAAAAACTAAGGAGAAGATAAATAGGAAAATAGAAGACTTTAGTAATGTAAACCATGCATGTTAATGCATATAAAATTGAATATAATCTATGTTTTCAATCAGATTATTAAAGTTTCAAAGTTAATTAGGTCTGAATAAATGTGTATTTTTTTAAATTTGGTTCTAAAACTAAGGTAATATTTCTTTGTGCCATAATCGAGGTTGGCCACAAAGTCTTTATTATGGCCATAATATATTTCTATCACCTTCATGAGTATTTTTTGCATGTTGTTTTGACCTTTTATTGAGTAAGTGCTTTTTAAAAATATTAATAGCAACAAAATGAGCTGCACAAGTATACTAACCACAGTAACAATGAGTAATACTTTGTGGTTGGTTAATTAAACAAGGTTTGTGCTAACAACTTCTCCCCTATAATTCTACTACATGCTTCTATTATATAGTTAAATATTTAGTTAAAATTTTAAACTCTTTCACTGAGAAAATACACACATATTTAAATACACAAATAGAATCCTCACATAATTTCAGAGTGATCTACAAAGCACTGAAGACCAGCCTTGGACTCTAGGTTAAGAATCCCAAAGTTATAACCATATGGAAATTAAAGTGCTTCTATGCATGGTGTGAATTTATCTGCATACAGAGCTAGTTTTATACAGGAAGCCGAATGCTTTCCTGTAGAAATTATAGAGACTAGTTCACCTCGAAAGTCAGATTTGATTTTCTTTCAAAATTGCAGTTGAATTGCAGTTTATCACCTTGAACTATTAAAGAAAGTTAATATGAATTAAACATATTTGTTGTGAAAATAATGTTGTCATTTGTATACCAGTATCTGAAATATTCATTCATTAAATGTATGTGTATGCATGTATAGGACCATGCTAGATTAGATGCACTGGGAAATAAATTCTGATCAAAATAGAAATATTTCTGACCCATGTAATCTAAAGTACAGTGGCAGAGATAGATATTACTCAAGAGCATATTCAAATAATAACTGTTTTGAAGACACATGATGGTATGAGGGGAGCCTATAATGGGGAGATTTAATCTGAGAAGAAAGGAATATCATCTAAAAAAAAAAAAAAAAAAAAAAAAAAAAAAACCTAGTGATTGAGCTGAGAGAAAAAGAAGTTAGGTGAATGGGAAGAGGAAGCACATACCATAAGAAGTAGGTTCTCATACGAATGTGCCAAAGCTGGAAGATTGTGGAATTGAAATCTTTGCTATATTATACTTTCTCTTTTCTCTCTTAAGATTCATATGCATATACATCTGTAGATTGTGTGTGTATGTACACATAAAATAGCTACTTTTGTTTCCTTTTAACTGCCAAAGTGGTTTATTAATTTGCATACTGTACATGTGATCATTACAAATATGTTCAATGAAAATATTTTTAGTACCTAAGTAGGAATTATCTATCCTACTATGCTTCTGCATGTGTTGATGCATGCATTTCTGTATGTCATCATACACAGACTATCCATTAACACTTCCTATATGATCTGATCATCCTCATATCAACAACCTGTACCTTGATGATTACTTCAGTAAGATCTTCAGATTTTTTGTTTTTGTTTTCCATTTCATGCTAAAATGTGAGAAATTACATGGTAACCTTATGTGTTGTCCCACTGCCACCTGGTGGTAGAAGTATAGAAAAGGCAGCAAAGCAAAGAGATGACCAGGTGAAAGTCATTTCCCACAGCTTAAACACCATGTGTTCCTTTTCAGTGCCTTTTAGTTGAAGCATTTTCCACATCTAATGCTTGGCTCTTTCAATGTACTGGATGGAAAGTCCTAAAAGACAAGGAAAGAAACTGTCAATGACTAAGCGATATGTATTTATTGAAGAGAATGCGAAAATATTGAGATGCTAAAAAGATGTATTTGAATTATGGAAATATAATTTTGAAATGCTCTAAGCAATTTTTAAAGTTCAAGGATAAATTTTCTCAAAAGCTTCTGTTTTGGGTGACTTTAATCTTGTTAGCTGAAGGAAATCAAGCATCCCAACCTTTAAAAACATACCATAATAAATAAATTTTTGGAATCATAGCTTATGGCCTCTCCCTTTAGTTTCCATCATTTTCAAACCTAAATTCCCAACACTGAATTTCTCTTTTCTGAAGGGTCTGGTCTTTTTTTCTTGTTGTTCTATATATACCACTCTTTACCTTGTGATAGAGTCAGACATTGACATTCTGTCAAGTCTAGAAATTTCATTATAACTTCTGAAAGAATATTTTTTAATCTTTTTTATTTTTTATAATAGTAGTATGCATTATAATTCATAATAAACATATAGAGCATCTTTTTACAAAACACTGTTTGTATACAATATAAATTCATACCAAAGAATATTTTTTAAGAAAATAATAACCCTGAACATCATTTTGTCTCTTACTGTTCAAATTTCTCTAATCTATTGTGCTTTAAGCAAGTGAACTTCATGGAAAACCAGTGTTGACCTCTGTTCTACTTTTTCTGTTTGTAGAATTTCTGATCTCAGACTTCTGGATTTTGTCACAATTTTGTGTTTGTCCACTTAACAGAGATATCCTATTTGAACTATTTACATATACTGCAATGTATTTCTATATTGGAGCTAATTGAGTTTATGCGTGTGAATTTGGTATTAAATCAGTGCTTTACATTTTTACTGGTTCTTCCTATGTTATACTTCATCTAGTTCTGAAAAAAAAATTCTTGAGGGAAACAGGAAGGAAAATGTTCTTCTTATTATCCCTACTTCATTAGTGAAGAAGTAGAAATAAAAATGACAAATGAGGAAAAGTTGAACATAGAAATCTGGTATTGACACTAGAGATTTTTTTTGCTACATTACCACAAACATCATGGCAATTTTTCCTTGTTTATTGTACGTGCACTAAAACCTATCACCTTTGAGGGAATTTGGTGTTTCTGAAGCGAGGCTGTCAGGGCACTGTCATGAGTGAAGAAGCCCTGCCTTGGGTTTTACTGGGCATATGATATGGCCTAGGCTGAAAAAACAGAATTATAATACATCCCTCCCCAGTTTCATAAGAGGATTAGAGTTAATTTATGCAAAGCTCCTAGCACAATTCCTGGTTTATAGTAGGTGTTAAAAATAGCCATTATCATTAAGAGAAGAACATGAAGCTAACAAGATTCCTGTGGATCATCAGACCTCTAGTGAAGACAGGTTCTCTATGATATACTGAACTGACTCTGGATTACCTGAAATGTACCACCAGATGTTACTCCTGAATTCCAGGGCTATCCTGTCATCCTGTTTGGTGCCTAGCAACAACTATTCCACTGACATGTTAACACTGATTGGGAAGAATATATAAATGTTATTAATATGTGCAGATCTAGTTCACTTATGGAGAGTTAGTTTGGTCCCATCCAGCCAGTCCATGAGGTCTTATTTTTATCCCTAGCACTGTGCAGGAGAGATTTAATAAAGCAAGCAAGCAAATAAACCCACAACCATACCAGGCAGAGTATCTCCTGCTAATAAAGGAGAGAAGAATTACATAGTCCACCAAATAAAAACTAAGCCTCATGTGATCATTCCCAGATTTGGAGTGTGTGTATGTGTGCACGTGTGTGTGTGCTGCTGTTTTAATGTGCCAATCATAAATGTCCTATCACAGAAGGAAAATCAAGCTATGTAATACATCTCTACAGGCAAGTAAAACTAGTGGGTTTTGGCCAAGACTCAGAAGAGAGAAGACACTGACACCTGCCAAGAGCTTCCAACAATTCACTATCTAAGAAAAGAATGTTAGTGAGGGCAACAAGTGGCCTGGGGAGAAAAACAAAAAATACTGTCCTGAGGCCAAAATGTCCTGGAGAGAGCAGTGCCTTATGCAAAAATATGGAAACAAAGCTTTTGAAAGAACAGAAGGCTAGGGCTGGGGCTATAGCTCAGTGGTAGAGTGCTTGCCTTACAGGTGTGAGGGGTTTGATGCTCAGCACCACATAAAAATAAGTAAATAAAGATATCTGTCTATCTACAACTAAAAAAAAAAAAAAAAAAAAAAAAAAAAACAGCTATACTGGGGGCTAATGTTTTAGAAGGGTTTCAGAGTAAAATGGGAGTATTTACACGTAGATGTAAGATAGACTGAAAAATGAGTACATTTATAAGTCCAGAGAAGAGCTAATACAACAAAAACAGACTTCATATTTCTTTGAAAATCCTAAAGTGGTTCATATTTCATTCAGTATATGTATAACTAGCACAAAGAAATATTACTCTCTAAGCAAATATATAATACAGAATTTATGAAAAGTAAATTTGGGTATAATTGTCTTCTTTGAAAAGTAAACCATTGAGTATTTCTTTTAGGAGGTAATTTCCACTTGTACATTTAACTTATGATTTCATTTTCAAAAGATGGTGATTAGCACACTACTGAGTTTGTGGCACACAGTGAAAAGTCTACCAAACTTTCAGGCTTGAAAGGAATAAAAGAATATAATTGCACACTCAGATTGTGGGTTGAAGTTTCCCAGAAATTCAAGCATTATAATGGAGAGTCTACAAGTTAAACAAGAAATTGCCTTACTAAAAAGAGAATATAATATGCCTCCAGGCTGATAGAAAAACGGAGGAAAAAAAGTGAAAAAAAAAATCTGTCTTTAGGAAACTGAGTCATCAAATGTTGAATTGTTGGTCTATGATTCTTCCCTGATTCCATAATGAAGAGTCAGGAGTAATCAGTTTTTCAGTCAAAATTGATCTTCTGAGAAAAATAAACCACCAGAAGATTAAATGGCAATCGCTATAATCTAATTAGAGCGAACAGCATACCCAGACAGGAAGTGAACACATATGTGAGAGAGAAAAGGTGCCTAAACACCCCAGAAGTACATGGAGAATGACAAAATGTACAACTAAAAACTAATTTATAAACTGGGCGCTGTGGCACAAGCCTGTAATCCCAGCAGCTCGAGAGGCTGAGGCAGGAGAATCTAGAGTTCAAAGCAAGCCTCAGCAAAAGCTAGGCTCTAAGCAACTCAGTGAGACCCTGTCTCTAAATAAAATACAAAATAGGGCTGGGGATGTGGCTCAGTGCTCAAGTGCCCCTGGTACACACACACAAAAACAAACAAACAACAACAACAAAACAACAAAAAGCCCCAAACTTATAAAGTTGTCTGGGTTTATTGAATGATGGACATTTTTAAGGAAAAAATGTGTGGTTGCTCTGTGTGAGTCTTTCTTTGACAAATGTGATTTTCTGGCTTCGAATTATAATCGACTGGATCATCTGAGAGGCTTTCTAAAAAGGAGAAATATTTGTGCCTTACTCTAAAACAAATTTAACCTCTGGAGGTAGAAGTTAGGCACTAAAAATATTTTCCAGAATACAATATAGTACAGCCACAAATGACAAACTATGACCAATAGCCACAATAATGAAAGTTAATTCAGGTACATACACCAAACACTGTTTATGCCATTTTCTCAGATCCTCTCACTTGGTATAGCTTATTCCCATTTACAAATAAGCAAACTGATGCTTTAGAGGATTTAAATGACCTGCTAACTTTACGGATTAGAAAGCCGCGGGGGGGGGGGGGGGGGGGGGGGGACAAGGATTATCTGATTTTAGCAGCTTAGAGTCCACTTCTATGACCACATTTACAAATTTATTCTATTATTATTTAAATCATTCATTTATTCAATAATCACATATTATTTTTTATGTAGTAGAATTCTAGAAATGTAGATGAATAGGACATGTGCCATGCCCTTGGAGTGTTTGTATCTAGAACATTCTTAGCTTTTTAGGCCTAGAATGTAACTATGACTAGTGGTGGTGTCCCCTGTTCCTCCCTTGCATAAGTTTCCATCTGTGTCTAGTAGATGTTAAGATGGGAATTTTAAAGCAGCTGTAAAAAGGAATTTTAAACTGGTACACAGGCATCATTCTCTACTCAGACCTTGTAATTCCAGAACTCTGGTAGGTTATTGACTGGCTAGTAGTGCAAAGTTGCATTTTCATAAATTAAATGGCCCTTCCCAAGTGGGAGTATCTGTCACCTGTTGAACATATTTGCTAAATTTTATATCTACAGTATGAGGTACACTTTCTACCTAGCACAAAACAAATAATGAGTAACTATTTAATTGAAGTAAACCAAATTGAATTCGAATTATATCTCAAGGTAACAATCTGAGTTACTAAAGGAACATAGTTTTAGATTTCTTTTCCTTTCATAGGCTTATACATTCCCCTCTTAGACTTCTGCTAATGGTGCCAGACTACTAAATGAAAGCATTCTAATGGGAGAAGACCTTATTTATATAAATGGCATATTTCTTTTGCTACCTCTTCTGGGATCCATTTATCCTTCCAATTTGATCCAAATTTGTATATACAGTGGGATAGGAGGCTTGTAAGAGTGCCATGTACCCTACTGATTCCCTCATTAAATATTAAGCAGATATTAATGGAATTAAACTGATTCCAGAAAATTAAAATAAGCAAAGTCATCATTTGGTGGTCAAAATTTTCTACTTTAAAGTTTATATATACAATTACAGGAAAGACATTGGGTTATGAAAGCTTTTAACTTTGGGAAAGAAAAAGTTATAGTGAAGTCTCTGATGTAAGAAACAAATGTTTCCCCACAGAAATGTGCACTAACTCTTGGGAATCGAATGCCAGCTTTTGAATTCTGTTGAGACGAGATGTGTTAGTGAAGCATTCTGTCCAACTGGAAAAAAACACCGGAGAATCTCCCTTCCACGTATTAGTACTTTCATGTCCTTACCTTCAGAATCCAGGTGGGAAATGGGCCTGAAAATGAAACTTAACTTTTTATATTTGCATCTTTTACAAAGCAAGTTGTGAGTGAAGGGTAAAAAATTAATCTAATCCATTCTTATTTGTGCAGACCTTATTTGAGCAGCTAGCATCATTGCTGAAAAGCTGTCACAACTCTCAGATCTGATAGCAAGGACTGGCCACAAGCCTTAACAGGCAATGAACCGGCCAGCACATTCAATTTTAATTAAATCTCCATGCCAGGAAAGAAGGTTTTGGAGGAAAGCAGGCTTTAGAGGTGCCATGTGTTCATGTAGTTGCTTTATACTCACAGAGCCATTTGACATAATTGCAACTGGTGTGGACATTTAACTGACCAATTAAAAGAGTTTTATCATTTGACTCCTGCAAAACATTTGACGTAACTACCAAATGATCTTTGAATTATGCACACCTTTATGTCTACTCATTCTCCTGAGAGGTTAGACCTTCTTCCAGAACTGTTCTCTCACGAATTTAGGCCAGATCTTCCTCTTTCATTATCCTGTCAAAAGTAATAAATGAAAAATAAACCATTCCATTTGTCTTGCAAAAACATCAAGGACTCAGAGGTAATGTTTTTACCCCAACTCCAAAGAGGCTGGAAAAGGCCAATTACAGCTGTCGAAAGCAAGCTGCACTCTGTTGCTGCAGGTAATAAGATCTGCCTGAAACTCACCATCTGCACCACCCTAGCACCAGTTGCTATCAAATTACATTTCCCATAAAGAAATTAAAGAAAAATCGAATCACACACCATATGTAGATTCATCTCTCTGGTGTTACTTACATTTGCCTTTGCCATTGTGACAATTAGGAGGAAGGATACTTGTGACCTGCTCAAATACAACTTACAGCTAGATGAGGAGCCTTATGGCACTGATGCCACCTTCACAAACTATGCTAATAATGTCTTACTAGTTACCACAGCAACAGGGCCCAGAGGCTTGTTGAGCCATTTCTACTCATTCTGGAGTGCAGAAGATTATATATTTCAGAGGGAGGAAGGAAGGACAAAAAAGAAAAAGGGAGGGAGAAAGGAAAGAAGGAAGGAGAAAGACACTCATGCTAATTTGGAGTCTTGTTCCAAATATTTCCCTTCTGATGCAAAAATTGGTACTCACAAAGAACAGAACTGGGAAGTAAAAGCTTTTATAACATGTCCCTAAAAAGCTCAGAAAATGTCTTTCTTCACTATAAGGCTGTAGTTCATAGCACAATAAGGACAGGAGAGATAGGAAAGTGTATAAATTGAAAGGATGCTTAAAATGAAGACTAATTTCTGCATTGTGGCTCTATATCTGGCTTGTTGATCTTTAGTGTGTCTCAGTATATTGGGTTTCTTTCCTTGGTGTGTTTACATATTATAGTTTCTTCCTTCTTCCATTATATACATGTAGTCACCCCAGGCCTCTGCTCAGTTGCTGAGCTCTCTCTCTTTACCTTCATCACTATGACTTTGAAAATCCCACTTCCTCATTTCCCATCAGCTCCTCAGTTTGCTTAGATTTTCTCTTTTGTTCTCAATAACCCATGAAGCCAGAACTTTCCAATGCAACACTTGCACACCACACCATGCTCTAACTCTCTGCCCTACTCAGTGTTGTGCTAGTGCTTTCTTTTTAAAACTCTGGTCATACTCACTATCTTTAATATTCTTTCCTAGTTCTCTTTCGACCTGTCTGTTCTTCTCAACTCTTTGCCTCTTTTCTCATTCCTACTTTTGTAGTTTCAATGCTAGCATTCTTCCACTGGATTGCTATTTTTTTTTTCCAGTTCTGAGGATGGAACCTCAGCCCTCATATACTCCTATTGGCCCACGCCCCCCAACCTACCTTGTTAAACTTATTACCAGTCTTTTTTCATACTCTGTCTCCTATAGTTTTGTGATGACACTCATGTCTCCTGCTTTGTCCTATTAAAAGCTTGCAATTGTCATTAAAATTAAACACAAACTTCCTAGCATATGCTGCATATGCCCCCATAATGACATTCCAGCTTCCCTTCACACTAATCCACAAACAAGGAACCATACCAAGGAAACTCCCCCTAATCATTCCTTAAGCATAAGTATTCTATTATGTCTTTTGATAAAATCCTTATTCCATTTCTCCATATAGATAATAGCTACACATATTACATGAAATGTGTCCAAACTTTTCCTAGGAAAGTCACCAGTCACCATATGCTCATAGCCTCATCTCCCTTTTCATTGCTCTCCTTGTATCTGGTACATCTTTTTATAGTCTGCTATTAAACTATTTTGCAATGGTCTCTATCTTGCCACTGAACTAATCTCCTTCAATGGACTGTGTTTTAATTGATGTATTAATATATTCTCCAGTATTTAGAAAAGGGCCAGATATTAGTAACTCAGCCTAGCATCCATCCATCCATTCTTCTAGCTGCAAAGGAACCACCCTCTTCTACTCAATCCATGTGATGGAGGTGATGCTAACTTTACACTTTTCTTCAAGATGGGACATACGAATTTTGAAAATGTTAGTGCTAATTTTGTCTGCAAATTCTGAATGCAGAAGCTTTGAAAGTCAAATACTTCAGGGATCAAAAATAGTTTGTGTTTGTTTTCTAAAAATTTATCAGAATAGAAGCACACCATTAGCATACATATCAACACTGTTCAAATGTCTACTAAATATCCAGCAGGTGTAATACCCCAAAAGTCAAAACCATAAATGAGTGCATTGATTTCAATGATGCAGAAACTCATTTATCCATGCAAATTAGTCCTTGGATACACGTTCACACACTGTTTGTGAAAAGTTTCTTGAAATTTTGCCTGGAATATCTTTTGCACATTCCGCATGCTGATGTTCTTCTGTTACTCATGGTACAACAGCCACGCTGACTCATCACTTTTCCTTTCCACTAGTCATAAAATCCTTCCTTTGATGTGTCCTAAATTCCATTTGTCTTCTTCATCCTACAGTTCTTATTTCCAACATCACCTTTTTCCTTTCTCTATGGTGCGATCTTTAGAGAAAATCAAGACATACCCCACTTCTTCACATCTACCCACTAAGAGATATGGCAAGTTTGCAAAGTCACAAACTAGATGCAGCCAGCCCAGGGGAGACTTTAAAAAAAAAATTATAATGGTTCAAGGACTTAACATAAAAGCTGAACTTCCTAGGCTGGAAGTATATCTCAGAGATATAGCATTTGCCTAGCATGTACAAGACCCTGGGTTTAGTTCCCAGCAGTTGGGCAAAATAAAGTTCAATTTTCAGTTTCCCTTGAAAAATAACTTCTAAAAAAACCTAGAGCCCAAATTCTTGCACAGTAACTTGTGGGTTGCATTGTGTTTTCTAAAAAGATATTTTAAAGTCCTAAGATCAAGACCCTATGAATGTGACCTCATTTGGAAACTGGAATTTTGCAAGTGTCATCAAGTTAATATGAGGTAAATTTTTTTTTTTTTTTTTAGAATGGGCCTTAGTCCAATGAGGTCTGCTTGTAAGAGAAGGGAAATTTTGACACAGACACAGACTTCTCCATAGGAGACATAAATAGACTCAGAAAGGATGCCACTGTGGCTGAGATGGCAGTGTGCCACTAAAGCCCAGCAATACCAAGGGTTGCCAGTGAACACTAGAAGCTAAGAAGAGGTGAGGAAAACTCCATCCCCCTCCTTCAGAAAGAGCATGGTCTTGCCCACATCTTGATTTAGGATTTTTAGCCTCCTGAATTGCAAGTGGACTTATTAAGACCAGTTTATGGTGCTTTGTTATTGTCAGCCCTAGGATAAAACACAGTAAAAATGGCTGGAAGTAAATGATGGCCAACCCTTCAGAAAGGACTTGTGATCCTCAGTAAAGAGAGCATAAGAGTCTCTGTTACCCCCTACAGGTCCTTGGTCATCAAGGGCAAATGTCAATTGCCATTTGTCATCTTCCAAATAGCCAGCCTCCCCAACTCACATTACACGATAGGTCCTTGTAAGAATTTCATCCTTGAGTTTGTGATAACTTACTATTTGAACGTTACTACATTTTTTTAACTGCATAAATGTGTGTTCCTTGGGAAAACTATTGACAATAGCATTTTTTCCCTTAATGCTGCTGTTTTTCTTGGTGTCTTCGATGACATTTTGGATATTGACTTTGTCTTGACAAAAGAGAAAGAGAGAGATCTAGGTTTTCAACTAGATATTGATATTTTGTGCTGGATGATTATTTTTGTTGAGAGCTATCTCATTCCTTGTGGGAGATTTAGTAGCACTTCAGGCCTCTTTTCATAAGATACATGAAGTACTTCCTATAGTTGTGACAACTAGAAATGACTCCAGGCAATATCAAATGTTCTGACAGGGGAGGGTGGGGAATAAAGAAATCTCTCACCCTGAGGAGCAGTGTCTTAGGCTATTGTTTTCTGTCTGGTCTCATAAAAGTAAACTAACATGTAACACACTATTATAAATATCTCAAAATAACAAATGTCTCTTAGAAAGTAATTCAAAAGGCTCCAGGATGCCAGCACTTTCGTCACATACTTATATCCATCTGGCTAAATGAATTCTCTTCCTTCAGTCCTTGACAGAGAGTATTAAGTGCATCCCAGTATTTTTTTTTATTAGTCCGACTTAATAAGAACACTCATAATAATTAGATCACATTGATATCCAAACTAAAGTTTTGTTTCCCAGCTAATTGTGGGGATGAAAATATGTGACTAGAGGCTGGTCAGTGAAGGGTGAATGGGAGTGCCCTGTGAAACTGACAAGTACCATTACAGAAGGACTTAGTTTTTGTTGTTGTTGTTTATTTGTTTTGTTTTCATTGTTGTTATTGTTTCCTGATATCTGGAACTTGAGTGTGGTAGTTAGAGCTCTGGCTTGGTCTTGCCAAACATCTTGATTTAGGACTTTTAGCCTCCAGAACTGCAAGAGAACAAGTGGACTTACATTAAAATACCCAGTTTATGGTGCTTTGTTATGTCAGCCCTAGGATAAAACAGTAACAATGGCTGTAAGTGAATAATGGCCAACCCTGCAGAAGGGACTTGTAATCTTCAGTACAGAGACAGATCCTGAGGCAATACACTAAGAGAAGAGAAACACATTCTGAAGTTTGGGTCCCTGAAAGAGGGCAGTAGCAATACAATTTCAGGAATGCCAAATAGGAATACACCTCCATAGTAGAGCAAAGCCTAATATGCATGAGGCCCTGGGTTCAATCCCAGTATCATGAAACAAAGAATGAACTTCAGATGGCATCCCTTAGGACTTTGATACATGGAATAAAATAAAATTCTATCCAGTTGATATTACTCTTATGTCAGATTTCCTAATACATAGAGCATAGTCTACTTCCAGTTAATATAGAGTTCATTCTAATTCTATAAAACTCTTTCAAAGGTTGTTTAATGATAACTTGCACTATTTCAATATTAGTTCATACATAGCTCTCTTAAAGTTCAAAACTGTCAAAGTGGTTTTGTGATATAATAACAGACCTCATGAAAATACAGTTGAACAGGGGATAATGTATAGGAGACACCCAACACTCTCTTCTTGTGATACATATGGCTATAATCCTGAGCATAATTATAATAATTGAAATTATTATTACATATGAGCATGTCTTCATTTCTCATTCAACTCCTCCAAGAAAAGGAGTCTTTAAAAAGTCTTCTTCAGGATTTTAGGATACATGTCTAAGGAAATATAAATTTAACTTAATCATTTTCTTTTGCATCATATTAACTATGATATTAAACAAAAATTAATATTTAAAAGTGTTCTCATTGTCACACAATGTTTAGTATTTAATCTTTTAAATTCCAGTATGATTCTTAAACCACAAGGTCTGAAATGTGACTATGTTTTGACAACATCAATGGCACTATAAATCTTGCAAGTACCTCAATAACACTCCCATAGATTCTGTTAAATTATGACTGGGTACAACCTGAACACTGTAAATTTCCTACAGATCCCTGTTTAATTAAAATCCATAGAAAGTTTGAAAACAAGCAGTAGTAAGGACATGTATTTTCCCTATTCTTTCAGGCAGAACCAGAGTCCAGGGGATGCAGTATGTGGACGCAGTGAGCTAGTAATAGTTTGCCAGGTTGCCTGGGTGCTAATCAAAGCAATTAGAAGAGTTCCTTCTTTTTTCATCATATTCTCTTCTGATATACTTTTTTCTCGGTTATTCATTAGCCATTCTAAAATAGGAGAAGGACTTATTGTTTAATAAAAAAAAAGTAGATATAAATACTCAGACTAACAATTGAAACAAGATTACACCAATGACTTGGGCACAGAATGGATTACTCAGAGGTGTTTAACCACAAATGACTTGACTTTCATCCCATTGCTTTCCTTGCCTTTGGCGTTATTGGTCTTTGCCATCATTACAGTTGCTTTTTTTCCCCTACACTAAACTGAGGACAAATTGAGAAACAAAAATGAAATGACCATTTTTATACATCTTAGACACTGACTTTTAAGAAGTTAGAAGATGAAATAAAGATAAAAATAATAAGAGGAACAATACTCTGTTTTTTAGAACACCAGATATTTCTGTGAGAAAATTGGTTATCAAACACTGTTCTCATTTGAAACTAGCTTACACCAAAAAGTGCACTTTGTAACAGGTAAAAATCCAATTCGGCCTGGAGGTTGGTTTTAAACCACACAGGAAGCATATATCCCCTGCATTAATCAAATACTATAATCTGAGATTTAAAAGAAAGCACCATATATACAAAATAAGTGATGTAGGACAGGGTTTGAGGAGGTTCCACCTTGATAAAAGAAAGCAGTATTTGAAAATTGAACACAAAGGTTTTCTTTTCTTTTCTTTTCTTTTTTTTTTGTTTTTTTGTTTTTTTGTTTTAAAGGTCAAAATGTGAAGTTCCTTTAACTTGGTTGTAAATACATTTTTATGTTTTTTGGGGCAACTTTGATAGAAAGCGTATTAAATGAATTTGTACAGTTCCATGATTTATAATAGGTAATATTACTATATATGTTGACCCCTTAATAGCTCAAGACAATAGAATATTGTGAGTACCAAAAGACCACCTGTCATTTCTCAACCCCTACCCATCCTTCCTACTGAAGGAAATTACCTACTGAAAGCAATCATTTCTTTACTCCTACTTAAAAATTAACTAATTTACCATTCAACCATGAACACTAAAATTAATTTTATCTAATTTATAAAAGTTATATAAATGCATGTACATTTTGCATGAATAAGACTAAAAATACTAGAGAATAATTCTTTGGGGTCTAGTTTCTTTCAATCTACATGATGTTTGTGAAATCTATTAATCTGATTTCCTACAGTTGTGTTCATTTAATATAAATGATGATACATATTATTCCATTTTGTTGACATGCCAGAATATGTTTATCAATTTTCTTCTGAGTATATATCTGGATTGGTTTTACTTTAAGAAAATCATAAATTAGACTTCTCTGAACACTCTTGTACAAGTGTTTTGTAATATCCACCTGAGAGTGGTGTGATGGTTCAGGGAACTGACACAGAGAGCCATGAAGATGGTTAATAGATGGAAAGATAACAAGAATGTTACTTAACTTAAACATCAATTAATGCCCAGGAGACTTCCTACAAATAAAAATTCACAATTCCTTACTCATAACTGCACCAGAGCTAGTCCTCAGGCCCCCAAATCCATTGATGGGAGGAAAAGCTGAGTTCTCAGTAGGTAGAACCAGTAATACTATATCAAGTATATGTAGTAATAATTTTATGAGTCCTTTCTCAAAGGGTCTTGCATAGATTTATTCAGGTTACTATCCACTGGGGAAGAAATGAATCATTCTCAAACATCTTGAAGACTTTTGGACAAGACTCATAAAGTTGACATTGATATACCCCAATTCCTGAATCAGTAATAAGGATGGTTCTCTGATTAGAGATTTATTTAGAGGGAGGTTATAAATAGTATCTTGACACAGACCCAGCTCACAGTGGTTCACCTGGGATCTATAGACTGAACCGATGTTCATTTCTAGAGTTTCTGAGTATATAATTATAAATAACATCACATAGTAGCTGTCTGAGCTATAATACTGGTTCATTAAGCTATGAGGACATAAAGCTATTCTAAGTGGTAGATTCAAAGTAGAAGCTGCAAAAACTGCTAACAATGCTCCTTTGACAAAATAATGAATATAAATAGTATATACCACAGAAATAACAACAAAGACTCCTGTTAACTTTAAAGATTAAGATATGCAAGGACAATAATCTCCATCATATGCCCATTGAACTGCAATCTGACTCCTACACAAACCAGACAGATCCAGGATGACACAGTAGACTAATTTGCTTTCGACCAGTTAGTAGCATATTTACAACTGTAGTGCTATATATAGTTTTTTAAAAAAATTCTACAATAGATGAACATAATTTCAGTTACACAGCCAATGATCTGACAAATACATGCCTTTTCAGGTCTGTGGGGAAGGAAAGACAGAAAAAGTTCACATTCACGTGGGATGGATAATGTAAATACTTATTACTTTGCACAAGGGTTATATAAATTCTCTTAATCTCTGTCATAATATAGCCCAAAGGGATCTGAACCACATGACATTTGGTTCACCATATTAGTACTATCAATTAATCATACCAAATGAATAAGAAGTGAAAATACATTGGAGGCTGAGATATAATATTTGGGCTTCTACCACTTTGAAGATATGACACAGTAGATCCTTGATACTTGAGGTGTCTGTGATGATAAAAGACACTCTAAAGGGTTAATGCCAAGCCCCAACAGGAGAATTACAACATGGATACTTGATGTTTGGTAGAAAGTCCCATGATGCCTGTTGCAGAAAAGTATATACCAATTGAAAAGCAGCCTCTGATGTAATACGGAGCACTGATAGGGAAAGAGTGTCTGACAAGGGGCCATCAAGCAGCCATGTAGCTTACCTTAAGCAAATTTATCTTCAAATATATCAACTCATAAAATTATGTGGACCCAAAAGCACTCCATAAAATGAAGTGATGCATTGTGAGCCAGAAAGAAGCAGGTCAGGAAGTACACATAAACTTCCTGATCAGGGAATCCAAACACTAATGTGACATACCACTTTTGTTCTCTTTGGTTTATGTCTATGTTAATTAACAGTAGGGAGGTGATGATTATGCTAAGCAGAATAATAGACCCCCAAATATCTGTATCTTAATCCTCAAGAGCTGGGAATATGATAGATTTTAATGCTGCAGTTGGTTGCATATTATCACCATTACCACAAAAATTTCACATTCTCTCAGAACCTCAAAGTGTGATCTTAGCTGAAAACAGAATCTTTGTAAATGTAATTAAAGTAAGGATCAAGACAGAGATACTGGATTAGGGTGCACCCTCCCTCAATCCATTGAGAGAATTATTTTAGAACAAAAAAAAAGACATACAGTAACACAGAGAGAGATCACATGAAGATGAAATTTCATACTGGGGTTATGAATCTATAATCTAAAAAACATAAAGGAAGCCAGCAACCACCAATGCTAGAGGAGAGATCTGAGATCATTTTTCTCTGAACACAAAGAATAAATTAACCTGTCTACCACCTTGATTTCACAATTTGTCCTCCTAAATAATGAGAAAATAAATTTCTGTTGCTTTAGGCCACCCGAGTTGTGATTATTATGGTAGCCCTAGAAAAGCCCTAGGAAATTAACACATTTGGCAAAGTTTAGACTGTAGAAGGAATTAAGATTGTGACTTAAATGATCTTGTTATGTAGAGGTTATCCTGGATTGTTAATGAAGGCTTAATGTCATCAGAGGGATTCTGTAAAGTAAAAGAGAGTGAACCTCCAAAAAAAAAAGAAAATCTCAGGACCAGATGGCTTCTCTGGACAACTCTACCATACATTTACAGAAAAATGAACATCATTCTCTTGCAAAAAATGAAGAAGCCAAACTCATTTTATGAGGCCAGCATTACCCTGATATCAAAGCCAAAAGAAGAAAATTGAGACCATTATATCTGATGAATATTGATGCAAAATTCTTTGAAAGAATACCTAGCAAATCAGTCCTCCAGTACAACAAAAGGATTGTGCACATAATCAAGTGGTATTTATTCTCAGATTGCAAGGATGGTTCAGCATACTAAAATCCACTAATGTAATACACTGCATTAACAGAATGAAGGACAACAAAACAAATGATCATCTCAACTGATCCATAAAAAACATTTGATAAAATTCAACACCTGTTCTTGATAAAAAAAAAAAAATAACACTTAGTAAACTAGGAATAGAAGGAAATTTCCACAAAACAAAAACAAAAACTGCATGTGAAAAACCCACAACTTTTATCGTACATAAGTGTTAAAACTGACAGCTTGCCCTCTGAGATCAGGAGCAAGACAACCATATGCATTCTTATTGCTTCTATTCTACGTAGTACCAGAAGTCCTAGACAAAGCCAATTGGTTAAAGAAATTTAAAAAATCATCCCAACCAGAAAAGAAGTGAAAGTATGACTGTTCACATGACATAATTTTGTATGTAGAAAACCCTAAAGTTTACACACACACACATGCATACAACCATACACACACTGTTAGAACTAATAAATTCAGTACAGTTGCAAGATACAAAATGAGCACACAAAAATGAATTACATTTGTGATGACCAATTCTAAAACAAAATTAGGAAAACGTTCCCATTCATAATACCATGAAAAAGAGTAAAATAATTAAGAATAAACTTAACCAAGAAGATTAAAGATTTGTACATTGAAAGCTATTAAAACATTGTTGAAGTAAATTAAAAACAAAAATAAATGAAGAGATATCCCATATTCATAGATCGGAAGACTTCAATTTATTAAAATGTCAATACTAACTAAAGTGATCTATGGATTCCATGTAATTTCTATCAAAACCCAGTGCTTTTTTTTAAGAAATAGAAGAAAATCCCAAAATTCATATGAAATTTTAAAGAACCTGAAATAGGCAAACCATCTTGAGATGAAAATAAAGCTGGAGGCTTTGCATATTTTAATTTCAAAACATATTACAAATGTCCAGTAATGAAAGCCATATAGTACTGGCATAAAGGTACACATATTAACCAATGGAATAGATTAGAATTTCTGTCTATTCCAACTATATTTTAGAACTTTTTTCATCTTCCCTGTGTACTAGTGGAGTGACTATAGTTCATAATAAGCTCACATATATATATATATATATATATACATATACATATACATATATAATGAATTATAAGAAAAAGAGAAGCCAATAGGCTTCAAATTTAAAGTAATAATAAAGATATAAAAATGCTAATTACCTTTATTTAATTAGTATACATTATTTACATGAATTATCACATTTTACCCATAGACATGTATTATTATTATACATTTTGTACATGTGTCAAGTTATCACAATATATCTCATAAATATACACAATTAAAATTATAATAATAAAAATACATCAATAGAAACAGTGGAAAAATAAAAACTTCTATGCAATAAAAAACAATAAACAGAGTGATAAAGCTATTACATACATAATAGCAGAGAAATGATTGCAAACAATACATTTAACAGAGTTTAATATCTAGAATACATAACAAACTCATGTAATTCAACAACAAAATGACCTGATTAAAAATAGGCAAAGTAATTGAAAATACATTTCTCTAAATAAGATTAACAAATATATAAAAAATGTGAAACATCACTATTCATCAGGAAATGCATATCAAAACCACAGCTGAAATGTAACCTTGCATGTGTTAAAACAGTCACTATAAAAAACAAAAATATAAAATCACAAGTGTCAGAGAGGATGTGTAGAAATTGGAATCCTTATTCATTGTTGATGGGAGTAAAAATAGTAGAGCTGTTATGCATAACACTGTAGAGTTTCCTCAAAAATATAAAAAGTAGAATTGCCATATGATCTGGCAATTCAATTTCTTGGTATATATATCCAAAATGCTTAAAAACAGAATCTCAAAGAAATATTTGCACACTATTATTCATTTAAGCATTATTACCAATTGCCAAGAGTTCAGCAATCAAATGTCCATCAGCAAATGTATACATTAAAGAAACTGTGAGATGTAACATACAATAGAATATTATTCAGCATTTAAAAGAAGTGGATCCTGTCATCCTTCAACATGAATGAGTCTTGAGGACATTGTGTTAGGTAAAATAAACTAGTCACAAAAATGGCAAATATTACGTAATTCCACATACATTAAATACATAGTTTAAGTCTTAAAAATTGAATGTAAGATGGTGTTTGCCAGAGGCTAGGGGTATGGAGAAAAATTGTTGCTCAATGAGTATAAAGTTTCAGTTTTGTAAGATGAAGATCTTCTAGAGAACTATTGCAAACAATGTGCACTTAATTTCCTGTACACTTAAAAATAGCTAAAATGATATATTTTGTGATATATGTTTTTACCAAGATATATGGGATGGATGGTTGGATAGATGTATGGATAGATAGGAAAACGGTGGCAGTAGAGTAAACCAGAATCATTACAGCATGAGAATCAGCCTGACAGTACTGTCATTGAAGATGAAGGAATGGGTCCATGAGCCAAAGCATAGAGATTGCTTCTAGAAACTGAAAAAGGCAAATAAATGAATTCTCTAGAGTGTGAAGAAGTAATCCAGTTGTCTTAACAGATTTATTTTAACCCAGTGATTTTTCTCATTGTCCCTTGTATAATAGTTTTATACTTCGATCCCCTTCTATGCTTTTGTTCCTACTGGTCACTTTGCCTGAAGGTTCTTTTGTCTAAGATTTTCCCAGTTCTCAAATACAATTCAATCTATCCTACTCTGAAAAAGCTTTTTCTAGGAAGTACTAATGTCCTTGTGTTGATTCTTATATATCAATACAAAACATATTTGTATATTCTATATTAATAGTATATATCACATCATTTAACATTTATATCTTTTTAAAATTATATGTTGTTAATATGTACTAAGCTTTTCCTCAGGTAGATTTCAGACTTGATCAATTAGTGTCCCCACCAGAAACCGATGGAACACCCAGAGTAAGGATTATTTGAATAAGGTTCATTTTTAAAGGTACTATATACAAATATGTGAATACATAAGAGGTCTAAAGAATTGCAGAATGACCTCTGGATACTATAAGCAAGTTCATATAGACCCTAGGAAAGGAAGAAAACCCAAGAGAAGAGATAATAATTTATGTTCAACTATCTTGAAAAGAACAGTAACTATTGACAGAGAAACAAATTAATTTTTAAATTACCTAAAGAGAAAAAGGACATTGATCTTCCTCCCTGACTGGTGTTTCCATCAATGAACTCAATCAGAATCAGCTTCCTGAGATGAAAATTAGGGTGGAAAACTTTGGAAAAGGGATTCATAGATATAAATAGAATAAGGACATTTATATCATTCAGAGAACTCCTTGATACTACAGAATCATATGAAAATTGTATAAATATAGATATTATAAATATATATTAATTATATTTATCACAAGAAAAATGTTTTTTAGTTACATGAGTGAATTAAATATTATTAACACCCACCATGAGATAAGCATTCTTCTTCAAGTCCTGAGAATACATTGGTAAACAAAAAAAGAAGAAAATGTCACTGAATTTCAGACAACAATATTAAAGTACAGGCAAGAAAAGAAAAAATAAACAAATGGGCAAAATATATATCAAACTAAAAAGTAAAGAAAATAATCAACACAGTGAAAAGACAACATACAAAAACAGAGGAAAAATATTTACAAATTATTCATCTAATAAGAAATTAATATACAGAAGACATTACTCATAAAAATATGAATGGCAAAAAATACATAACCCAAATAATACATGGACAAAAGATCTAAATAAATATTTCTGTAAAAGAAGATTTACAAAGGGCCAAGAAAATAAAAAATTACACATCTCTAATCATTAAGAAATGAAAATCAAAACCACAATGCGATACTATCTCACCATAGTTAGAATAGAAATAATAAAAAAGCAATTAATTAAGCTGTTTATTTATATTCTCTGGGAATTTATTGAGCTATTAAAAATCAGTCTTTTGAAATTTTTGTCTGGCAACTGAATGGATTTTAAAAGAAAGTGCAGGATACAACTGAACAATTCAATAAAGATATAAAGACTTTGAAAAAAGAATCAAAAAGAAATCTTGGAAATGAGAAGACCAACAAGTCAGATTAAAAACTGTTGAAAGTCACACCAATGGATTATATCAAGCCTAAGATGAAAATAGCAAGCCTTAAAAAACAGTAGAAGATTTATTACATTTACATAGTAATAAAGAAAAAATAAGAATCAACAGAACATGTGAGACCTCTTGATTACGATTAAAAGAGAATATGTAAACATAACTGGAATAGATGAGAGGAAAGAGCTATAAGCTGAAGGAATCAAAAAACAATTTAGTTGAATAATAGCAAAGTAATTCCCAAATCCTGGATAAGACTTGGCTATACAGGTACAGGAGAAATTTAGAATTCCAAATAGAAAAAGAACCCCCACATGACATAGTCTAGTAAAATAGTCAAAATACAAAGTAAGTATGAAAGAGAAAAGTGACAAGTCATATTTAAAGGAAAATTCATGAGAATAACAGAGAATTTCTAGCAGAAACTAATAACAAAGCAGATGTGGAATGGTGAATTTCCAGTCTTGAAAGAAAATAATTGCCAAACTAGAGTACTATACCCAACACAGTTATCCATCAGAATTGAAGAAGAAATGAATACCTTCCAGGAAAAGTATAAACTATGGGAACTTGTGACCACTAAATGAATATTACAGAATATACTTAGGGAATTCTAAACACAGGAGAGTAATAAAGATAAATATAGTGATGAGAGCATGGAAAAAAATATATCTCACTAGAAGGGTAGATAAAAAAAATAAGAAAATAACATACATTATTAATACAGAAAGATATGAAAACTGTGAGATGAATAAATGGAGACTAAATGATCATAGACTACTCAAAACAAATAGAAGATAAACAGTAGATGGCATATAAAAGCACATACCTTTCAAAAATAACACTGAGTATAAATGGTCTTGATTGGTTGGAATTAAAAATAAGACCTAACAAAATACTTTCCATAAGAAACTCACTGGCAAAAACATACATAGACAGAAAGTAAATGTATGAAAAAAATATTCCAAGCAAACAGAATTCAAAAGCAAGAAGGAATAGCTATACTTATGTTTACAAAGAAAAATGTTAAGCCAAAATTATTTAGAAAAGACAAAGAAGTTCACTACATACTTACAAAGGAAATAATTACTCAAAAATATATAATAATTATAAACATATCCATTTAACATTGGGCCACCCAAGTTGTGCTGAAAAAAAATCTATTGGACATAAAGGAAGAGATAGGATCCAATACTGGGTGACTTCAACACCCTACTATCATTAATATATTACATCATAAAAAGTCTTAGGATCTGACTTCCTTAACAAGACTCCTAAAGCACAAGAAGTAAAATCAAGAATCAATAAATGGGATGGATTCAAATTAAAAAGCTTCTTTTCAGCAAAGGAAACAACTAATAATGTGAGGAGAGAGCCTACAGATTGGGAGAAAATTTTTACCACATGCACCTCTGATAAAGCATTAATCTCTAGGCTATATAAAGAACTCAAAAACTTAACACCAAAAATACAAATAACCCAATCAATAAATGCACTGAAGAACTGCACAGACACTTCACAGAAGAAGAAATACAATTGATCAACAAATATATGAAAAAGTGTTCAACATCTTTAGCAATTAGAGAAATGCAAATCAAAACTAAGATTTCATCTCACTCATGTCAGAATGGCAATCATCAAAAACACAAGCAACAGTAAATGTTAGCGAGGATGTGGGGAAAAAGGTACACTCATACATTGCTGGTGGCACTGCAAATTGGTGCAACCGCTATGGAAAGCAGTATGGAGATTCTTCAGAAAACTGGGAATGGAACCACCATTTGACCCAGCTATCTCACTCCTTGGTTTATACCTAAAGGACTTAAAATCAGCATACTGTAGTGATACAGCCTCATCAATGTTTATAGCAGCTCAATTCACAATAGCTAGACTATTGAACGAACCTAGGTGTCCCTCAATAGATGAATGGGTAAAGAAAATATGGTATATATACTCAATGGAATATTACTCAGCTTTAAAAGAAGGGTGAAATTAGGGCATTTGCCAGTAAATGGTGGAGTTGGAGAATATCATGCTAAGCGAAATAAGCCAATCCCACAAAACCAAAGGCTGAATGTTTTCTGTAATATGTGGATGCTAATTCACAATATGTTGGAGTGGGGGCACTAGGGGAAAATAGTGCTGGATTAGGTAGAGGGAAGTGAAGGGAGGGGAGGAAGGGGATGTGGGGATGGGAAAGATAAAAGAATGAAACAGACATTGTTACCATATGTGTGTGTGTGTGTGTGTGTGTGTGTGTGTATCTACATGACCAATATGATTCTGCAACATGTACACTTTGAAAAAATGAGAAATTATATCCCATCTATGTATGATTTATCATGGTGCATAAATGCACTCTATTGTCATGTATAACTAATTAAAAGAAATAAAAAATATGTTTAAAGTCTTAACAAATTCAAAAACATTGAAAGTGTTTCTTGCATCTTACCAAAATAATATGGAATAAAACTAGAAATCAACAACAATATAAACTACAGAATTTATACAAATACATGGATATTGAACAATACATTTTTCAATGAATGGTATGATATTAAAGAATCATACCATTGGGAGAAAATCTTTACCACATGCACCTTGGGTATTGGAGGAAATTTTAAAATTCCTAAATTCAAGTGAATATGGAAGTATAAAATTCTAGTACCTGTAGTACACAGCAAAAGCAGACATTTTTAGCTATGAGTGGCTACATTAAAAAACCCTGAGAGATCTCAAATAAATTATTTAATAATTTATTTTAAGGTCTCAGAAAAACAGGAATAAATTATACCAGAAATTAGTAGAAGGAAAGAGATAATAAAGATCAGGGCAGAAAAAAATGAAACAGAGGCTAAAATAATACTACAAAGGGTCAAGGTGATGAAGAGTTGGTTCTTTGACAAGATTAATAAAATTGACAAATCCTTAACTAAACTTATTTAGATAAAAGATTAAAAAATAAAATTAGAGATGAAAAGGGGTATATCAAACAGACAACAGTGTAAGTCATAGGCTTAGTAGGAAATGTTTTGAAAAACTATATATCAATAAGCTGGAAAATCAAGAACAAATGGGCAAATTTCTGGACACATGTGACCTAAAATTAAACTTAAAGGGTGAAAAAATCCTAAATAGATGAACAGCAAGCAATGATTTTATACCAGTAATAAAAAAGTCTTCCAACAAAGAAAAGCTCAAGGACTGGATGAATTTACTAGTGATTTTTTTCCAGACTATTAAAGAATGACTACCAATAGTCCCCAAGCTATTCCATGAATTAGAAAGGAAGGGACACTTTGAGACACATTCTATGAAGTCAGCATTAGCCTACAACCAAAACCTGATAAGGACAAAACAAAAAAGGAAACTACAGACCAATATCATTGATGAACATAGATACCAAATTCTCAATAAAATACTGCCTAATTAAATTCAACATCACATTAAAAATAACATGTAAAGTGCTCACCTAGCATGCATGAGGATTTGGGTTCCATCTGCACACCACAAAACAACTATATACATAATGCATATTCATATACACATAATATGTATGTATGTGTATATACATATGTATATATTGATAGATAGATAGATAGATATAGTTATGTAGATATATGTGGTGATTATACACCATGTTTTCACTCCAGGAATGCAAGAATGGTTCAACACATACAAATCATTACATAAATACTACATAAATGGGATCAAAGAAAAAAATTACATATCACCTCAATAGCTTAACTAAAAGCCATTAATAAAATTCAACATAGCTTCATGGTAAAATTCCCTGAATAAATTAGGCTGAGAAGGATCATACTTCAATATAATAAAGGCTATATATGATAAATCTATTGCCAACATGATACTGGATGGGAAAAACTGAAAGAATTTCCTTGAAAATCAGGCATATAATTTGCAACGGAGATAATTTATCTTCTTCCTTTCCTATTTATGTCACTTTTAATTCTTTCTCTTGCCTAATTCCTCTGGTTAAAATTTAAAGTACATTGAATAAGAGTGGTAAGAGTGGACATCCTTGTCCACTTATGATAATACAAGGATGTCCACTCTTACCACTCTTTTTATACAGCAATAATAAACTCACTGAGTAAGAAATCAGGAAACAATCCCATTCACAGTATTCTCAAAAAAGTCCTAGGAACAAACAATGAAAACAATGAAACACAGAAGGAAGAAATTGAAAAAATAGATATTACAAGATGGAAAGAACCCCCATGTTCATGGATTGGGAGAATATTGTTAAATTGGCCATACTACCAAAAGTGATTTACAGATTCAGTGTAATCCCCATCAAAACACCATTGTAATTCTTTACAGAACAAGAAAATCAATCCTAAAATTTGTTTTCAAGAACAAAAGGTCCCAAATAGCCCACATGATTCTGAACAAAAAGAGCTAATTCTAGAGGTGACAAAATAGCTGATTTCAAAATATACTACAAAGCCATAGTAACAACAACAACAGAAAAACCTTGGTACTGTCATAAAAATAGACACACAGAGGAATGATGGAAATAAACCCACATGTCTAAAAATGATTTTCAACAAAGATGTGAGAAACAAACATGAGAAAAGACAGCCTCTTTAATAAATGGTGTTGGAAAAAACTAGATATCTAAGCATTTAGAAGATTGAATCCAGATCTACAAAATGGGTGAATATCTTGCCAGTTATACATCTGACAGATGATTACTATTCAGAACATGTAAAAATCTCAAACAAATTAAGAACAAAAGAACAAGTAACCCTCCCCCACCAAAAAAATGGGCAAATAATCTAGACATATATTTCTCAAAGTAAAGAGTACAAATGGCCCATAAGCATATAAAAATGCTCATTGTCTTTAGTTATCAAGGAAATGGAAATCAAAATTTCTTTGAGATTTCATCTCACCCTAGTCAAAATAGCTATTATATTTTAAAAGTAGCAAATGCTAGTAAGGATGTGGGGGGAAAAAAAAGGATCCTTATCCTGTGTTAGTGAGAATGCCAACTAATACAGGCAATGTAGAAAACAGTTATGGAATTGCCTTTAAAAACAGAAACAAAAATAAAACTAAAAAAAAAAAAAAAAAACTACCATATGATCCAGCTACACAACACCCTGATATTTATCCAAAGAAAAAGAATCAGCATACAAAAGAAATATCTGAATATCTATGTTCATTGCAGCAATCTTCACAATAGCCAAGATATGAATTTGTCCCAAGTGACAATCAACAAATGAGTGGATAAAAAAGTAGTATATATACATAATGGAGTATTATTTGACCATGACTAAGAATGAAATCATGTCATGTGCATGAAAATTGATAAAACTGGCATAAATCATTTTGAATGAAATAAGACACAGAGAGATAAGTATCTATTACCTCATGTTTTCTCTTGTGTGAGGAAACTAAGAAAGAAAGAAAAGGAAGGAAGAAAGGAAGGAAGGAAGGAAAAACCATGATTTAGAAGTGGCACAGGGACTATTAGCGAAGGAGAATGGGATGAGGGAACATGGGGAGACAGGGGAGAGCAACAGATGGTAGAAGGGAGAGTGAGCATGATCCAAGAATGATGTATACATATATGAAAATGTCACAGTGAAACTAATTTTTACAATAAATATATGTCAAAATTTTTTAAAAAATTAAAAATGCTAGTGAGGATCTGGAGAAAGGGTAACTTTTATATACTGCCAGTGGGAATGTAAATCAGTACAGTCACAGTATGTAGGTTCCTCAAAAACTTAAAAATAGAACTACTACAAGATCTAGCAATGCAGCTGATGGGGAGATCTCCAAAAGAAATGAATCATTGTATCACAATGAACTCTCATATTTATTGCCAAGATATGGAATTAACCATAGTGTCCACTGATTGATGAAAGAATAAAGAACATGTGTCTCTCATATATGTGCCGTGGAATACTATTCACCCATAATATGATGAGGTCCTATCATTAGGTGCAATGTGGATGGATCTGAAGATTATAATAAGTAACACATGCCAGACACAGACAAAATAGATACTGCATGGTTTCATGTATAAGTAGAATCTATTTCTATGCACTGAGCTCATATAAATAGAAAGTAGAATGATGGTTTTAAGAGACTGGAGAAGAAAGGAAGGGAAAGGAGAATGAGAAGAGATTAGTTAATAGTAAAAAGTTATAGCCAGAGAGGAGGAATAAATTCTGGTGGTGTTTTAGGCAGAAAGGCAATTATAGTCAACGATATTGTTTCACAAAATTCCAAACATCAAGGAGAATAATTTGAATGTTTTCATTACCAAAAAAATGGCAAATGTTTAGGATGATGAATAACCTAAGTATACTTGATTGATCAGTACAGAATGTGTAAATGTGCAAATGTGCTGAAACATCACACTCTACCCCATATATACTTGTACAATTTCATCTGTAAAAATAGTGCTTCATGAAAATTACATATCATATATTAAATACATATTGTGGAACCATAAAACATTTTGTTATATACCAAGACTCACTCAAATAGATTTAAAAATCTCATGACAAAATCTTTCACCAAAATAGTTCATAGATTGGGAGGCTGAAGTGGGAGGATTGCTTGAGCCTAGGAGTGTGAGAACAGCCTGGCAATGCAGTGAGACACTGTCCTAAACCAAAAATACATAAACAACACATTTATTTATTTAGGTCACATATGATACAAAACAAATATCAGATATGTTTTCTTAAATGTTTCACATAGAATTTTAAACATTTTAAAAAATAAATGTAATAGATGTATTTGTTTAAAATGTAATTATCATGTATTAAGTAGAAGTTCCCGTTGCACTTGCTTAGTATTAGTTGAACATGTACAAATTTATATCTGGATATAGGAGCCCACAATCCTAAAGCTCACATGGATGTTAATGTACTTAGATACAAAGAAATTCCAGAGATGGAGAACATTCCAGCTTCTGGAAGACTCCTAGTATAGTTTAGTCACATACACTTCCTCTTTGATAAAGATATTTTTTCTGGTTAAATTAGGTATTAAGTCACTTAATTCTAATGCTCAACTTAGTTACTTTAGGTTCTTCATTGCTAAATCAAAGATTGTAATAGGAGCTACAAAGTTTTTCAAAAGTTAAATATGAGGAACGCATTAATTTAGTTTCCATTCCAAAGTACTAATTTTTGATGATCTAATGAGTATCTGTTAGCTCATTTTATCAAGGCTGATTAATTCTCCATTTCTAAGTTTGCTAAAGCCCTCTTCATCAAGATAGGCAGGGTCAGAAGATAATTATTATTCAAAATGTCTAACATTAAAAATAAACAGATACTTAGGGACTTGGGATTAATCTTAATGGAGTATCTTAGGCACAGATATTCACTATCATTTATGTTCAGACAGTCTGTTATTATTGTACATTACATACATTAATTATGTACAAAGTACTATGTTACTTCAAAAAAGTGATCATATCAGTTGCACCATTATCTGATGGACCATAGAGTGATTAAGTTTAACACTGAGTTTTGAAGGAAATCATTATGCTACCCTGTTACTTAACATAAAAAGTGTTTTGTACATAGTTGATGTGCTTTTTACATTAACTATGTACAAAGAATATTACAAAAAGTAAGAATGTATTATTGTATTGGGGGTGCATACAGCATAAAATTGTGTTTATAAAGTTTCTAATCTAGTTATGGAGCAAACAAACTGGAGAAAGAACTGAAACTCAAGGCAATAAGAAATTCTGAGGTCTGTACATATTGGAATTCAGGGTACACAAACTATTCATAAACAATAAATGCTTCAACTAAAATAACAAATATTTCAGCTAATCTCTACAGAATGGGGTTTTGTTTTAGTTTCTTTTAGACAGGAAAAATTAACACTATAGTAAAAGAAAAACACAACAGAATAACAGGTATTAGAAAGTATAGGCAAATTTGGTCACTTGAGTGTTTTGCATGAGCAAATAACTAATCAGTTTTGTCCACTGGTAAGAGACTAAGAGGAAATTTTCCATGACCAGTTTTTTCCTACTGCAACTGAAGATGTTTATATTATTTTCAGTAGAATGATTAAATTTGGTTGTTTCTTCATTAAAGGAAATCATAGATTACAAGTCTAATTATTTGAAACAACTAAATGTAATCAATAAAGAATCTGGTGAAATAAGAAATAACAATTATCAAATGATAAAATTTTGCCACTCTCTATTCATCAACATTCTGTTGATCCTTCAAGAACTTACTTTCCCATTCTCAGACCAAAATTTCCCTCTTCTTATTTTATACCCATATAATTTGTATGTTTCTGGGACAAATAACCAAATGATATATTAATTTCAGCATTTGTTTAATAATTCATTTGGTTTCCCTTGAAGTATTGAATTGTATCAAACAATCAAAATTGTCTATCATATTACATTTGTCTTTTTTTCCTTAACTGGACAAAAACATTAAATGAATTTTAGTGTTCTATCATAGAAATGACATTTAAATAAATGTTTTCTCCTTTTGTGTATATGTACATATGTAAACTGTAAAGATATTAAGATATGAACATAGATATAGTATATACTTTAATGTGGTTATTCTATTTTTAATGGAGTCTTCAAACATTTGTGAAAATACCAATAAAAGTTACTTAAATTTTTATTAATATTTTGAAATATTTGCAAATGACACTAGTATATTGTCATGTCTTAATAAAAAAAGTTTTCCATGAATAATTTCTTTGTACTTATATGAACTATTCCTTTTTAGATAATGTAGTTGAGATTTATGACTCTACTAAATAAATAATAAAAATAAAAGCAGGAGCAGATAAAATTATATGTTAAAGATATAACTTTTTAAAAATGAAACCTCAAATTAAAGTGATAGTGATATTCTATGCAGTTATTTTCTTCCAACCACCTGGTGTAGGGATAGGAAATATTTTATAACTTTAATTGAATCAATAGTCACTAAAAAAGTGTGGCTCAGATCTATATTGCTTAACAGCAAGTTTATGTAGGGTTATAGTTGGTCAAAGTATTTGTACTAGTAGATATTATATTCTCTTTCACAAAAATAGTTACTTTTTTGATTAGAAAATCATGAGTTATATACAATCATGTTTGGGAAAAAAATGGTCATATTAATGTACCACTATATAATGGTATATTCATATATATATTCATGGACCATTGGGTGATTAAGTTTATCACTGGGTTTTGAAGGAAATCATTATGCTGCCCTGTTACAAAACAGAACAATGAATAAAAATGAAACCATTTGGAAATCAAATCTAGGTGAGAGGTAATCCTGTCTGTGTAGTGTTGTTTAGAAAGGTAGAATTTCCTCAAAGTAATTTCCCTTAAAATGTTCAATTAGCCATTGTGATTTTGATTTAAACATTGGAGATTTGAGTGCTTAGAATACTATGTCAATAAAATTATTGTACAAATGTTTCTGACAAATATTTTTCTTTAGGGAATTACGTGAGAAATGTACAAAATGAGGCTATTTCATAACCTAAGTATATACATATTTTCTGGGAGCCTTTGCATTTGACAGAGAACAAGAAACTTCTAGTAAAATTTCAGATATCAAATAAAACTTGTGAAAGTATCTCTCTAGTCACTTCTCTGTTGAGGGGGACCATGATGCACAGTTCTCATCAGAGCCATAAGGGAATGCTGGCTGGGTTGAATTTCTGAGAATATGAAGTTTTTTTCTGGTTTTTATAAAAAGAGGGTAGATGAAGTCAATATATTCTCATCTCCCTTTCAGCCTCTTTATTTCTTCTTTGTGTAATTCATTTTACTTGGAATTCTGATTAGAAGGCTGGAAGTGCAGAGCTATTTTGTAGGCCGGAAGAAACAAACTTGAGACAAAGAGGAAAACAGAAGATAAAATAACCCTGTGTCTTCCATGGCAAATGCCTGAGCTGTCCTGTCCAGGGCTCCCAAACAAAGACTTAAAAGGCATAAAACTGAGGCTTCTGCGTCAAACACGTTAATATAGTTTTCTGTTGCTTCCAGCCAAGTACAATTCTAACAGACACACTTCTAATGACTCCAGGTAGTGAACTTCCTCCTCCATCACTTACTAATCTTATTTATTTCAGTGCCAAAGCCCAGGAGAATGTCAATGTAACGTTGCTTAATACAGACATCAGTATTGAAAGTTTATAAAAATACCAGAGTCTAGAACTATCCTAATTACTATAGAAATGAACTCACCACATAAAATGCCACACACAAATAAAATAACACCCCAGGTGTTTTCTTTCATGAACTACATATCAATTGTTTAGAGCAAAGGATTCCCTCTATGTGATGTCTCTTTTCTCCTCACCTTATTTTTAGCATATTTAATAATGTAATGTCTACTAGGATAAGGTAGAATAAACCCCAGTTTGGCCCATAATCATGCATGACAAAATATCACAAAACAAAAGTGAAAAGCTTTGAATGAGGAATTTCTGACCTAAATTCATTTTTTGGATTATAATTTGACAAAACAATGAGAAATGACAGCAAAAAAAAATTACCTGCCATGGAAAATGATTCAATATTATTTGCTGCTATGTAACATTATGCTATGAAATAACAATTTAAATAAAAATGATGAAAAATTAAATCTTTAAAAAAACTGTAGAAAATCTATATATAGTCAATGAGAATTATTTCCAATGCTTAAGTCTTTACAGGGCTAACAATGTTAATGACTAATTCAAGGAAGGGCATACACCATAGTTTTGTTATTTAGGTAACTCTCTTTATGAAATACATTAATACTATTCAGCAAAATAATTCAATGCAGAACGCTTGAAATAAAATATTAGTGTAATACAATTTTATAATCATATTTGGTCCAGGATAAGACAGAATATTCAGTTAGAACAAATTAGAGACAGAGAAATGGAAATTTCTCTTAGAAAAGATTAAATATGTCCACATTGGGTAAAAGCATGTGAAAGAATTTCAAGATTCAAAGTGCTATAAAGCATTACCAAAATGTGCTCGAATGTGCAGTATGGCTTAGATATGCAGTGTTGGTTAAAAAGAAACATTCAAATTAGTTATCAAATTTAGAAATTTAACAGATTTGGAAGAAGGAGTATGTTTTTGCAGTTAGGAAGGGAAGAGATTCACATATTAGATACAAAGCTCGAAAATGAAGTGAACTAAACTCATTTTATGACCACAAGCAAATCTCTCTATTTCTGTTTTCTTAGCTGTAAAACTGGGTTGATATGAAGAACAGTTCTTGGTCCCTAACCTGCCTTACTTAGTGAGCAGGAAGTTCCCTTCAGTCAGTGCAGAAAAGATTTAAAAAGAAAGGGCACTAAAAACAAATAGTAATGCACAGCCTTGTTGTATGTGTAGGCCCTACATTTTATTGTTAACCATCAATAACAACCACTTGTGCTCCTTTAATTAGTAGTCAAGCACAAGCTACTTAATTACAAATATATTTTTCCATTTGGGAATTTGAAGATGGAATTGATATTACATAACCAATAAATATGTTACCGTACTCCATATGTATATATGTATGTATAGATATGTGTATATATATGTATATATATATACTTCTTTATAATGCCATTAAAATGGATGTCATTTCATAGTAATTATTTATAGACACCTTTAAAGTACTATGCATTTGCTATAAATATGCATTAACCTGAACGAAGCATGTCAATATTTATCTCGAAATAGTTTCATATTGGAACTTGAAAATTAGGTAGTTCCTTAATGTTATATGGGTTATAAGTGTTGATACGGATTTTGGGTGGTGCTATTTTAAATGGTTTCTGGATTCTGGACTAGTAGAAGTGACCATCTTCCAGAAAGGTTATGGTGGACTCCTGTTTAACTGAATTCCTTCCTTTTCTCTCTTTTCTTCTTTTCACTTTTCCTTTTTTTTCTTCCTTTAACTCTACTTATTCTTTCTCCTCTCTCTCCATTTCTCTCCACCTCTTTCTTCCCTTCCTTCTTCGTTTTTCCTTTCATGTTTTCATCTTCTATCTCTTCCATTCCCATTTGTGCCAGTCTCTTCTGCCTCTCTTACCTGTCCCAACTGCCTTTCTTCCTGTCATCTTCCCTACCTTCTTTTCAAACACACATTCATCCTGCATGCTTTCCTTTCTTCTTTGTTATAACCATACTTACTGGACACTGCTATGAGGCAGATGGCATGTTCAATATTAGGAATCCGGAAATAAATAACACATGGTCTCCAAGAAACTGAATATGTGTCTAAAAAGAAGAAAGAAAAATCTAAAACTAAGAATCTAAATTCACACAGAAGACAATGGGGAAAGCGGTAAGAATTGGAAAATGAGGCTGTGCACAAACTTCTATACTAACTTTCAGAGATCACCTGCAGCTATACTGTACAGGCAATAAGCCTCCTCCTCCACATTGATAACATTATGCTAGATATTATCACAAACATTAAGAATTGTTCTCTCTGAAGATCCCAGTCCCTTCTTCCAATGAAAACCCATCATACTGTCTTTAAAAAGTGTATTTATTGTTTATATTACTCAACAATAAAAGAGAATAAAATAATGGCATTCACAGGTAAATGGATGAAGTTGTAAAATATAATGCTAAGTGAAGTTAGCCAATCTCAAAAATCTAAATAATGAATGTTTTCTCTGATATAAGGAGGCTGATTCACATTGTGGTTGGGTCAGGGAGCATAGGAGGATTAGAGGAACACTAGAAAGGTCAATGGGGAGGGAGAGAAAGGGAGGGGAAGGGAGGGGGCAAAGGGGTATGAAGGGGAAAAAAAAGATGATAGAATGAGATGGATACCCTTACCCTAAGTGCATGTTTGAAGACATGAATAGTATGAATATACTTTGTATACAGTGATATGTAAAAAGGTGCTCTATATGTGTTTATGAATTGTAAAGCATGCTACTGTTATATATACAACTTCTAATAAAAAAAATAAAGTTTATTCAGATAAGCCTTTTGATTTGTCAAGCACCAGAGACCACATGCTTGGGTTTCTTAAACTCAAGGTATTCCCGAGGAAGGTCTATCTTTAAAACTGGCTATTGGCTCAGTTTATTCTCAGTTATTCATGAGAATAAACTACTGAGTCCTTGGAATATTCTTCCTGATAAGAGTGTTTTCTATAATTGAGGCCTTGGGCCCTATAGTATCAGTTTAAAAGGTGAGGGCCAGAGCCTCAGCAACTGAGGTCAGTCACACAGGTACTGTGTAGTAGCTCTATTGCAAATCTCGGATAAAAACCCTGGACACCAAATCTCTGGTGAGCTTCCCTAGTTAGCAGTGCTTCACATGCATGGTCACACATTATTCCTGAGAAAATTAAGCCAGTCTCCTAGGGGGGTAGTCTAAGAGGCTACAACTGGAAGTGTACACCTGGTTATTCTGAATTTAAGCCAAGTGCCTTTTCCCTTTCTTTGTTTTAATCTGCTATCGTGGTTTCCATATGAGATGTTCTCCAAAAGCTCTTGCGTGAGATAATGCTATAATGTTCAGAGGAGAAATTATTAGATTGAGAGTCATAACTTAATCAGTGGGTTAATCAATGGATATGGATTAACAAAGTGATAACTGTAGGCAAGTAGTGTATGGATGAAGGAAGGAGGTCCCTGAGAGCATGCTTTTGGGGTTTATATTTTGTCTCTGATGAGCAAAGCGCTCTCTCTCTCTCTCTCTCTCTTCTCTCTCTCTCTCTCTTTCCCTCCCTCCTTCCTGATTGCCATATCTGGAGCTTTTCTCCTTCACCATGCCCTTTTGCCATGATGTTGTGCCTCACTTTGATATTTGGAGTTGGCTGACCATAGACTGAATCTCTGAAAAAGTGAGCCAAATTAAATTCTTCCTCCTCTAAGTTATTCTTGTCAGACCTTTTGGTCATAGCAATGCAAAACTGATTAAATCATCTGCTTTTCACTACATAAAACAATAACAATAAGTATAACTTTATGTATTCTGTGAGTCCTTCTAGTGATTAACAAACCTGAGTGTGATCTTAGGGATCAGGAATACTCAAAAAACGCCTGCCAATTTTATGACACTCTGGAGATAACACTTTGTACTATAATTATACAAGATGATACCACTGGGAGAAACTGGGTGAAGGTAAATGAGATTACTATGTAGTACTGTTTCTTATAACAGCATGTGAACATATAGTGAATGATCATACATAAAAACAAAAAAATTAATAAACTCTTTTTTAATTATACCCTCACAAGGTATGCATTTTATTTCAGACCAATTATACTTCAGTAAAATTTATTTTAAAATTTCTGGACTTTGACATAAATGTTCTAAGAATAATGAAGAGATGCTATAATTATCAGTAAGAGGTTAAGATTGAAAAAAGTTCTCAATTACTTTATTATTACTTTATTTGCCCTGCATATAATAGCCAGAATCATTTAGGCATTCCCTTGATGATGGGAACTTTTAATACTAAATCAACTTTTTTGTGATTTTCCACTTAGGTTGAATGTTTTCCCAAAAGGCTCCTCAGTCTCTCCCACAAATAAGCTTTCATAATTCAGCCTCATCATTTTTCCAGAAATGCTGAAACATGCTGTAAATACAGTTATACACAAACTAGAACACCTCCTTCAAAAATAAAAGACAAACTTAATAACCCCTACTCAATCAACTTAAAGTACATTTATTGAGAGCTTATTTAATGCTAATTTTATACCAGGAGTTGCTTAAATTAATAAATTATTATAAAACAAGATCCAAACCTTCATGGATCTTATCATAGCTTTGTTACACGCTATGTGATCCTGGTTAAATTTCTCATGTTTGCTCTTCTCAAGTTATTCTTAATGCATACAAGTATCAATTTTCATAATTACAAGAGTAAATATGCCAATTAAACCAATTTTAAGATCTATTTTTTGGGGGGAGTACCAGGGATAAAACCAGGGGTGCTTTGTCACTGAGTCACATCCCCTGCCATTTTTACTTTTTATTTTGAGATAGGATCTCGAAAAGTTGCTTAGGTCTTCTCTAAGTTGCTGAGCCTGGCCTTGAACTTTCCTTCCTCCTATCTCCTGTGAGTCACTGGCATTACAGGCATATGTCATCATGTCTGGCTAAGATCTGTTGATGGAAATGAAGTTTCATACACTATTTTCACTCATATACAAAATTATTTGTTAAAATCAGTAAATAAATCATCATTTACATTGATAAGCAACCATACCAATGTACCCTATCAAATTTTCATCTAGAATATTTATATAATCCCTTACTTTAAGACTTATAATTATGGATGTATTTTTCTTAAAGTATAACAATTCAGTTAGGTCACTAATTATCATGTACGTTGATTATTAATGAATGGGTTAGCAATACATATATGAATAGGTTATCTGCAGAAATAGATGGTATATTTAAGGGAAGGGACTGCCAAAACCTCATCTCTACAGAAAGAGTTTGTTCTTATGGTAAGTGTCATGTATTATCAATAAGATGAGCCATATTAATGATTTGGATGGAAACCATGTGAAATATGTTTCTACAAAAGTTACTGTGGTGAAGTGAATAATAACCACTTGGATTAAATTCACATATAATGTAGGTTATTAAAATTATTTAAATTTCCCAAGAAATATTGAATGATCTAGCTCAGTATGCATGTGTTAATATATTACACGTTTATGAAATGGTATTATTTCAAATTATTAGGATGGGCATGATAAACCAATTGCATTCTTTAACTACCGCTTGTGCTCCAATCACTCTCTCTTTCTGTTTCTCCTTCTTTCTCTCTCATACACATATCCCAATAACAAAACCTTAATCTAAACTAGATAATTGCATGTGTTAATATAATTAACTTACTAATTTAAAAATGTAGAATATTTTTATTGTAGGATAGCTGTTATTTAAATATTCACTATATGCCAGATTGTGTGCTGAGCCATGTTTATCTGATCTATTATTTATTCTTCACACAAAACTGAAAGTTAGAAATTGTTACATTGATTTTAGAAGTGAAGATGTGAATAAAATACCTTAACCATTTTCATTATTTTTTTCTATAAAAAACAATTTGGTGTTAGAACCCAGTTTTCCCCCTGCCTGTTCTGCTATTCCATGCTACACAGAAATCTTGTTGTTTTAATGAATGACCTCAAAATTTCTGTCTCTTATGAAAGTCTAGAACTACATATGGCAACAGCAGCCAAAATCTGCTTAACTCATAACTGTAAAGTTAGATAATTCATAAGTTAAATGTGACCCAGTTAATAGGATAATACTCAGCATCTCCATAGAAGCCTACATTAAAATAGCCATTAAAATGTCACATTGTGTAATCAAGTAGTAAAATAGTTTTCCTAAATTGAGAAAATTTTGCATTAATCAATTTGTTGTCTACATGTATTTTGCCACAAATCACATCACTCATTTGATTTTAAAAACTTTCCATTCTCTATCAAGATAAAAATTCCATTTAAATATCTCATAGGGTTTCTTTAAAGATTTAATCAATAGTATATGATACTTGAGTATTTGTAATTTATATTTATTAAGCAAGTTTCCACTAATTCTGTGAGCTTTTGAGGATAATAATTATTTTGTATGAAATTTATTCAGTACATTTTATCATTTTTTAAAATTACATAAGTAAATTCTATATAAATTAATTTTAAAATAACATGGGTAATTAGATAATTTTGAAAAATATATCTGAATCTATTTTTTTATCTTTTCCCATAATTTGATTGAACAGACTTAATGATACACTTCATAGGTAGGATTTCAACAGTTGAATTTACATGCTTTGTTCAAAGTTTAGACTTCCCAAAATGTCTAAAAATATTAAAACTTATGAAATCTCAAAAAACCTAAAATCTGAAGTTAGCTTTTTTTCAGAGGATGGGACTGGAAGGAAGGATAATTTTCCAACTAGCAAGCAGCCATGATTACTCTCCTCTAGTTTGATTCTATTATTGGCTGGATATAGATTAATGTACTTGTCTCCACTGTTCCAATATATAATGCATGAACACGATTACTAGGGTAATTTAGAAACAGGATGCCTTTAATCTTCTGCTCATATCAATCAATTACAATACATAGATTATAGAATGTTCTATGATTTTACACTGAATCATTAATAGAACTAATCTTAGAGCTAAATGAGGCTGGAAAAAAATGTGAAGCCCACAGAGCTTACTCATATGCAACACTGACAATGGAACTTTAACTATCATGTGATTCGTTAACCAATCCAAACAGGGCCCATTCTGGAAGTTGTAAAAAGAGAGAGAATAGTTCAGCAAGCAGGAAGACACCTGTACTCTTAAAGAATGAAAGCAGAATTACAGGGTTTCCAGAGTTAATAGCCTGTGGAATATGGTATCAGACTCATAATAAAGAGACCTTGCCATATTAAAGATAAACATTGTGTTCAAAAATCAATTTTGGAAATGTCTATTAATTTAAAGAAGCATTCATTCAATGAGTTTATATGTGATTAGAAAAATGTTTGGCTATGTGTATTTGCCATAACTTACTGTTGTATTATTATGCTGTGAAACATTAATTGCAATGCAGCTTTATACAGGAAACTTTAATTACAATTCACACAATATGCATTTTTTTCCCCAGTTTTCTCTGTAGTCCTTGATGGGTTTTGTGAAGAGGATGAGTTTGGGTTTGATTAAATAGCTAAGTAGAAAGATATTTTAGAGATGAAATGAAAATAGAACTTGGTGTTTCTGTGGGTATTTGATGAGTAAAATGGTGTATGAGGAATATCAGGGCCACTTGCCTGAATTTACAGTTTTATTTTATGTGGCTGGTTGTAGACAGAGAGCAGTTGCTAAAGGCAGTGTCAGAGTCAGCACCACGGATAGCTCCATACATTCAGCACCTAGAAGAGGAACTATCTTCAAGTAAGCCAAGCTGCAGCCAGAGCACAGAATGACAGAATCAACTGCTCATAAAGAATAAGGGCGGGAAAAGCCATACATTGAAAAAGGGTATCTTTTTATAACCCAAAGAGGAAACCATACAGTAATAATGTAATGTTAATTAATAGGAACATTCAACATCTTGGTAATGTGTTCTGATACATTTTCATTGCTATTGTATGAAATAGTTAAGAATTGTTTAGGTTTTCTTGTTTTGATTTTTCGGTGTACATTTTCTGGAATATAATAGTGTTTATATTTATTTCCTTCTTATTTATTGCGACCCACAGGATTCTCTTTACTAAAAACTAACTCTTCGGCTTCTCGGCCATTCCCAATTCCACCCTCATTATCTCACGTCAGATATGAGGCTGTAAGTGATAAAATATGAACCAGACTGACTCAATGCACAGGCAAAGCTGGTTAATGGACTGCAAGAACCCCCCACACCCCCTCCCCCCAAAAAAATCTATTACGCAACTATATGTTTGAAAGGGGGGGATAGAACCTCATTGCCTGCTAGAAATTAGACGTTTGTCCATGTTCTTTCTTTAGAGTGACTAGGTGGCAAATACCGCTTAGAGAAAGGATGTAGATAGGGTTATTAAGTGAGAGGAGAAGATAATATAAATGAAACGGAAAGAAGCAAGAAAACTTAAAAAAAAAAAAAAAAAAAAAACTTTGGAAACATGCTTTCCTGGCATGGCTTGTCACATTTGATTTCCTATGTCCCCAGGACTAATTTGCACAAAAGCATTTGTATTACCATGAGATTCCGTGTTGGCAGCCTCTGAGAAGCAAGAAGAAAGAGGACTCTATTTTGTCCCCGTGAACCTTTTGCTATCCTAAACGAGATGATTCCTTAGAAACGGAGAAGGAAAACAGAATGATGTAGCGAGTGTGTTCCTTTGATGAATGGGAGGTCACATCATGACTGCTGCTAACTCTTAGCCCCACCCACCTTTTGTTCCTTCCCCCTGGCGCCCAGCCTCGCCCACTTCAAACTCTTTGCTTGTTTTGTGCCAGGCGCTTACACAGTCTTTGGCCTTCTCGTCTTTCTCGCAGCCTTTACCACCTGAAGACCCAATCACCCCTCAACCTTGCAACTCCTCAGGGACTCAAGCGGTGAAACTGGGCATGCTCGGCGGCGCGGGCAGCCTTCAGTCTCCGCGAGGCGCGGTCCAGGGCTGGGCAGGAACCAGCGTGCGAGTCCAGCCCGGGCTTCAGCGCCCATCCCCGAGGAGCTCAGGGATACAAGGTGCACACTGACGCTAAACCTTCACTCTTGAGTGGTTCATCCTCAGTCTTCAACCTCTTGAGCGTCAATACAGCTTAGACATATTTCTCATTGAGGGACTGTCTTCCCACCTGTCTTTTCTTTGCAGCTAAGAGTGTTTTAGCTATTGCGGCGTGAAGAGCTCAGGGATGGAGCCCTGTGGCTTGTGGCCGTGGAGATCACCTTCCCAGGGTAGCTGTTTGTCACTGAGTTTTGGAGATTTCTTGGCTGGCTTCCGCTGAAGCACGCTTGAGTAATCCGAGCTGTGGTGGCGCCCAAGCTCTCGGGATAAAGGGTGTGTGTGTGTGTGTGTGTGTGTGTGTGTGTAGGGGGAGAGGGCGGGGATAGAAACGTCAACCCCCCCACCCCAGCCTCCTTTTCTTTTTCTCCTTCCTGCAAAAGCCACACAAGTCGCCCCCCCTCCCCCAGCCCCGGTCGCCATCCTCGGGGTTCTGGGCAACAGCCAGGTTAAGCCCATTTGCACTGGAAAATTGGCGCTGTTTGGGAGAAGAGAAACAGATCGATTGCCCTTGTGACTCCCCGCCCCCCTTCTCACCCCACCCCCATCGCTCCCTCCCTCGTCCCTCCCCCGCCACCTCCCCTCACCCCGCCTCCTTCCCTCTCCCCACCCCCAAACCTCTCACCCGCGGCAGTCCGGTGCGGGGCCCCCTCCGGAAGGTGAAGGGAATGGATTGGACTCCGGTGGGTGAAGCGGGTGTCTAGAAGTGGTGCTAATGGGAAGAGATTTCTGGTTTCAAAAGAGGATGCTCTGCCACAAAGAGCGGCTCGCGCGCTGGCCTGGGCTCTAGCGGAGGAGAGATCCCGGGAGAACTCCGGAGCTCGCGGGGAGCGCTCCTCAGAAGACCCGGGTCAACATGCCTGTTCGCAGGGGGCATGTGGCACCACAGAACACATTTTTGGGGACCATCATACGGAAATTTGAAGGGCAAAGTAAGTTCATTTGTTCTCTCCTCTCTTCCTCGCTTTCTGCTTTGATAGTGCACTTGGCTTCCGCCGCTTACTAGCTGGGGAGATCGGCAACTCCAGGCTCCGTCAAGTTAGGAGGCAGTGAAACCGAGCCAGGAGGCTCGGATGGCAGCAGGAGTGTTCTCCCTCTAATATTAATTTTGATTTACATTTTAGATTATGGTCTCTATTGTAGAAGGCAATTTGATCCTCCTCTCCCACTGCTCCATTATCTGCCTTGCTACTTAATGTCCTACTATTCTACTATCTTAAAGGGAACGTGCTAGCATAACATGGGTTTATATTTTGAGGCTGTTTTACAGTAGACTTTTGAAAGTCAGAAGCAAAGCAGACCATACTATTCGAACAAGAGTATGTAAATGGTAGTAGGGATGTAAATGGCTATGCAAACTATATTTTATCTGGGTAAATTGCAGGGTTGTGGAATGACAAGGATGCTTGCCTGCTGGTAGCTGACAGAAGCTAAACTTTGTATTGAATCAATGCAAATATATGCCAAACGAGATAATTTGGGAAAGCAGTATCTCATCTTTGCTGGTTCCCAGTGCAAGCGTTCATTATTCAAACTAATATTTCTGTGGCTTTATTAACCTCTTAAATTTTCCATCTAGAAATTTAAAAGTTGAAGTATGATAAGTAAACCCCACAGAGACTGGATGTAGAGAAATTTAATGTACTCATGTGGACCAACTACTGGGATTTAATTATTTTTATATAAACAGTAATTTTAAATACTACTCTTTTAAATTTATATACTATGTTTTCTTAAATCTACATCACCACATTTATATTGTATACTTATGCAGGGTTTTTTTTTTTTTTTATTTTTTTCCGGCACTGCATTTAATGTTGTGAGGATCTAGTGCCTTATGTACAAAATAAACTTGTACATCCTGCTTCACATTCACCCTGGAAATAGTAAACATATTATGTTAGTAAACATATTATGTTATCAAAATAAATAAGTTCTTTGCAGTAAATTTTCTACTACTGTACAAAATTTCAAGGTTCTCCCAAAGTAAAAGTAAAAAAAGGTGTTAACATGATATTGTGTATGAGTGTAAATATGTTTATCTTTTGGAAAAAATACACTATGAAAAGGTGATCATTTGCATTATTGAACTGTTAATAAATGTGAACTAGTTTTATTGCAAAGATAGTTGTCTTTTTTTTTTTTCTTTTTCTTAACAAGGTGTGTAGTATGCCTTAGAGGAATAGAGAAAAGCCAGATCCAAGAATAACTACTTTGAGAAAGTTGTATTCTAAGGGACAAAGTTGAAGTGAAAAATTTGACAGTTACAGGCTGTGTCACTGTTTTGGCTTAGAAATTTTTCACCTTACATTTAAATGCATTCTGGAAATATCAATGGGCCAGATGCTTGTCTGAATGTCCACTAGGACCCTTGGGAGTTGCAGCACTTGAGATCTAGACTATCTGGGAAATTCTGTTCTTGCAATTTGAAGAGTGATTTTTCAATACCTTCAGTTAAAATTACTTAGGACCATTATTGTCACTTTTAAAGTTTGTAGGGGATTTTTGTGATTTTTTTTTTTTTTTTTTGAAAGGTCTGGGCAGTTAACATTTTGGGGAAGCATCTACATTTCAGAGCTCTTATTATGCAACAAATACCTTCACTGTTTATGAGAATTTCATGGAAGCTTTTTAAAAGATGCCTTACCATCTTCTTATTACAGATAAAAAATTTATCATTGCAAATGCCAGAGTGCAGAATTGTGCCATCATCTACTGCAATGATGGGTTCTGTGAGATGACTGGTTTCTCCAGGCCAGATGTCATGCAGAAGCCGTGCACCTGCGACTTTCTCCATGGGCCCGAGACCAAGAGACATGATATTGCCCAAATTGCTCAGGCATTGTTGGGGTCAGAGGAGAGGAAAGTGGAGGTCACCTACTATCACAAAAATGGTAAAGTTTATTTAGGATTCCTTGTATTTGATTTCATTGAAAAGAAATTTTGCTTATTGAAAGTCCATATGCAGAGACAATCCAGATATTTAATTGTACACGTATTCATTGCTTATGGTGTTTTACTGCTCAAGAAGTATGAATATTCTAATTAGTAGATTAATAGAAAATTTTTTCTTCTTCAACAAGGGCACTTTGTTTGAACTCTGGAAGTGTAGTAACTTAATGTCACTGAGGATAAAATGTCACAAATCAGTTTGGCACACTCCTTCTCTAAGGACTAACATAAAGATCAATAATGTATTGCTTGCATTGATATGTATTTGGTAGGAGAGAAACAGTTTCATTTGTTTGGACTTGAAAATACTTTTTGTATTGAAGTATTGAAAATTGTGTACTCTGAAATTTAGGATTACAGCTATAAGCATTTCTTGTTTCTTTAGGTGTTGATGTACAACACCTCTTGTTTCTTTTGTTCATTTTTAAAGAAGAGTAAGGATAATGTATAGGAACTTCTAAAAGTGGCCCAGAAAACCTGTGCATATTCAAATAGTAAAGGTTGTTCGTGTATTTAAGACTGTCCTAAAATAAGAAATATAGAATAGCAACTATGATCCTGTGAAGTTATTAGTTCTCATTTCACAGCTGCAGCAAAACTGGCATTTCAAACTTAAGGTCATGGCTCAACTTCAAGGACACACTTCCTTCTTTTAGACTTACCATGGGGGAAACATACATACATTAAATACACAGTATTAATGAATTCCTGTGGGTGAATACTCAGATACAACCATTTTGATGCATACACATTCTCAAATGTGGACACTTAATGATATTTGACAAGTTAAGTTTTAAATGTCAAACAATTTTTAAATATATGCATACTATAGTTAATTTTGTCAATATTGTATTATTATCTACTTCTTTCTGTTCCACTGATAGAAATTAATGGAGAAGGGGGATGGATATCTGTTCAGCTTTGGGGGAAACTCTTAAGCACTTGGTAAATGTGTGATATTCTATAGCCTATGTCATATAATGAGTCATCATTTGATAAACCACAGAGAAAAAATAGCAAGGAAAAGATTTAACTCTTCCTCTTATTTCCTTAAAATTAAATGTTTCATGATAGAAGATATAGAGTTCTTAATTACTCTATTAAAGTATTGCGTGAACTTAAGTGGTTATGTGCAACCAAGTATTACTGGAAAAACAGGTTTGTATAACTTTGTATTAATCTGGGATGAAAGCAATTATATGATTATCAAATAGCATAGAGGTTGTTTTTCAAAGTTGTCCCACTTCCCCTCATTCTGCATTAGTAGTGCTAGCAAACTCGAAATAGCCTAATTGTATAGTCTTGGAGACGTGTTGGACTGAAGATCTCACTACTCAAATCAACTTCTCTATTTGTATACCTGACGCCAACAAACTGGACCTTTGACATGGTTTGAGTGTCTGGCATCATATGAATGTTTATTATGATGTCAGTCCAGTCTGTATTGTGGTTGTTCAGAGGATGTTGACCCATCTTTAGTCATTATGTTTTCTAGGCTATTTCATATTTCACTATTTTTTCAACTCTCAGATTTGAAGCATAAAGTAAATTTGATCTGCCTAATTGCATAAATCCTAAGTATAGTTTGCAGAGTGTTTTTGAATAAAAATTAATATTACCCTGCCACTGAAATGGTGATATTTTGAAATCTAGTTAGTTTGTTCATGACTGTGTAAAATGATCTCAAAACACCTTAAAAGACAATTTCATATGGAATCACTAACATGATTGTAAAAATTTCTGTTGTAAAGATGTTAATGTATTCACAAATATAAATTTTCTTCTGAATGATTTGCTTGGGTAGATGAATTAAAGTTCTTGTTTTCATACAAAAATTATTTGGAAGGTATTTTAGGTATAGAAATGTCAACTTTTGGTGGTAATTTTCTTCTGTTAGCTTTTTTTTTTTTTTTTTTTCAGATTGTGACTCAGTCTTTAAGGACTTGGATATCTTTAGCATTAACAACAAACTTTGCCTATATAGCTTTAAAAATGTGATAAACATGAGATGAGATTGGTCAAGGTTTTTTTGGTTTTCCAAATTAAAATGATTAATTTTAATGAACTTTTTAGATTAGGATTCAGTCACACTTATTTTTTTTAATGTGTTTTTTTTTTTTTTGTTTGTGTTGTTGATACTTCAGATACTTTCAATAGAATCTTCAGAGCATATTGGCTTCATTCACATGGCAACTGTAAAATCAGTCAGACTACTGAAGTTCAAGTGCTTTAATAGTCTTACATCTTATAGATCTGCCAGCCACTGTACATTTATAAAAGCAGGAAGAGAAAAAAAGAAATCAACATTTTCATTGGTTTGCTTCTTAAAGGTTCTTAATTCTTAATAATTAAGGTCATTCACTTTTGGTAGTTTCTTGACTCTTTACAGTAAATGCTTCTTTGACTTATTCTTAATTTAGCATTTCACAGGAATATATAGAAAATCGTGTTATAAGCACAATGAGGAAATTAACAAAAAGTTGAGATACACTGTTTTCACTTTCTTTATTCATTCAAAATGGAGTAGCAAATATATGAGCAAGGCATTATTTCTGAAAGTTGTTTTCCAAAGTGACCCAGAGGCTTTATAAGCTGGTTAAACTCATGATCTATGCAAGGAGTTCACATTGGTACAGTGTGCTATGAACTGCATTATGCGCTGTGAAGCAACATTTCCTACATCGCTCCTTTATGTGTTTGTACTAGGTACAATTGGACTTGCTGTTTGCCAGAATATAATTTTTAAAAACCTTGTTATTTGCAATAGGAATATTTGACAGCCCTTCCTTTGAGGAGTCTATTTTGCAGTTTAAGTCATTATTGCATAAATCATTCTTGGCAGCTGTGAAATATTGCTTGAGGTGATGAAGCTGTAAATCTTTTGACATAAAATTCTAATTATACAAAACTATAATTATGCCATGGCTTATATAAGGATAGGCATGTATTTTAATAGTGTGTAATATATTCACTTTAAAAGCAACATTTTTAGGCATAGTGATTGAGAAATCACAAATACTTCAGTTATTAACAAGTTCATCATTCTGGAAGTAGGAATAAAACAGAAAAGATAGTTTAGTTGGTCATCCCTTAGTTTATTGCTTGTCTGGTCTGCTATGCGTGCTGGAATAGAAGTCGCTAGTTAAAGTGCTAAAACCCCTTAATCATATTTAGATATGCTTTAAATTATCAAACAACTTTAAACATTTGGAAAAATCAAAGTAAATTTTCTCTAGGACAAATAAGCATCCTTGGAAGGAAAGCATGATCTAAAATGTATTATTTCAGAGGTCATATAGCATTCCTGTAATTTTGGCATTATGTTTCCAGATGTATTAAAATGGCTATTTTGTTAACAAAACAGAAATGTATAGTACTACTTTCCTCATCTTTGAGGCTGATTTTAAAGAACTCAGGGATGAGTAGGGGCTGAGGAAACATTTTGTCTGATCCAGAAAAGATCCAGAAAGCAAAGTTACAGAGGCAAATTTGATGCAATATTTGATGCAACTAAACACAGAAGAGGTCTTAGTTTGCTAACACCTGAACCTGCCCTCTCTGACAATTATGCATAATGACCTTCTTTAAAGTGCTGATTTGTGAGTAAAGATTAAGATGCATGTTGAGTGCCCCCTCTCTCTAAGGTAAAGCTTTAAGTACTAGGGAACAAAAGGAGGATCTGCAGTGGAAGATACAACTTGATCTTTGCTTTCAGAACTTTTGTATTATAGAGATACTTAGTTCACTTCTGTCTTCTAATCCCTGGATGTTTTCATGAAATTGTTTTCAAAGACAAAGAATATATGAACTATAAAATGAAGGTTTTTATATAAAGAACCTACAAAATTTAGGATTCATTGTCACTCTTCTTCTATTTCCCAACTTTAAAATAAAGTTGCTAATGTACATTATATGTACATTATGTACATTAATGTACATTATATGTACCTGTATACATTACATTTAATATAATTACATATAATGCAAGCACCTTTTACTGCTTACACATAATAATTTGGTAAAGAAGCAATGCAATTAAGTTAAAATTTTAATAGTACAAACATAACTATTACAATAGCTTCATATAAGTTATGAGGAACATAATATATTCAGCTCTCTTGTATAGTAGAGATACAGATGGTAGTTCTTAAGACAAGAATAGAAATATATTTCATGTGTGGGTAATTCGGGCAATAAGAAAGATTTCCAGGGAGCATGTTGCCTATAATTGGTTTTGGTGTCATTTTAACTCTTTGTTTATACTATTCCATGTCCTACTGATAGGATATTATAGCAACAAATAATCCTAAAACTCATTTCCTTTCACATACCTAAATTTCATTATCTCTCATGTGCTCTGGATATTATACTTGTTCAATTGTATTTATTGGTGAAATGAACATTGTCAAGAAACAGTCTTCCTCATAATGTGAAAACTTTGTTTCGATGTTGTTCCCAGTGAAACCAAAATGGCTTGAAAATGGGAGTGAGCTCTGTTTATTGGTTCTCTTATGCCACCTGCTAGTACCATACCTGTAAGCAGTTCTGATGCTACAAAGAAGTGATGTTTTCTGCTGGCTTGAGAGATAACAGCTTGGTTATCTTTATACCCGAAGGACTTCAGGACAGGGTTGGTTTAAAACAATAGGACTACAGTAGGTTTAATGGAAAGAACTTGCTTCTACTGGTCTCTAAGCGTTTTCGTTTGTCATTATTGTTACTTGTTATAAATAACTACTGAATCAACTGCTGGCAGTCAGCCTGCCGGGAGAGTCCCTGCACACTTGAACCACAAGGAAGTAGCTGTTGGAGTATGAAGTGTGGAGGCATCACCTTGTCTCTGGCCATCTACAGTAGAAACCTTGGGGTCATTTTATGTTTGTTTCTTTTCTCTCCCTCTTCACTCTAAACCCAGCTGGTCACCAAATCCTTTCAGTCTTTACATCTGAAATATCTCACAATGCTATTCCTACTCCTCCATCCACTGTCAAGTGCTCTGATTGAAGTCAGCTTAGTCCTTCTTCTGAAGTATTGAATCCAGATCCCCTCCCTCTCTAATCCCTTCTCCACAATGCCATCAGAGAGCTATTTCTGAAACATGAATCACTTTCTCTGATGGCCTATTGGAGCCACAATCATAGTAAATAAATTACATGTAATAAATGATGGGTACAACATCCCATAAATATACATTCTCTTGATATAACCATTTCATGAAAAGAAACAGACCCACAGAGATTGAGTCTTTTGTGAGACCACACATGGCTCCTAAGTGGTAGAGCTGAGCGCCCAATAGCTTTGCTTTACTGTTGCTCAGTGCATTTACATTATATCTCAGCCTAAAGTATCAGATTTTTTCTCAGGAGGTTTGGTGGCCTTCAGAGTCAAATTGGGTTTTCAAGGAGGGTATTTTTTGGGGAACCGCAATGGATTTTACTGTTCTGACAATAACTAAATATATTTAACCAAGTTTACCTTCTTGGTTCTTTAATTTTCCTTTCCTATCATGTGTATTTGGAGAACAATATCTACTTTGTTAGGCTGATTTAAATATACTGCACTCAATAAAGGACATAGCTTTATTTCTGACATGGTTTCTTGCCCATTATGTGCTCAGTAAATGTCAACTAGTTAAATATATTGCCAATTCTGTTTCACTTACAAATCTTATGTTCCAATCATACTTCACTGCACTTTTATGCACCCAAGGCTTTGCTCACCTTTCAGAAGTTTTCCTTTATAATAAATAGTTCAAAGTCTCTCTGAATGGATTTGCCCTTCCCTCTGCTTCTCACCCTGCAGAAACCATCATCATCCTTCCAAAGACAGATCAAAAACTTCTTTGTAAAGTCATTGCTGATGTCTTCACTGCCTGCTCCCCTGTGTCTTTAACTATGGTGTTCTTAATTCCAATGCAGACTTTCCAGTGGGATACCTATTATTGTATATCATGGTAGTTAATTTTATCTATTAATTACTAAGTCTTGTTAATTTCTGTGCCCAGAATATATGGATGAGGGCTTTGTATCAAGTGGGTGCTCAATTTTTACATAAAAATAAAATGAAAGGGGCATGGAGAATAGTTCCTTAGGGTTGCGAAAACAAACAGGTTTAGATCAAGAGATCTGCCAGAAAGCAAGATATAGGGAAAGTGGTGCCTGCAGCACCACGCCTGGCTGGATCTTGTTATTTTCTTAAGAGCGCTTTGGAAATATTTTTCAGAACAATTTTCTTCTTAATTTTATTAATTACCATATTTCTTTGTTTTTAAATCTAAAATATTAAATGATTTTATGCCCTGCAACTATATAAATAGGCAGACAAATATTTAATGAACTTAGGGAGGAGCTATGAATCAGAAGCTATCAATCAGTTACCACAGCTGCCACTCACTGGCCACTCCAATACTGACTCACAAGTGTTCCCAATAATCCCTAATAAACAATCCCAAAGACCTCTTCTGCACTTTTCTTACTTACTTGTGTTTTTGTGTTTGATAGATTTCTTTTTCTCCTCACTGCCTATGTTACACAGTATTGACTTTTTATATCTAGTACAACATCTTATCATTCAGTGTTTTCTTGAAAATTCTTAATCAACAATGAAGCTTAATCTCAGGGTTACACAATAATGAATATATAAAATCTAAAATTTTGTTTTAATTTAATTTTGTTATTAGTAAAAAATGACATTGATTGATTACAATCATGAAATGAATGTTTTCTCTCTCTTGACTGTGCTGTCTACATTTAGCAATAACACTGTACTGAGATGCAATAGAATCAGACAGCGGCAAAATGTTAATCACAATAGTGAGGAAACACGTCCTATTACTGAACAATTAAGAAAGTCAAATTTCTACTTGCCCCAGGTGAATTATGAGAAAACAGAGTATCAAGCTCCTATTGTCAAGAATGAACATCCCATAATATCATTTTCTTTTTCCTTTAATTTAAATTTAAATTCTAATTAAGAAGAGCAAAGTGTTCTTTCTGTGACAATTCAAACTATGGCTGAGGCAACCCCCTATGACCTCTCCCCAGTTGAAATAGGTCTCCTGTGTACAAACTTGTCTTTTTATGGTTTCCACTGTCTTGTAGGATGTCTCATGGTACTTTTCACTCAGAAAAGGAGTAAAATTATCTGTGGCTATGCTTCATGGGTATTAATTGGTGTGAGGGGTGAGAGAGGACTGTGGGTAGTTTCTGCCCTTAGTTGGCTCCATTGGTAAGGTGATCTTAAGTTAGATGGGCCAGCTGGGGCATGCCAGGCCGGTTGCATAGTGGTGCTTCTGTTCTCTGCATTTTTTTTTACCAAATGATCAGCTAGAAATTATTATTTCAGCAGGTGGATTTCCACCACTGCAAGCTTTATTGTATTAGTTTGTTTTCCCCCTCTTCCTTCCTTTCTTCTTTCCTCCCTCCCTCCCTCTTTCTTCTCCTAGGATTATTAGAACTGGTTTCATTTGCTATTGTGTGTTGGTTTTGATAGGACATTAATTCTTGCATGTTGTTTAAAACATTGGTAGAGTTCAGAAAACTTGGAATATGTTGCCTCTCAGTATACTTTTAAATATACTTTTAAATTTTACTTTTAATATACTTTTAAATTTTATTCAATGAAATTTGTGCTGATGACACAAGATGATGGGCATGATGACAAAAGTTAATGTAAGAAAATAATGGTGGTTTATAGTCAATTTCTTAATGAACAAGTAAATAAACAAGTAAACAACAAAATTTGGGACAAACTAAATAAGGTATTTCTTTACAAAAAAAACTTGTGTTAGAAAAGATAACACATTGAAATCAATCTTAAGGTATTCATATATACTAATTAAGATCATTTCAACTTGACAAAAATCAGTGTTAGAGCTAAGAACATTATATGGTGAATGAATAATTTTAGTCAGGTTTTTGTTTACTTTCCATAGCTACACTAGTTAATATTTCTTCTAGTTTTTCTAGCAAATCCTATGTGTAAAAAATCCATTTTCTTTAATAGTATTAGCCAGTTGATCTTTAACTATTCATTTTTTCAAGTGTGGTTTACACAATGGATGTGCTTTCCATCCATTGTTAATTCTGATAGACTTTCCAATAGTCTACCCAAACTAGATCCCCCCAAAAACTAATGCTTATTGAGTCCCAGTTCTATGGTTGGTACTTCATAGAAATTTCTTTGTCTTATTTTCATGATGACTTGGGGAATAGAAATTACTGTATTATTCCATTCTACAGATTAGTTAATTTGAGGCTCAGAGAAGTTAAGTAAAATATTAATGATCACAGAGCAAGGTGGAGGTAAAGTTTATAGCTTAGATTTGTCTGTGCTTGCCTTCAAATGATATAGTTTTTAAGCATTACCTTACCCCATCTTATATATTCTCATTCTAGTTCTGAGTTATAGATTCTATTATTTATCCAAGGTGTAAATCTTATCAATTTAGTCCACATCAAAAAGTGAATGAAACAAAGTTCACCATAAATGTTTTGCATTTAAAACAATGTTATCAGTCAAAATGAATCAATCTGGCAGCATGTTACATTTCAGCAAAGTGAGGGTAGTTAGGATTTGCTTACAGTCTCTGCATAATTATTAATGACACTCTCTTTTCTATTAAAAGCATGCCAGTTTTGAGCTATAAATTATACAGTTGACTCATAGTTGAGGCACATTTTTAGTTAAGCAGCCCTCATCTGATGTTTGTCTGGTCCTTGTCCAGGGAGTCAGAGAGAAATTTCCCATTGCAGTGTGATTCAGTCCTAGGGATCTGTGCAGTGTTCTTTCTGTCTCTTTCCCACAACAGAATTTTATTTCCTGGCAAGATGATGTGATTTGACAAAATTCACCATTAGTATTTATAAAGGAAATTATAATTTACTAGTATGGAATGTCCCTGGTTATTTAAAACTCCTCCACTTTTTCTTCATGTTGAGCCAAATGCCAGACTCAGCACACACCTATCTTGCGTCTGAGCTCCTCCCAGAGGCCACCACCCTTAGGACTCCTCCATCTGTACGAGGTACTCCTTAGTCCTTGGATAGCCTTCATGACCCCTTCCTATACTCTTCATCAACACCCTCTAATTTTTAAGCAAACTTCTGTATAACTTCAATCTCAGTTCTTTGTCAAGGTCTCCTCTAAATCCGTGGGCAGCTTTTTCCACATTCCCTAACATTTTTTCCTTGTCTTTATTAGGACACTTATGAAATTACAGTGTAGTAATTTGTTTTTATGTCTGTCTCTTCCACTCAACATTGAACATTTTGAAGAGACTTATTAAGGCACTCATGAAAACTAAAGGAAATGGCTGAAGAGCAAATGATGGATTTAAAATAGCCTAGGAATACACCTATTTATAGATGAAAATGTTTACAAGGTAACAGGGGCTGGAAAAGTCTTATGCATTTATTCATTCATTCACTCATTCAATATCTAGTGCCAATCATTTTGCTAGGGATGAGAACTTTAAAGATTAACAACTTATTTATTAATTGAGAAACAATAATGTACTATTATATGGTTTATATATTTTAAAGAAGTTTATTTTAATACTTAAAAAAACTATCTCTGTAAAAAGACTTAACAAGTAATCATCCTCCTTAGCTTAGAAGGAGAAACATGAATGGTCAGAACAGTCCAGATAGATCTTTAATGCCTACACACCATCTGCTGATTTTGATGGGGGCATCCACAGGTCAGTGAAGAGAAGAATTTGCTCTTGCTTATAATAACACATGCAAGTTTGCAAGTCATTCCAACACTCCCTGCACCTCCTCCATTAAATCCACATGATAAAATACTAATAAAACCTTGCAATTATTCTGATGTCATTTTCTGTTATTTTCCCACACACACTGGAAATAGCTTCATCTTTATACTGGTCTCCCAACATAGTGAATTCATTTTTCCTAACCCTGAGTCATGAACTTAGATTGTAAAGCCTTTATGGTATCAGAAGACACTTCATCAGTCACATCCTGATACAGGACTTCAACACCTCAGCAAGGACTTCTTATCTTTACTTTCTCTCTCTCTGTCAAAGAGACTTATCTAGGCTGTTGAATAATTATAAAATACAGAGAGAAAAGTAAAAAGTAAAGACATATGCTCTTGAAGTTAAGAGATACCAACTGTTAAAATAATGACATGTATTCCATCTATAATTTTTTATACAAGTACACTCACCCCTGTGTGTGCATGCATGTGCACTATAATGTTTGTACCAATCAGTAGCTTGTTTTCCTCACTGAGAAATTTATACTGAACTTGTATGCTTTAATGACTACATAGTATTTGTTATATGGATAGCCTATAAATTATTTTAATATTCACAAGTATTGCCTTAAAGAAAATAGCATGCTACCACAAATACCTTATTAATAAAGATATTACAATTTCCAACGTTTTACAGTTGTAAAAACATACTGAGATTCTGTATATCCATGTTGCCCAACCTGTACCATTCTAAACCTTGTATATGCTTATAGAAATATAATTGCTGGCTATAACAGCATGTGTATCTTTCATACTTCTTGTTATATACTCTGAAAGGGAATGTATTTAACTGACCATTTCATGTGTATAATTAAATTTGGCATTCCTTTTAATTTTTGTTGACCTAATATAAGTAGTATCTTATTTTCTGATAATTAAGTTTAACCCAAAATGTTTTGTTTAAAACATGTGTAGAAAATATTTCAGGCAATTTATTTTCTTTGTTAAAGAAACTAGTGCTGAGTATCATCATCTCTAGGGAGCATCACTACTCAAACAGTCCTGTGAAGAGCTGATAGACCAGCCTGGTCACCTCATCCCACACTAGAGTCATTCTTTCCAAACTGCTCTTCACATTCAGATTCGTCTTTCAGTGATTTTATTGTAATTTTCCAAATCTCAAGTTTAGAAACTAATACCAGTCATTTACTATTTAAATAATTTACTAATTAAAAGTTAAAGCATTATTGGAACTTTTTCCTCTTTTCTATATGAAATAAGTTGGATTTAAATTTCAACATTTCTTATTATCTACATAAACTGTGAGAGAAAGGATGTGAAGAGTTTCTATTCAATAATTTTTACTCAGATATATAAATTTTCTACATGCACATCAGACAGAGCACTAATTTCTAGAATATATAAAGAACTCAAAAAACTCAACACCATAAAAACAAATAACCCAATAAATAAATGGGCCAAAGAACTGAACAGATACTTCTCAGAGGAAGATATACAATCAATCAACAAATACATGAGAAAATGCTCAACATCACTGGCAATTAGAGAGATGTAAATCAAAACTACCCTAAGATATCATTTCACACCAGTCAGAATGGCAGCTATCAAGAACACAAACAACAATAAATGTTGGAAAGGATGTGGGGAAAAAGGCACACTCATACATTGCTGGTGGGACTGCAAAATGGTGCAACCATTATGGAAAGCAGTATGGAAATTTCTTGGAAAACTGGGAATGGAACCGCCCTATGACCCAGCCATCCCACTCCTGGGTCTATTCCCAAAGGACTTAAAAACAGCATATTACAGTGATACAGCTATCTCAGTGTTCGTAGCTGCATAACTCACAATAGCTAGGTTGTGGAACCAACCTAGATGTCTCTCAGTGGATGAGTGGATTAAGAAAATGTGTTATATATACACAATGGAACTTTACTCAGCAATAAAAGAAAATAAAATAATGGCATTCGCAGGTAAATGGATGAAGTTGGAGAATATAATGCTAAGTGAAGTTAGTCAGTCTCAAAAATCCAAATACCAAATGTTTTCTTTAATAAAAGGAGGCAGATTCACAGTGATGCTGGGGTGTGTCGGGGTACATAGGAAGATTAGAGGAATACTAGAATGGTCAAAGGGGAGGGAGGAGAAGAGAGGGAGTTAGTGGGGTATGGGGGGAGAAGAAAAGGTGGTATAATAAGATGGACATCATTACCCTAAATGCATGATTGAAGACTTGAATAGTACAAATATACTTTGTATACAAACAGTGTTATGTGAAAAGAAGCTCTATATGTGTATTATGAATTGTAATGCATTCTACTATTACAAATACAACAACATTGAATAAAAAAAGAATTGTAAGATTTAAAAAATGTACTTGTATACCACAAATTGAATCAAATACTCAAAATTTCACAATAATGTCTGAGGAAATACATAAGCAACATAAACTCAACACTGTATTAGATAAACCACCAACATTATCTCGATATCCCAATATAATACTATTGAAATGACTGCAGGGAAAGATCATTCTCTACCTGGGCACCCTTACTGAGCCCAGACATGCAGAGCTCAGGTAATCTGATATTTCTAGTTGTGACTCAATTCTCAGGTCTTCCCTCCAGGTGTTCTTTATAATGAATGTCACTTAACCAAGGCTCAGTGAGATTTATGGATTCTCACAATGCTGTTCTCAGAATTTGCTCCCTAAATAAAGAACTACACAGGAATGTCACTAATGATGCACAACTTCTACTGTCCCATTATTCGGCATCTATTCAGTTCTCATTCTAAAATTGCAGGACTTATCTCTGCAGTCCATGTCTCTAAAGTGAACAGAAGGCATCCTGCTGAAATTTATACCTGCCAACATTCATTATTTTAAATATATTCACTGTGATGTGTGTATACTGTGAGTTATGCAAAATTTTATTTTTATTATTGGCTCATTTGAGGATGCCAATAACTTCAATGATAATTTCCCTTTGGAAAATACTTCATATCAAAAAGTTTGATCTCCATTTTTTTGGAAAATATGAGCACTAATGATTGCATTCTCTAAATCTTTGCCAAGTAGTAGTTTATGATGTCAAATTTTATACTAGAAAATAAAGCTAACTGGTGAAACTATAGCTCTACTACAGAAAACACAACCTGAAGTATAAAAGAATATACAAAGGTATTTTCATAAGTACTTCTATGACATTTGAAGAAGTGATAGTAACATATATTTACAATACAAAGAATGAAGACAAAGCTTGATATTTTAACTGCTTTAGCTGCATGAATGCCTAGAAAACACCAACAAAAGACATTCCAAATATTTCATCTCTTTCATTTCAGCAGAAGTTTTAAGTGCTATTCTTTGTTAAAGATACCAAGAATCATGGACTCAGACCAGAAACCTTTTTTTATTTTAGTAATGACATTATAATGTCACTAGTCAGGGCCTCCTTACTACCTATCCCATTGCTCCAGAATTAAAATAATTACCTTCTTCTCATTTCATATCCAATTTAAGCATAACTCATAACTCAAATTCTAGAGTTGTTTTCATAAATTAATAATATGAATGAATTAAATAATAGAGTATGGTTGGAGCATTTAAATAATATTAAGAATTGTTGTCACTTATTGAGAATTTATGATATACAAGTACTCTTATAAAATTTTTCATATTAAAAAATTCTATGAGAAGAAAAATTCCTTTATTTACATAATGGGGTATAAAACTTAGTCCTCCCATTCTCCATCCATGATTTAATGAAAATCAAAATAAATCTCATTTATAGTAAAGATGTGAAAATACTTGAACCCTACCTACTTTAAAAAAAATCTGTAGATTAAAAATACCCAATATAGGCACTGTTGATAAGGTAGTCATATAATTTAGTATCCAAAGTATGAATCTTTTGAAGAAGATAGGGGGAAGTTATTCAAGAGGAAAAAATCCAGAATTGTTCCAGGCAAACTGCAAATATTGACATTGTAAGTACAATCTGTATCTGGCATTTTATATCAGATTTTTCAGAAAGTATACCCTTCTATAGAATAGACTTTACATGAACATTTTTTAATTTCCAAACTGGTGAGTTTACAAATGTAGCCACTCATTTTTGCAAAGCCTAAAATGCATACTATGTAGACAAAGATGGTATCTTACAATCTAGAAAAATGAGTCAGAATTCCTCTAAAGAATACATTGCACCTGCTGACCTCTTTGAAATAGGACTACAAATGAATCCCTCTATAAATACCATGTTGACGGTTCTTAGTAAAGGGAATTAACCTCAACCATTTTGTGAACCATTGTGAGTCAGGAGAATAGCAGTGTACGAAAGGTAAAAAGATTGAGTTCATTGTTGAATGCCAACAGACTGTTACAGGATATCTTCGTCTTTCAAAAGGATCTTTATCTTGAACTCTACTAAATCCTGACTGTGTATAGAGCATGTACACAGTTAATTTTCCCCCCCAGCTTCCTTCTCCTTCCAGCCTTCTTTGCATGGGTCAGTCTATTTGTAATTCTATATGTAATTCTGTGATAAAATTATTCTTGCATCACATGTAAAATTTCTTATCTGATGGATCCCAGCCCTTCTTTTCTTTAAGACATTGATATTCTTTAAGAGAAAAGCTCACTGTTTTATAGAAGGCTCAATTTGGATTTGTTTGATGAATTCTCATGACTTGACTCAATTTGTAAACTTTTCTCATATTTAATATACAAGTGATGCTATGTTTTTTCTGAGCATCATCAGAAATACTTGGTGTCAGCTTCTGCCAATATTGGTTTGTTACTTTGATCACTTGTCAAGTTCTTTTGTGTGCATATTGAAAAATAAATTAAAAATGAAAATTTAAAATATTCTTGAAATAACATTATTAGAATATATTTAACAAAAATATGCAATACTTCCTCAATTGATCGTGAGTATAGCTAAGAGAAATTAAAGAATAAATAAACAAAAGGAGAACTGTGAGTCAGCTTGTTGCTGTGACCAAAATACCTGATATAAATAACTTAAAGGAGGGAGAGTTTATTTAGGCTCACAGTTTCAGAGGTATTAGTCTAGTTAACTAGATCCACTGCTTTGAGCCTGGGTTGAGGCAGAAAATAATGGCAGAAAGATGCAGTGAAGAAAAGCTGTTCAGCTGCAGGGAGGGGTTTGGAATTGTCTGACTAGAAAATAAATTCTCCCAAAGCATGCCCCCAGTGACCTACTTCCTCCAAATAGGTCCCACCTCCCAACATCCATCCAGCTGTCAAAGATTAGATCCAGATCCGTCATGATTCCATTGTTGTGGAAATGATCCACCTATGACTCTTGCTGCATTGAGTACCACACATTTAAAACATGAGCTTTTGGGGGACTTTCCAGATTCAAACCATAAGAGAGTTACTGCATGGTCACGAATCTAAAGTCCCAATGTGATAAAGTCTAGTCTTCCTAAGTTGATCTGCAATCCTAAACAAAATGATAGTAGACTTAAATTCATAAGTTGATTTAAAAACTTAAAAACACAAATGTTTTAGAACAGCTGAATAATCATGGAAAAGAAGAAACAAGTTGGAAGAAAGAAATTACCTCATTTAAAAAAAATTACTCAATAACTCTGAAGCTACAGCAATCATGGTGTGTTAGTAAGATCAGAATGGACATATAGATCAATGGAAGAGAATAGTCCATAAATAGATCCTTACATATACACTGAATTGATTTTTGATGAGGGCATTAAAGTAATTCAATGAGTAAAAGCAAGTCTTATCCATAGTGAGGCAGAATAGCTAGAGAAGTGTGAGAAAAACTGAATCTTGATAACCTACATGGCACTGGACACTAAATTAATTTCATTTGACTTCTAAACCTAAACACAAAAGCTAAAATTGTAACATTTCTAGAAATAAATAGAAAAAAAAGTCTTCATATATTTGGGTAAAGATTTCTAGGAAGGGAGAAATAAATAGAAAAAAAATCTTCATATATCTGGGTAAATATTTCTAGGAAGGGATACAAAAGGTACTAAACATAGGAATAAAAATTGATGAACTGGATATATCCAAAATTAAAAAACACGTGCACTTCAAAAAATCCCATTAAGAAAATAAAAACTGACACAAACTGAAAGAAAACAATTCATATATTAATTTGACAAAGGAATTATATCATAAAATGTGTGTGTATAAAAGATGCCTCTCAATAGAGGAAATATTATATATGTGTGCATGTAAAATAAGTAATGAAAAGAAAAAAACAAGTAAAAAGAGACTTGTTCAGACATTTTTACAAAAGGAATGCTATTTAAAACCAAGGTAGGATGCCCTTTAACATTCACTATAATAGATGATAATTTAAAAGACTGATAGCCTCAAGTGTTGGTGTGGATGGGGAGCATTTGACTCTCATGCATTGCCAGTGGGACTACAAAATAGTATAAACCCCTGAAAAACTCATCATTGTTTCACTGCAAAGTTAAATGTGCACCTATTTATATGATACAGCAATTCTTCTCTCAGGTTAATATCTAAAAATAAAATACAGTCCATGAAATTATTTGTATGAAAGACTCATAGCAATTTTCATTTAAAATAGCCTAAATCTGGAAGAACCCCAAAATCTATTAAGAAGTGAATATATGAGTAAGTTGTGGTATAGCCACAAAAGGTATACTAATCAGTGATAAATAATAATGCACTATTGATATTTTAAATAAATGAGTTATTCCCAAAGACATGTTGAACAAAACAGTCAGAACCAAAATATATACACTGCATATCTCCAGTAGAACTGATATCAAGTTTAGGAAAAATTTAACTATGAGGATAGAAACAAAATAATATTTTTATATCTTCACAGGAATGTGGGTTATTTGGATCTATGCATTAATCCCACCTAAAATTGTATACTTAAATTTACATTTCACTCTATGTAAACATTACCTCAATTTAATAAAGTAATTTTTATTTTCAGAGTCATGCTATTTTGTTCTGTAATCATACAATCATTGCAAAGACTGAAGTAAGACTTAAATGCATCAAGAGAAATATGTTTCTTAAATTCTGGGCATTCACTTGCATGTACAGGAGAATTAGTTAATAGATAAATAGGTTGTGGTATAGCCATAACTCTGATGGTTGGCTTTTCATCACTGCAGTAAAAATCACACTCTATATAATTCATATTTTAATCTTTTTGTATTTTCAAGGTTGAAAGATATTAGATATACCCTGATATACCAACCAGCATTTATTTTCTTGATTTAAGAAAATATGACACATATTGATAAGCAGCTAATTTTTTTTATTTTCCCCAATCCCATTTTCAGATTTTAGTAATGCCTTAAAGAAAACAAATCTACTGTTTTAACATATATCAACTTACTTAGTATTCATACTTATCTTTTGTACTACTGGTGAATCCTAATTTTATATTCAATATTTCCTCTTAAAATTCTATCTAAACCAGTTGCATTTAATTCCTTTCTATGCTAATAAATGATATCTCAGTTTTGTTTGGGGGAATTATTTTTTATTCTTCAATAGCAAGTGGATCTTCAATAATCTGGGAGTCTTTCATGGTAGGGTACTTTTTATTGATTTCCTCTTGTAATTCTCAAGATTCTATTATGGGAAAGGGCAGAAATGACCATTTTAATGAAAGTCAATTTTTCTTTGATGCAGATTCAGAGTTCTACTAAAGCAAAACACAGTTGGTGAAGACATAAAGTAGAATATTAGGATGTAAGACAGTTTTCTAAGTAAAATTTGTTAATCTGGAAAATACAGTTTTGATGATTTTAATAGTATATTCCAGAAGATGAATACCTATTACTCATGTGGTCATCACAGTCTTGAAACCAAGAATTACAGAACTTTCTTTGAAGATTGAGAGAAGACATGTTTAATTGCTCAGTTAAATTGGGATTAGTGTGGCTATTCCCAGAAGATGTTATGGATTGAATTTTTAAATATGTTTTTAAAGTTTATTTGTGTCTGTTAGAGCTGAGACAATCATTTTTGAGATGCAAACTTAATATTTTATTGACTTTTGAGGCTGACATGAAGGTCAACCTGTTTTTCCTCAGTGGCCATCCCTGGGTACCCCTTTTGCTTTCCAGTATGCATAACCAATCAGAGCATCCTGACCCAAATGTTGTGTTTCTAGTTTTCTATTATTCTTTGTATTTAAAAGCTTCAAAGTCAATTTGAAACCACATCATCTAAAACCTAGTATACATACCATCACGTGACTTCCATTTGATTTTTCTAAGGATAGAATGCTTGTTCACACTTATAATGAAACTTGAGCTGCATACTAATTATGTTTTTTTCTTTTAATGTGAAAAACATGTAAAACTTCTTGAACACATATGTAAATCTTTCTTGGGAAAAATAATTTGTCTCAGTTTTTAAATATTATCCTTCTAATTCCATCTGTTTGGAATCTTAAAAAACTTCACTAGTTTAAGCAGAAGGATTCATCATGATAATTTTGTTCCTGATTATAAGATGAACTAGCATGTTTAGAGTAAATTTTGAAGGTAAGATGTGTCTTCTCTTTTTATTGTTGTAGACATTAGATTAGGATCTATTTGTCTTTAAATTTGAAATATTTGGAGAAGTTACTTGAGTATAAAGACAAACTTCCTATTTGCTACTTGGTTATTGGAGGGGACAAAACAAAACAAAATAAAACAAAACTGAACTGTAGATGCACACCAAGAAGGAGGGTAGATTCAAATATAGAAAAACAAAATTGTGACATTCAAGGAAAATATGTATGTGGGCTTATAGTGGAGAGAGAATAGGGTGGGAAAACTGCTTCAACAAGGAGAGAATAATGAGAAGAAGATATAAAAACAATAAAAAAAATAAAGACTGCTGCCTCTTTTCTTCAGAAGAAAGCATGCCAATGAAATGTCTGAGAACCGAAAGTTCAGGGGGGTTATCTGTGACTAGACACCATAACCCTGGATGGTGAATTCTTCAGTGTGAAGAATACTTATTCCTCAGATCTGCTTACTGTTCTATTTGGAGCTGAGGGAAGAGTGATGAATAATGGATGGCAGGACACCCTAATTGTCTCTGTAACAAAGGCAGAAGTGCTGGAATTCATTACATCTTATTGTGTGAGAACCATATATTGACAGTTACACAGATGAAAGAGCTCCCGGTCTACAGATAAGAGGTCTTTCTTCCAAAGAACAGATTTGTTTTTCCATAAGTAGAAGCTAATACTCAAGGCCTATTTGGCTTCCACACCTTGTCTCTTTGGTGAAGTAACAAGATTAACACTCCTGGAAAACAAGATAATAACAATAAAAGCATTTCCACCCTTGAGCCAATTTAAAATAATATTACCTAGAGATGAAATGCTATAGAATCACAAAATTTTAAGATGCTAAGGAACTGGGATCCCCTATTATGCTTTCTAGGAAATGTGCCAGTGGTTTCTGGCCCAGAGTAGCTGCTCCCTAAATGATACCTAATGAACAAACTTCCTCCCTGCCTCTTTCTTCTTTCCTCTCTGCCTTTTTCTCTTCTGTCTGTTTTACAAAGGTAGAGATCAAAGTCAAGAAACTTGCCAAAGATCGCTTGACATCAAAACCAGTGTTCACATCTTCCAATTTCTAAAATAGTGCCACATAATCTGTTATATAATGAAAGCACTGTGATCTTGCTCATTTTCTCAAGCAAGCAATATCAATAAAGATTTAGTTTCTTAAGGCTGGGCTTGTAGCTCAGTGGTAGAGTACTCACCGCGAATGTGGAAGGCACTGGGTTAGATCCTCAGCACCACGTAAAAATAAAATAAAGGTATTGTGTCCATCTCAACTAAAAATATTTTAAAACAAATTATAAAAATGTAAGGATTTAGTTTCCTTTCTGTGAAGATGGGAAGTTTCTTGTCTGAATTTCAAATAGGTATTTCTCATTGAGTTTGAATCAATCATCTAACTTTTTGTTTTCTCCCTCATTGAACATTTCATTTGCTCTGGTGGAGGCTTTTAAAACAACTTTTCATAACACTTTTTTTAAAATCAAATATAATACATGAACTGTATGTACCTATAAATTGATTTAAATCGCTTGAGGAGGAATGGTGCTATAGTAACATAGAAAAGCGTTACTATTTGCCATAAAATTATATTGAAGTATACTAAGAGGGGAACTCATATCTCATGCAGCATCAACAGGGACATTAAAAATGAAACGGAATGCAGATCTGTTTGAATTGATGAATCTAAGTTATTCGACTTTATGTGCTCATGCAGGTGGTTTTGGATAATGAGCTCTTGCGGATAGTTTTTAGGAATGTTTGTATTTACATTTGTGCCCATAAGAAAAGCCAATATCATCCAGGCTTATTGATGTCATGAAAACAATTCATGTTCACTGTGGAGAAAAAAAAATAAAATGAGGAACATACATTCTCATTACAGCTATATTTGGAGTTTGTGTAGTCCTGAGTACAATTTCAGAAACTAACTTTTTGATACAATCCTTAGAGATTACTCCCTATCCAAAGCATCATTATCTGAAAACTATGATCTCATTCAATGTCCTTTGGTTTTCAGTTGTGTTTAGTAGGAGGACACTGATGAAGGACAATTATAGAACCCCAGGTAATGATATTTTCTTCCTGCCTGCTTCATCCTCCTGATTACATTCTTAATTTGCTCAATTGTGGAAAGTAATGAAACATTCAGTTTTACAAACTTAATCTCTTGAGAAGATAAGTGTTTGGTCAGAGTTTTGAAAGTATGTAATCCCATTTGCTACTACCTTCATTTGGTAGATGTCTTTGTTAATTTCTTTAATTGTGCAAATGTGCTACTGTGGTATTTTTTTCCTCAATTAAAAAATAAGATAGTTGTGATTCATTTTATCCATTTTATTCAAAGATTTATGTGTCTGTGGCCTACTTTTTTCCAAATCATTTTTTTAATAAGTCCTAATTAGTAGTGGACTGTCAAATTAAGGGAAGAAACATTTCAGATTTCACAATAATATCATCTTTTCCTGTGCCATTATAATAATATAGCAGAAGCCATGACAGAACTCTATATATGAGGATATGATCAAAGTAGTTTTCAATGCAAATCTTATTACTCCTTTTCATTAAAAGCAAATTAAAATCAATATAACTGCAGCTAAAATGCATGTTGTATATCTAAAACCACAAAATAGTTTAGATTTAGTATTTATAATAATTATTGCTAATTATTACTGTTTTTTTTTTACTTACATGAGAAGAGGGGTGAAATATTAATTAGTCTGTAAGACATGTGTTTATCCCAAACCAATAACCAATCAGAAGAGAGTACTATCCATAAATATAGGGAACTTGTTAGAATAGATTTGTATAGATTTGTACTGATTCCTGGAGGTCCCTGAAGTGAAGTAGCTGGATTATGTGGTGGACTGTGGGGTCTGTTGCAGCTGAATTAGGGTGAGTAGCATTCAGGAGGTGATGAAGAATTAACAACAAGAAGGGCTATACTGGGTATAATGATCAAACTGTCACATATGTATAATCATATTCATATAACACAGTCTTATTATTATAAATTGTTTCATTGTTTTGTATATTTGTTCTAATTAGTTATATATGAAAGTAGAATGCATTTTGATACGTCATACATAAATGGAGTATAACTTCTCATTCTCCTGGTTTTACATGATGTAGAATCACACCAGTCATGTAATCATATATGTCACAGGGTAATAATGTCTGATTCATTCTAATATCCTTCCTATTATACATGTAGTTTATTTTTTTAAATATCTTAGTGTAACTGGGTTGCCTACTTAGTTTAAGCCTACAGTGAGAGGAAACTACATATTATTTGTTGGCTAAATCCAACATTATCTCCTAATATGCATTAGAATTCTGCTTCACACCACATTTTTATAATTCTTTGAAATGGAAACTTCTGGTGGCTACATAGTGTTAAGTGATTTTCATTCTTGAGTACAACCTTGTCTCTATTAACAAAGCTTGATGTGGTGAATTTATTTCTCTACTCCTATAGAGAACTGATGAGAGTAACCTTAGTTATGTGGGGAGAGGTTGTTGCTTATTAAGTGCATATATTGAATAGTGTACCACTCACATTTGAGATGATAAGTTTTTGTGTTTCAAAAATTTTTGTCAAGGATGTATTAATGGAATGATTCACTTTTTTATTGCTGAATATTTATGGCATATTAAAGTTTGTATCATGATTTTGAAAACTTCTATTATGTTTTCTCAGAGACTTCTTACTAAATGAAGTTTTCCAATTCTAAATAATGCTAAGACATGGGTTATTAAATCTATCTGTCATAGTTTTAAAATGTTGAATAGTATATAAGTACTAAAATCAAATTTTCCTAATGACCAACTTAAGAGAAATTCAGGTGAATTGTTAAGTTTGTTAGCTGTGTGAACAGTAATTGACAATGGATAGGAAATAATTAATCACATCAGTGTTTTGATAGATTTTCTACCAGCAATTGAAAGAGAATTAATGATGGACACAAAGTCCTGATCTAAAGGTTTTAGAAGTTTCTCCTCATTCTAATGAGCCTCACCAGTCACCAGACACCCCATTCCCCATGGTAGCATGATCAATTACTGCCCCTCTAACAAAAATTTCTTCCCTAGTGTTCATCAATGCCAACATAATTGTATACAGAAGTAGAGGAATGGACCCAATTGAGAAAGACTGTCCTGGAAGGGCAGAAGAATGCAAATCTGGATTTAATTTTATCCATGATTGTCTTATGTTTGTTTGAATTAGGGATCAGCATGCATCAGTGATTCTGGCCCATCTGTATCCAACATGAAAGCAATCTAATGTTAGTTTTATGCCAGCAGGTTTTCTGACTTACCTCTGATCTTCAACATTTTCAATCTTCTATAGTTTGTCCTGACTTTGAACACACAAAAAAATATTACCTAAATTTCAGAGAGAGGGTAGAAGAGACCTGTCATCTTCTCAGTGGTGGCTTTCTGATTTCTGTCCCCTCCTTCCCTTGTAGTCTTAGACTTCTTACCTTCTCTCTGCATTTATCTATCAATGTTTCTATCATCAAGTTGCAGAAATGTTTTGAGTCTTGATTTTCCTAGTGAATTTTCACTCTCTAGGTCTCCAAGGATGTCTGCCCTATAAATCATCTAGTCCTTTCTCAAAATACATTCACATCAACTCTCCTTTTGTTGGCTTTCTTAATATGACAATGTCCCTTCCCTCCAATTGCTTCTTTGATTCTCTTCTCCCCCCACTATGTTTGGATCTTAAGGCTTTATTATTATTAGTGATTTTTCATCTATAGTTTGACTTCTCAAACTGGACCCACAGAACTGTCTTTTTTTTTTTTTTTTTTTTTTTTTTTGCCATAGTCAAATACCATATTTCATTATGGCTAATGTCTGTTTCAACTTCACTGAAAGATTAACTTGGACAAATCCATATTTATCTTCTCAAAATGACCTTCACCTTAAACTGATCTCTGAAAAGCACCATTCTTGTTGACCTATAATATCAAAATCATTGTCCTTTCTGATTTATTTCTTGCCTTCCTTCTTTATTTACTAGTCATCCTGCAAGTTTGTGCTCTGAAATATTGATCCTTCCTTTGGCTTTCTTTATGTACACAGACAATATGTTGCTTATAGGTCCCAAGCACCTCACTAGATTGCTGCAGTAGCTTCCTTGTTGTTCTTGCTCAAGCCCATCTCTTCATCCTTCCAGTTGTCTTGTATTTTTCTGCCAATCTAATCTCACTTTGGCACTGTTTTCACGGTATCTCTTTCTCTCAAATATTTCTTTCTGCTTCCTATAAGTCTCAGCGACTTTGTTAACTTGCAGATCTCCCATAAACTATCCCCACTATGCATCCTGATGTTTCTCAAACTTTTATACATGACCAGAAAAGGTATATTTTATATTGCAATTTAGCATTTTGCGTGTATATCACAAATATATCTGCCTGCTGTCTGGTACACTACTATAATTGAAACATGTTTCCTGAAACAATACTTACACTTACTACATGAAGTCACTCCTGTTTTTCTATTATATTTTACAACATGAAGTTTATGATGACTTCCTGTGATGATCCAATATTTAAAATAAAATATTTGAGAATCAGTCTAACAAAAGAGGTAAAAGACTTCTACAATGAAAACTATAAAATACTAACGAAGAAATTAAAGAAGAACTTGAGGATGGGAAGATCTCCTTTGTCCTTGTATAGACAGAATTAATATTGTCAAAATGGCCATACTACCAAAAGTGCTACATAGATTTAATGCAACTCCTATTAAAAGTCCAGTGACATTTTTCATAGAAATAGAAAAAGCAGTCATGAAATTTATTTAGAAAAATAAGAGACGCAGAATAGCCAAAGCAATCCTGAGCAAGAAAAGCGAAGCATGAGGCATCACAATACCAGACCTTAAATTATGCTACAGAACTATACTTATAAAAATGGATGGTATTGGCACCAAACAGTCATGCAGACCAGTGGTACAGAACAGAAGACACAGAGACAAACCCACATAAATACAGTTATCTCATACTAGACGAAGCTGCCATAAACATACCTTGGAGAAAAGATAGCCTCTTCAACAAATGGTGCTGGTAAAACTAGAAATCCATATGGACAAATGAAATCTCAGCCCCATCTTTCATCCTGCAAAAAACTCAACTCAAAGTGGATGAAGGACCCAGGCTTTAGACCAGAGATCCTGCACCTACTAGAAGCTTATCTGATTTTTTACCTCTTCATACCCGTTTGTCAGAGTCCTCTCTTGACTATACCCAGAAGAATATATTCAGCTCTACATACACACACACACACACACACACACACACACACACAAATGCATACACATTGGTGTCCATATTTGTATTTGTGTTTCTCATTTTAAACCTCTCATAATCAAGACTTCCATGCCAGTGTTAGCTTAAAAATATACATTTTCTCTGAAGAACATTTCTAAACTGTCCCACACATGATGCCTATAAACCATTGCTGATTTTATAGTAGTCTGATGTTAGTGAACGTTATCTTTTTTGACTATCTAGTTTGTGAACTCAGTAAGAATAATGGTATGGCCAGGTGCAGTGGCCCACACCTATAACCCAGTGGCTTGGAAGGCTGAGAAAGGAGGACCAAGAATTCGAAGCCAGCCTCAGCAACTTAGTGAGGCTGTATACAACATAATGAGGCCCCATCTCAAAATAAAGAAACAAAAAGGATTAGGGTTTGTGACTCAGTAGTGAAGTGCCACTGGGTTCAATCCCCAGTACTCCCCCCACAAAAAAAAGAGTAATGCTATGTTTATGTTTCTTAAAGTACTTTAAAAGGTCAAAAGAGATATTAAGTTCTTTTTAAATTGATAGAACAATAAGGAAATAATTCTTTTTTCCCCCAACTTCTGGACTTATATGCTGAAATGAAAAGAATTTAGCTTACAATGCCTAGGTACAAACACTAGCTCTATTATTTACAAGTCATATGATTTTGGACAAACTCCTTAAAATGTCATCCTCAACCATAAAATAGGAACCCTAGAACCTGCCAAAGGAATGAAACTTGATGACTTGTGAAAACTCCTGGCATATACTTGCCACCCAATGAATGTTTATTGTTAAATATGATGCCCCAGGCACTATGTTTTTATAATCTTGCTTCATTTTTTTATTTGTTTATAGCATTTTCAAATACATTTATTCAATCCTCCTTATTACGCTTTTCTGATTATGCCAGATATGTCCTAGGCACATTTCTAAAAAGTATATTTGAGACAAAGTCTAATGAAGAGTAAATAGAAAAGTACACATGTCTTCATATTTCTGGCTTCTCCCATAATATGTGACTAATGTTCTAGAGAGCAAAGAGATATAAAAAAAAACAGCATCTACATTTTATTTATTTTGTAGAAGTTACTTATCACAAGATTTCCTGCCATTAACTCTGAAAGTTCAGTAAAACAAATAAATTTATTTGATCATGTTTTATTTAAGAGTAGAAAATAGTTTCTGAATAAAAATAACATTTTGAGCTTATTCCCTAAACTTAGTGGTGCTGGTTATTTAACTTGTTTATTGCTCAATTTAAATGTATGTTTTGGGCTAATTCCTTAGTTTTATAATCTTGCTTGTCCAAAACCATATGACTTGGGGTTGACCTTTATTGACAGATCATAATGTGCTATTTTCTTCTTTTAATTGTCAGGGGAAGGTTTTGTATTTTAAGATAAACTAGGACACTAAGTTTTAGAGGCACATATTGCATCAGATTTTAGGACTAAATTTAAATTCATTTTCAACATTCTGCACTGTGATATATGCAGATTAAAAGGAAAGTGACACACATAAAATCATGTCTGTTAAGCATTTTAAATTTAAAAAATAGTTTTTCACTCACCAACTCTCCCAAGAGTGGTGCTTGCTGGCATACATTTTCTAGCATCAGTTAGATAACAAGAGGTAATGCAGACTGATAGCAGACATAAAGGCTAAAGACGGATTAGGAAAGCAAACACAAATATAAACTTGACTTCTCTGTTAATGTGAGTTTGCCTCAACCTTCTAACAAATGCAATATAAAATATTTCTCTTTTGTACTTCATTTGATTTTCATCATGTGTGGCATGTGTTTATCCTGAGATGTGATGACAAATTTCTGACAGACTTTCTGCTGACACCTACTCCTCATCTTGATTTACTTATTCACTTTTCTCCCTGTTTCAGAAGTATGTTGCCAGTATAATGAACTTGTTTTCTAAGTTAAAAACATAATCTTGTTAATTTCAGTGTGTTCAATTGTGATGAATATTAAACTATAGAGGTATTATAATGTTATTATTTAGATCATAAATATATGATATGTTAGGAATAGCTAAAATGTGTGAGTTACAAAAGAATTCTGAAATTCATGAAGCTATATCAATCAAAAGTCAAATAAGCGAGTTAATATCATTCTAGTATCAGATTACTTGCACTTCTTTCACCAATAAGGAAAATTTGAAAATTATTTTCCTTATATTTATTGCCTTTAGAATAGATAATAATAATTTTGTGAAATATTTATTTATTCATTGCAGTACCAGGGATTGACCCAGGGTCTCACACATACCAGGTAAGTGCCCTACCACTGAGCCACAAACCCAGTCCGTGAGACAATTTGTATAACTATTTTTTTTTTAAGATTCTATTCCTTTTACTTACAATAGTAAGAAATATTGGAGGCGGGTGTGGTGGCGTAAGCCTGTAATCCCAGCACTTGGGAGACTGAGACAGGAAGATCTCAAGTTCAAAACCAGCCTCAGCAATGGCAAGGCACTTAGCAACTCACTGAGGCCCTGTCTCTAATAAAATACAAAAAAGGGCTGGGGATGTGCCCAGTGGTTGAGTGCTCCTGAGTTCAATCCCCAGTGCCAAAAAAAAAAAAAAAAAAGAAGAAAAAAAAAAAGAAAAAGAAATATTGGAACAACATTTTAAAAGTTTCTGTTCATCCTCTTTCTAGAACAAGAAGGTCCAAACTTTATTGATGTATAACTTAACCTAATTAAAGGTAAAGCTTTACTTTTTACTTCTAATTTCTACAAGATCATTATTGCTCATTTTATTAAGAAACAAATGTCCAACTTGTACGTCAGAACTAAATTTTACTAGAAATAATTTGGAAAGCATAATAAGTCCATTGACCCTTACAGTAATGATGCTTCTAAAAACTATCCCTTTTTAGGATGCAATATCCCACAAAAATAGTAATTCTTAATAAATTCAAAATGTAAAAAAGAGAAACTGAAGAATGGTCAAATATCTATGACAAGCCAATGTAAATCTTTGTTTTTTTTAATTAATATTGCCTCAAGAAATGGAAGAGGACAGTTATCACGTTTTCTTTAAGTTTCTCTTTTCTATAATTAAAAATTATTACTAATTATTTTTATTCCATATCACTATGTATTTAATGACAATAATCATCCTTAGTTCAACCAACTCTCCTCAGTTGATGGATCTTAAAAAGAACCCTGTGTAAATCTTACCTCAAACTTTTGTTTACAAAATTCAATTGTTGATGAGTTAGAAAAATCTACCAAAAAATAATAACTAATCACTAATATGTTCAAGGTAGCTTTCAATCTCCAAGGTAGCTGAGCCTCAGAGAGCAAACACAGGACTAATGTGATAACTTATTCCAGCAGGATTCAACCACCAGCTGCTTCTGTTTTACCACTTGGAACTGTTGTCCCTGATGTATTGTATGGTACATCTACTTGTCCTTAGTACTAGAAACTACTTCCAAAATCACTTTATGGAAAATACATTTGGAATTCTTTTTATTGCATGTGTGTAATAATAATAATAATATAACACACGTGTGTGTGTGTGTGTGTGTGTGTGTGTGTGTGTCTGTTCCAAAATAGAAGTAAGCCAGAGAAAGGAAGAATCAAGATGGTTAATCACATTTTCAAAATCTGCTGCCAGATGCAGTGGCACATACCTCCAATCCTAGGTCCTCATGAGGCCTAAATGGGACAATTGCCATTTCAAGCCCAGATTGGGTAACATAGAGAAACCTGTACAAAAGAAACCAAAACAAACAAACAAACAAACAAAAATCCCCAAATCATCAAAATTTATTGAAACTTCTCCATTTCTAGAGGTTTTTTTTTTTTTTCTTCTTCACCTGGTATTTACGGATAGATTGATGATTTCTAAATTTAAAATTTAGTAAATTACTTAAAAAGTAATAAAATTGTAAAAAAAATAAAATCCAGAAAGAATAGATCATATGAAGTAAAAAATAAGAGTCATTTCTGTGTCCTGGGAAATTCAGTTCTACATCTCAGAGATTTTTTTTTTTAAAACTAAGTTCTGGTGATTTCCTTTCATACTAAAAATTTTCTTTGGAGTCAAGACCATCATCACAGATAAGAGCCTTACAATGGTGTTTGGCATATACTACACATCTAATGAATATATGCTGAAGATACTAGAGAAACAATGAGTAAATGAAAGTAACATACTACATGGTTTCAAGGTCCATGGTGTATAATATATTAAACAATCATTTTTCCATATTTGTCTTTTTTATCTTTTAGCTTATAAATGAATATTAAGCTTTCAGTTTTACAAATATAAATTAATAGCCAAGAGTGGTGGTACACATCTGTAATCCCAGCTACTGTGCAGATCAAGGCAGTAGGATTGCAAGTTTGAGGCCACAGATGCTATCTCAAAAATAAAATTTTAAAAAGGGCTACAGTTTCAGTTCACTGGTTAAAATGCTGGCCTAGCATGTGCAATGTCTTAAGTTCAATCCTCAGTAGCATAAACCAAAAGAAAACAAAAATCTAAACTATAGACTTCTTTTCATAAAATTCCACTTCCTTTTAAATTAACCCTTAGAGATAAATATTTTTAGAGGCTTATTTTACAGTTACATGGCTTTCTGTCTTTTCTTTTTTCTTTTCTTTTCTTTTTTTCTTTCTTTTTTTTTTTTTTTTTTTTTTTGCATGAGGACATCTAGTATTCATCTATTGCATTTCTATTTTTTTTGAGTTGTTAATTTTTTTCCCTTTTCTGTTGTATGTCTATTAGTACACTTTCTATTTCTATACTCTATTTTCTGTTTCTATGACTAGATTTTCTTATATTAATGGCTTCCTATATAGCTTTTAAACATACAGATAATATAGCAATCTATATGATGGTCAGCAGATAGTTTGGGTTGTACCTTTAGCTTAAGAGTTAATTTAGTTACTAATTACTTTTTAAATTTTGTTTTGACCTCATTAAAAAAATCCCCTTCTACTATAAATTCAATTTTATCAAAATCACAAATTCCATTTCTATGTCCAGTATTGCCAGTATTGTGAATGTTTAATGGAATACCAAGTTCTAGTTGCTCTTTTAGGACGACTTTTATTGTCTCAGACTACTGTTGCTTTCATTTACTATCTTTAATAAAGAGAATGCCCCAAAGCTTAGTGCAAATTATAACACTGAATAGTAGAGTTTGAGGGCTGGAAGAACAAATATTTTCATTTTTTGTTAACAGTAATGTCAGTTATTGGTAATTGCCAGCTCTCTGCCCATAAATTACCTGAGAAAGAAATCTGTGAACTATAGTAACAATTTGTGTCATTTACCATTCAAAGTCATTTACTATTTTTTGGTATGAGAGAACAGAGAAGATAGTAAGAACTCAGTAAATAATGATTTATGAATGGGTTTTTGCTCTCTTCATTACAAAGTCCCTTTACTCATGATGATGTTTGGAGAAATGAGCTGTTATTCTAAAAATGGAGTTAAACAAAGTTCATTTTGAAAGATTTTTAGAACTCTGTATGGTTTCTTTGAGACACTGATATTAGAAAATTTTATATTTGTGATTTGGGTGTTCCTAACATTTTTGTTAGTCAGCTACACGTTCTTATATTTATAGATAATATAATTCTAATTTTATTAAAGGTCTTGGAGATACTTTAATTTTAAAAAAGCAAAATGCAATTACTTTCATTTAAAATTATTTTGGAAGATAACTCCTTGCTACTTTTGAGATAATTGGAAGTCTGCCATATGGTCACAGCTAGAGTACTGAGAGTGTCATTGCCCATGGGTCTAGTGATTAAGGAAGGCAAACACAAGGAAAGAGAGCACTAGTCATCTGAAGTGTAGCTTCCACTGAGCTCAAGTTTCCATAAATTCCTCTATTCTTTTATTTTTTTAAAGTATTGCATTGGGAATTAGATACAAAAGTTTAAAAAAAAAAAGTGTTCTCTTTATGCACTGAGATTCCAGAGGCAGTTCTCTAAGATAAAATGTTTCAATAATTTTGGTTTCCATATTATTGGTCTCAATAATGGTCTTTGCAAAGTGAAATTTAAAATTTAAATTTAAAATTTAAAATAGTGCTATTGTCTTACAGTAGAGGGGGAGCTTAGGCTTCACAGCCAAAATTAGATCACTTACTAGCCAGATGATCTTGGGGAAATTATCTAACTTTCGCCATCTATAAAAAAAGGGATGATAACCCTCTGTTAGGAAAGAGTTCAATCCAGGTACAATATGATTAAAATACCTCACAGAAACAGAACAATAAGCATGCCTGTAAGTTTACTATAAATACTTTTAGTTTATCAATGGTGGCTATTTCAGAATTATTTTAAATTATCACCCTTTCTTTCATATTAGAGTTAAGATACCATTTCATTCTCAAAGTAGGAATATTTGGAAAACTAATAATAATGGATACTATAGCTTAATATCTTTTGGATCATTGAATTGGCTACTCTGAACTGTTCTTTGTTGTTTGAACAAAACTCATTTTCGGAGGGTAGGGTCTTTCCTCTTTTGAGTTCCTAAAGGTCACAGAGGTTTGCTCTTCTTTAAATTGTTCAGTTCATCCTCTTTTATGTTTGTAGAATGCAAGTTAATTTGGAAGCTGAAGAATTTCCCCGATACAATCATCTGTGATAGGCATTCCCAGGTCTCCTGTTTAAATAATGTATCTTTATGATGTTGAAGGTATAGATTTATACTATCTTTGATAGTGCCCACAACCAAAGGCAGCGATGAGGCACTTGAAATGAATATGAAGTGCTACTGAGAAACTAATTTTATTTATTTTTTTATTTTATTAAATTGGATTTGAATTTAAAACTTGAAGTACTAGAAGATACCTTCATTAAGGAAAAATTATTTCTGTTACTCATCTTAATTTAAACTGCTAGAAACTCAGCATCTGAATTGAGGTATACTCCAAGTATAAAATAGACATTGAATTTCAGAGGTTCAGTGCAGAAAGTAAAAGTATTACTTTAAAAAAAAATTTTGTATATTTTTACATGTTGCAATGACATTATTTTGGATACATTGAGTTAAATAAGGTTTATCAAAATTTAAGCGGGCACGGTGGCTCACGCCTGTAATCCCAGCACTTGGGAGGCTGAGGCAGGAGGATCGCGAGTTCAAAGCCAGCCTCAGCAATGGCGAGGCACTTAGCAACTCAGTGAGACCCTGTCTCTAATAAAATACAAAAAGGGGCTGAGGATGTGGCCCAGTGGTCAAATGCCCCTGAGTTCAATCCCCAGTACCAAAAAAAAAAAAAAAAAAAAAAAAAAAAAATTATTTTGTCTATTTCCTTTTATTTATTTATTTTACTATAGCTAGCAGAAAATTAAAATTAAACTGGTGGTGTAAACTCCATTTGTATTGGATAGCACTAGTATAGAGAGATGGCTGGCATAAAATTAGTCAACTCTAAATTAAGAGACCTGCTGAGAATTAGTTTTAGGCCTCAGATAAATTAAAGAAGGCTTAGCCTATGACCTATGATAGAAAGGGTTGCTTAGAGCAAAAGGGAACAAAAGGTTTCTGCTCTAAAAGATTGTAATTACAGGGGCTAGGGTTGTGGCTTAGTGGTAGAGCGCTCACCTAGCAGTGTGTGGCCTGGGTTAGATCCTCAGCACCACATAAAAACACATTGTGTACAACTAAAAGCAAATAAATAAATATTAAAAAAAAGATTGTAATGACAAAAGAAGCTCTTGTTATGTTTATACCCAGCAACTAGTACATAAAAGTACAGACAGAACACGCCAACAGCTTCAAGAAGCTGAGGTTTTCCCAATCCTCTCCAGTACTGAGAAACATTGATGATATTGTCTCCTTCATTTTTTGGAAAAGAAAATAGAGTTATTAAAACAGTATAATAGTTCTCAAAGTAGTTACAGAACCAACTTTAGTATCACGTGCCAAAATTATTACAAAAGCAATCTTGCCATCTGTACAGGCGACCTCCTGACTCAGGTACACTGAGGATAGGGTCTAGAAATCTGAAGTTTAAGTACACGGAGTATTGCAAACCACTGATATGCAAACCACAGATATATAAACCACTATATTGGAATATAATATATTCTTGCCAACTGGTGAAAAATTCATTTTAATAAATAGGCCAAGATTCCAATAAGTTGATAGGTATCCAAGAACCAGCTAACTTTAGGTCCATAATGAAGTATTCAGTCTGTAAAGAATTCATTTTAGCTCAAGCATGTTTCCCTCTTCCTACAACTCACCTTAAATCATTAGTATTCGAGAAGAACTCTAGATAGGCATGTTCCTTGTTTGGGATTTAATTATTATTAATTGGTTTCTTAATGAAGTTTACTGCTTATCATTCTCAAGCAACTTCTGTTTTATTGTGATACAAGAAATTTAATCCACTACCATGCTTTTTAGTATTCATATTGTGCACAGAAGGATTGCTGCATGGGATAATATGTTAGCTTAAAGGCATCCCACTATGCTTCATCCATTTGTGATGAGAAATGATTTGTGTTGCCTTTTGAGAATGTCAGAGTGATTATGTAACATTTTATGGTGTTGAATTATTTTGGATATGACATTCTTGGTAAGGAAAAATTATGTTTCAAGAAATTATCTCAAAAGTCCACTTTTGTATTCCAAATTTTGCTTGTGCAAATTAAAAATAAAAAAAGACAATTATATCTTGAGAATTGCTGTTCCTGCTGTTAGTTTCAGCATACTAAGTATTTAAGTTAAGTTTAAATGTTTTAGGTAAGAAAAAATATATTTACATTAAAAAAGGAAAGGTTGACTTTTGTATTTTAAATCCCATTGATACATTTTCTCATTTATTATTCTTTTATCTTTAGTATGGTTTTATTCTACTCTGTAAAAGATGTGATTGTTCACTAAACATTTCTACTCCCTTAAAATTAGTTCCAATTACATCAAAATGAATTTCTCCTACTTTTAAAAATAGACAACCTTTGTTTCTATCCTTGCATAGATCTAAATATGAATTTTAAAGAAATGAAACAAATTTTACTTTAAAATGTGAAAAAAAGTCAATATCTGTGTGTAGCATTTGAGGACATTTTTTCCATACTTACAAAGAGACAAATCCCCCCTTTTTTTCCTTTAATAAGCAAATTTTAATAAGGAGAAAGGAAGAAAGCCCCAGAGCCAGAGTGGGAGGGAGGCCAGGTCTCTTGCCTCCAAGGATGTCATCACATTGTCCCTGGCATCAGAAAACTCTGGAGACACCCTTTTTAAAACCCCATTGTTTTTTTATTTGTTCTAATTAGTTATACAAGACAGTAGAATGCATTCTGACACATCATACATAAATGGAGTATAACTTCTCATCCTTCTCATTGTACATGATGTAGAATCACACTGGTCATGTAGTTCATATATGCACATAGTGTAATAATGTCTGATTCATTCTACTATCCTTCCTACCTCCACACCCCCTCTCTCTCTTTACTCCCCTCTGTATAATCCAAAATACCTCTATTCTTTCCTACCCCTCCCCCTTACTATAAATTAGATCCGCGTATCAGAGGAAACAGACAACCTTTGGTTTTTTGAGATTGGCTTATTTTGCTTTGCATGATGTTCTCCAGCTCCATCCTTTTACCAGAAGATGCCATAATTTCATTCTTCTCTAAAGCTGGTAATATTCCATTGTGTATATATACCATATTTTATTTATCCATTCATCTGTTGCAGGGCACCTAGGTTGGTTCCATAGTTTAGCTATTGTTAATTGAAGTGCTATAAACATTGATGTGGCTGCTTCACTGTAGTATGCTTATTTCAAATACTTTGGGTATAAACCTAGGAGTGGTATAGCTGGGTGAAATGGTGGTTCCATTCCAAGTTTTCTGAAGAATCTCTACACTGTTTTCTATAGTGGTTGTACCAATTTGCACTCCCACCATCAATGTATGAGTGTTTCTTTTTCCCCACATTCTCAACAACATTTATTGTTGCTTGTATTCTTGATAATTGCCATTGTGACTGGAGTGAGATAAAATCTTAGAGTAGTTTTGATTTGCATTTCTCTAATTGCTAGCGATGTTGAACTTTTTCCCATATATTTGTGGATTCTGTTTCTTCTTTTGTGAAGAATCTATTTAGTTCCTTAGCCTATTTATTGATTGTGTTCTTTGTTGTTGTTGTTATTGTTATTTTATTTATTTTTTTTGGTGTTAAAGTTTTTGAGCTTTTTGTATATCCTGGAGACTAATGCTCTGAGATATTTGTGGTAAAGATTTTCTCTCATTCTATAGGCTCTCTCTTCACGTTATTGATTGTTTCCTTTGCTGAGAAGAAGCTTTTTAGTTTGAATTCGTTCATTTATTGATTCTTGATTTTTCTTCTTCTGCTTTAAGAGTCTTGTTAAGGAAGTTAATTCCTAAGCCAACATGGTAAAGATTTGGGTCTACTTTTTCTTCTATTAGGCAAAGCGTTTCTGTTTCAGTGCCTCAGTCTTTGATCCACTTTAAGTTGAGTTTTGTGCAGGGTGAGAGATAGGGGTTGAATTTTATTTTGCTACATATGGATTTACAGTTTTCCCAACACCATTTGTTGAAGAGGCTATCCTTTCTCTAATGAATTTTTGGCACCTTTGTCTACTATGAGATAACTGTATCTATGTGTATTTGTCTCTGTGTCTTCTATTCTCTACTATCAGTTTGCATGTCTGTTTTGGTGACAATACTATGCCCTTTTTGTTATTCTGTTATTGTGATGCCTCCTGCTTCACTTCTTGCTAAGGATTGCTTTGGCTATTCTGGGTCATTTTTCCAAATGAATTTCATGATTGCTTTTACTATTTCTATGATGAATGCCATTGGGATTTTAATAGGAATTGCATTAAATCTGTATAATGCTTTTGGTAGTATTCTGCTAACTACCACCACCTTAGTCTGCATTCCCAAACCTTACCCCCTGACATCTAACCAAAAAATGGAAAAATAAGCAGAACAAGAATATAGGAACATAGGATTACTTTTCCTTCTCAAAAGGAAAAAAGATCTGCAAGGAGCTTTGAACATCAAGAAGATATCAAAAGTCAAGCACTTTAGCATCAATAATCCCTGTCAATATTGATGGTTATGGTGTTTTATCATGAAAATCATAAGGAATAATATAAGCCATAGAAGATTTTACTTTTATTAATATGAAGAAATGATGTTCATATTCATGTACATGAGTAATGCCTTTTAAAATTTAGTAATTTACATAGTAATTTGACCTAGTAATACACTATTCTATTAAAAGTGGGTAATAGAGAAATAATATTCTTTCTGTGACAAGAGAGCTAAATGCTTCCAAGGGAACTTAATGGAGAATTATGAATTAGGACTTGAGGTATCCTAGAGCTAAAATACATTTACCACAGTTTATAAGTCTAAGATGATGAGTAAATTAACATTAATAAGAGTATGCTCAAAAAGAAACAATCAGCGAGGTGAATAGAGAACCAACTAACTGGGAACAAATATTTAATACATGCACATTGGATAGAGCACTAATTTTTAGAATATATAAAGAACTCAAAAAACTTGACACCAAAAAAAAATAATAATCCAATCAATAAATGGGCTAAGGAATTAAAAAGACACTTCTCAGAAGAAGATTCACAATTAATCAACAAATACATGAAAAAATGCTCAACATCACTGGCAATTAGAGAAATGCAAATCAAAATTACTCTTAAGATTTCATTTCACTCCAGTCAGAATGGCAGCTATCAAGAACACAAACAACAATAAATGTTGGAGAGGATGTGGGGAAAAAGGCACACTCATACATTGCTGGTGGGACAGCAAAATGGTACAACCGTTATGGAAAGCAGTATGGCGATTTCTTTGGAAAATGGGAATGGAACCACCCTATGACCCAGCCATCCCACTCATGGGTCTATTCCCAAAGGACTTAAAAACAGCATATTACAGTGACACAGTAGCACAATTCACAATAGCTAGGTTGTGGAACCAACCTAGATGTCCCTCAGTAGATGAATGGATAAAGAAAATGTGGTATATATACACAATGGAATTTTACTCAGCAGTAAAAGAGAATAAAATCATGACATACGCAGGTAAATGGATGAAGTTGGAGAATATAATGCTAAGTGAAATCAGTCAATCTCAAAAATCCAAATACCGAATGTTTCCTCTGATATAAGGAAGCCGGTTCATAGTATTGTTGGGACGGGGTACATAGGAGGATTAGAGGAACACTATAATGGTCAAAGGGAAGGGAGGGAGCAAGGGGGGAAGGGGGACAAAAGTGGTTGAATAAGACGGATATCATTATTCTAAATGCATGATTGAAGACTTGAATGCTGTGGATATACTTTGTATACAAACTATTTTGTGTAAAAAGATGCTATATATGTATAGTATGAACTGTAATACATACTACTATAAATAAAAATTAAAAAAAAAGAAATAAAAGAGTATGCTCAATTTTTTTTAAAAAGTATTAACACGTCATATGACTTTCAGTAAAATTATCTTGTAGAAAGGCAAGGTATTTACTTACATTTTTGCACAAGGTCATCTTTTTTGATGGTTTTAAGTTTTGTCACCATCAGTCCTTCTTTTCAGAAGACTCAGTGGATGTCTCCAGGTTTCCTGGCTGGGGTGGCCATTGCTTGTTGATGTGGCAGGTTAATAAGAGATTTATTTCTCCTACAAAGAATGCAATGCTTACAGTTATGTTGTCTTCTGATTCAAAGGATTTGGATTGTTTTCCTCATTCTGAGTAGCTATGTACCTAGAGAGAGGGAGAAAGGAGAGGGGAGAATTGTAAAACAAAATATTTTATATTATGCAAAACCTCCTTTCTTACACTTAGATAAATCCTAGTAAAATTGATATACAGAAGGACAAATGTATAAGAGATGAAGCTTTGGACTTCCTAAGGCTTTGAAATAAGAATCAGGCAAGTAAATTGTTTACCAAAAATGAAAACGTTCTCTTGTCTGATAGGAATTTGTTACAGTTTCACGGGTGCTTTGCTATGATTCTCAAATTTGTTGAAATGATTCTCAAATTGGCATACTTTAAGTCAAAAATGTTCTAGGGGAAAAAAGAATTTTATCATTTATATATTCTTAAATTTGATTTTAGTTGAAGTCTAATTTTGTGAATATTAGGTAACTTTGAACAACACAATTTCATAAAATAGGAAAGCTTGTATATAATTACTTACAATACCACACAAAAGAGTATTTAATATCTGAGTTGTAATGATTGCTAATATCAATGTCAACTCATCTTTAAGAATATTACCGGATCATTACCTATGTTGCATGTCATTTCACAAGGCATACATAACTGCTGAAGCAAAGATTTATGCAATTCAGTAGTAATTTTTTCTCCAAAAATTAAAACAAGAATAAATGTAAATTAAATAATAAATTTATGGAGGAAACATTAAACACAATGTATAGACCATTCAGACCTCACAATTGCTATATTTGAGCATTGAATTTGGCAATGAATTTCTTGACAGCTTAAGGAAAATGTAGAAAGTGCCAGTTAAAAAAAGGAGAAAACATCTGTTTCTCAAGGGAAGCAAAGCTTTCTTTAGTACTTAAAAAATAAAGGATATTTCTCAAGTGGGACTTCACACAGGGGGTCTTTGGTGATAGACATGTAACTAAATCTACTCAAATACACCCCAACAGCAAACCTGGCCAGGGAATTCACTTCTTACAAGGTCCATCAATGAAAAACCAATAACAAAACATTAAAAAAAATTAATTCGCTGTTACATTTCAGAGATAAAACTGAGACTTTCTAGCAAGAACATCTTTTGAAACATCTTCTGCTTTTCCCACTTTCTTCAGTCGTATTTTTGCTGAATTAAAGACAGTAATTACTCTCTTTTCTGGCTAAAGTTTGAGATATAGGAATCCTCCATTGTTGCTTAGAGGCCAGATTTTTTTTTAAAGCATAAAAAAAGCAACCGAGAATATACTAGTGTTAATCCTAAACAGTCAATCAGAGTTGGATATCTAGTATGGACCTGTGAGTAGTGAATGTGAGTGAATTGTGTTTTAGGTAAAACTGCAGTTCTGGTCTCACACAGCAACATGATTACTGTTGACCAATCTACCTCCATATTGAATTTTGAGTTCCTTATGGGTGGAAGCCACTTTTTTCACAATTGCTATATTTGAGCATTGAATTTGGCAATGAATTTCTTGACAGCTTAAGGAAAATGTAGAAAGTGCACAGTGTGGAACCTACCACACATTAGATAATTGATAAGGAAAATAATTAATGCAAATATTACCTGGGAAAAATGTTCCCTCAGCACAGCCTATGTGACTTTTTTCTATTTCTGAATCCTCAAAATGGCATAGCTTTAAGGCAATATTTTTTTTTTTTTTTTTTTTTGTGGTACCGGGGATTGAACTCAGGGGCACTTGACCACTGGGTCACATCCCCAGCCCTTTTTTTGTATTTTTATTTAGAGACAGGGTCTTACTGAGTTTAAGTGCCTCGCATTGCTGAGGCTGGCTTTGAACTATTTGCCTCAGCCTCCCAAAGTGCTGGGATTTAAGGCAATATTTTAAGAAACATTTTGAAAGATAGATTTGGTCATATTACTTATTATTTTAGGAAGTAACAAAATCAAACACTGACGGAGGTCAATATATATGGCTTACTATTTTAGTTTGAGACAGAATTTCATCTATAATGCATTTGAACTATGATTTTTGCTTATATTCCTGAATTAGCGCAACAATACAGTTCCTGGAAGATGAATCCCAGAAGCTTGTTAAAGGCTATCACACAATGTAGACTATGTACATTGGAAGTTATGAAATACTTGTGTAGCATTTTCTGTAATTCATGTCTGTCTCTTTTTAAAAGTCCTACCCTTATAATAACAATTATAATATAGCAAGGCTTTGACAAAAATTTTCTTGCTTGAATTTTTTTCAGAAGTATTAGCTCCACAATTCCTTCAGCGAATCTCTGACACAGCAAATTCACAAGGAAAAAAACTATAAATTTTAAAAAAGTCTTAGGATCAACCATTTTCATTTTCTCATTAAAATCTTTCTACTAAAGAAAATAGGAAAGTTTTATAAACTATCTATTAACCATATGGAGAATATACAGAACACAGGGGCATTTACATTTTTATCTTTATTTTTCATGTGTTGAAGGCAAGTAAATTTATATTTCTTTAAAAATGCCTTGAACTCATATTAAAGATACTATTATTCTTGTCATTATTTACACTTTCTGTAATTTTAGCAAGTGTGAAAAGAGATCAGTTAGTCTTTTTTCTTTTCTAACACAGAAATGGGCTGGTAATTTGAAATTCCACTTCCTTAATGTTATGTGCTTGACTCATTTGTGTGAATTCACACTATGTCCCTCCAAACTTTGCTGGGTTTCCAGGGATGTGTGTTGGACTGCTCATGAGCCTAGTTGCACTCAGGCCTGCCCAGGGCAGTTAGGGGAATTTGCTTCTGGTGCCTGTGGCTTCCAAGGTCACCCCCTCTCAACATTATCGGACATCTTCATCATAGACAGTTTCATTCCTATGTGGGTCACAGATCATGGGTTTGCAAACTATTATAATGGGCCAAAAATAGTCCATATTCCTTCACTGTGGTATTTTGTTGTTGTTCTTTCTTTTTAAAATCTGAGTGTCTGTGTTCAGCCATCGGCCCAGTCCAACCAGTTCTTATTTTCATGTTCAGTCCATTACACACATTTGTAATAATCTCTTAGCTGATGAAGATGTGTGATTTATTTATCCCAGTGACAACCCTTGTTTTCTGTTGAGTAATATTAGATTTCTCTGTTAAAATAAGAAATACTTGAACCATAAGAGATACTAGGGAATGGATCAGTTTTATCAGGTAACTGTATTTGTCAGCAAAAATCACCAACATTATAATCCTAAGGATTATAAGGAAAATTATAAGGATTATAAGGAAACTGAATAGATGACCAGCTCTAATCATACATTATTGACTTAGCAAAGCATCATATTTAGAATATTTCTGAGATCAACCTCAACCTCATAGCAAATAACTGCAATTGTTCATGATAGGTGATAAGAGACTAGGGTTGTTTAAACTCCTATAGTTTCAATAGATGAGGAATTTACTATAATATACCATATATCAGAGTGAGTTGTATAATTGTCTTATTGCCCACCCAGCCAGTTAGACCTGCATCTTAATATCTTATGTGTCCTTGTGACACTTATCTCAGAGCTTTACACATGGAAGCCTACATCACTAGAATGAAGTTAAATCAGGTCAGAAGAGATGTTTTTGAGCACTTCTTTACTGCTGCAGTGCTACACACAAAGTGATTCATAATTTAAAAATGAAACAAGATTAAGCAAAAAACGGGTTTTTCAGAAAATGTCCCAAGTGATAGCTTTCAAACAATTACAAGCACAGCCTGCTTTACTTAAGCTTCTGCTCTTATAGGTAGCCTACAGTTGCTAGTGCGTAGAAACTGTGATTCATTAAATTTTTGCATATGCACCATGCTAAGGATAACACAAAGGATGTTCTATATATCTGATACTGTTAAGAAACCACAGCTAGCACCTGTCTTCTGAAATATATTCCTGATTAAGACTGTGTCATCATACTATGTACTTGCATTATCTAAGACAAGGTAGGTAGTACACGGCCATAGAACAATTTATACCATCCAGATTACAGAAAGAGAGAACCTGTAATGTTGATATCTTTAATGAAGTACTGAAGCCCACTAAGCTTACCTGAGGCAGACAATTGAGCATCTCTCTTCATGAGAATGACAATTTCATTGGACATAGGCTACCTTAGTTTCAATGGGCAATTCTTGTCAAACAGTGTTGGTCTGCCACTGTTGAAATGCTAGGTTTTGTCCTGGCTGTTATCATATACATTATCATATTCAGTGTTTTCAAAAAGCCTTTGGAATTCAGATTGTTATATCTATTTTACAGATAAGATAAATGAGATTTGGAAAAACTAACTATGGCCAGAGACAGAGCTCAGAGGTAGAGTGCTACCCTAGCATGTGCGATAAGACTGTATTGGATACCTAGTAGCACGAGAGAGGAGGAAGGACAGAAGGAACAAAGGGACAGTGGAAAGAAAGGAGGAGAAAGTAAAAGGAAAGCAAGCAAAAAAGGAAGAAACACTAAAACATTTTCAAATGTCATGTAGCTACTCAATGATGGATATTAGATCAGATCCAGGACTCTCCAATTCTAGAGCCCTTGTTCACTCTTAGTGATCATTTGTGGTATATGTAAATGACTTTTCACTTAAGCAAAACATAAATATTATTGGTGAACAAACATTCTAAAATCTCAGCTTTCCTCTTTGTTTTTTCTTTGGGCCTTATTTTACTTGTATTCAGATTTGCATTTTGAGGTGGCATTCTTACCCGGGCTATTCTTTCTGTTTCCTACTTCCTTTCACTTCAGAGAAAAAAAAAAATCCAACATCTGCCTGTGACTCTGTGCACAGAGCATATTCATAACCCTGTGCTGTTACATGTGCTCACAGGAAGGACATAAGGTGCTTTATCTCTGACTGTGTAAATGGAACCAGTCAGAGAATGGAGTTCATGGTTATCTTAAATGTTTTGAATCCCACAGATGTACCCTCCTATTATGGTTGTAGCTCAAGATAAGATGAAGAGAAATGGTCCCTTTACAGAGAAGGTTTCATGATGTCCCTCAGTGTGACCAGATGAGCACTCAGTGTCAGAAGCTGAATGGAGGCAAGCATCTCCTTTACAGTTGCTTTGCCATTCTCTTGCTAGATTTGGAAATGTAGAGTAAAGCATGGATCCAGAAGCTGCTAGGAGCAAATAGCTAGGTTGCCCCAGGAGAGACTTTCCTTCATTTTAGTCAGAGAAGTGCCATTGAAATTGGATATCTTTAAAAAGAAAAAGAAATCTGAATGATGACACCAGTGTAGTCAGTCCTCATTTGTTGCTGATCCCTCCTTCCTCATGCCCTCCCTCCCCATTCACCATCAGAGGCTCCTGAAAGGATAAAGTTTGAAACAATTTTATTCCAATTTAGCCACTGAATCTTGTAATGATATAAATGCTTTTAATAGAAATTAATTGGATTACCTAATTACTGAATCATGTAATATTAAATCATTGATAACATACAAGGCAAATCTTAATCTACAACTAATTAATGAGTCCCTTTGTATCTGTGGAATGAGTTCACTGAGAAGGCAGATTTTGTGGTTACTTATTCACTTTAATGATATTAAAAACTAAAGCATGTTCCTAATTTCTCTCCAACTGGGCAAAATAGTTGAGAATGCAATGAACAATTAAAAAGAAAAAAAAAAAACATAGAGTAATTTCATTAACTCTGATATGTATTTTACTCAAGGTCATGAATCAGGACTTTAAGAACTATTAAAACTGGGAGATATCAAGAAATAAAATTAATGTTTTATATGCATATTAATAAGGTCATTTTTCCACATCAAATTCTTTTAAGACCTACACTACATCATAGTTTGAATTTAGGCATTATTATATATTAATAATAGGAACACATAAATATTATAATAAAAGTTGGTTTAATAAGCCTAATTCGTAGGCAAATTCAAGCAATTCAACCATGTAAAACCTTTCTGAAACTCTCTTTTTTCATGTGGGCGATTGACTCAAGTGTGTAATCATAGCGAAGAATTTATGCATAAGAGAGAAAAGAAGGAACATTAGGAGGACAGTTACTGTTGAATATTTGTGGAGGGTGAATGGAGTTGTTTGTTAGGAGGGAAAAGTGGTGCCATCTGAAGCATGCCCATTGCTAATGACTGAGACCAGGAAGTGTTTTTGCACGCATGGATATAAGAGATATGATACATCTGTGTTAGTTGCTGGCACATAAGTGGTATGAATTATGCAGCTGTCATATTGTCCCACCATCCTTCAATTAGATTGTAATTCTACTAAGTGGACCTACAATTAAATATCTATGTGTTCTTGCGACACATCTTAGAGTTTCACACATGGATGGCTACCAACATCATTGCCACGAAGTTACATCTAGTTAGAAGAGGGAGTGCTTTCTGAGCCCTTTTATACTGCTACAGTGCTACACACAAAGTGATTCAGAATTTAAAAGTAAAACCGGATTAAGCAAAATCAGGTTTCAGAAAAAGTCCAAAGTGGTGGTTGTAAAATAAACATGAACACAGCCTGTTTTATTGAAGTTATAGCTCTTACAGGTACCCCACTTTTGCTAGTGCATGGAAATGGTTATTTATTAAATTTTCATACTTGCACTACGCTAAGATCACACAGAGAATTTTCTCCATGGCTGCTTTTTATTCACTTATTAAAAATATCATTTTTTAGTCCTCATTCTGTTAATGTGATATTTCACATTTTTCATTAGTGTATATTGAACCATCCTTGCATTACAGGGATAAATCTCACTTGCCAATAATGCAGGTACTTTTAATGTGTTGTTCAGTTTAGTTTGCTAATATTTTTTGAGGATTTTTGAATCTGTGTTCATAGGAGATTTCATTGTATTTTTTTTTTTTTCTTGTAGTGTTTTTGTTTGGCTTTGATATGGTAGTACTGATCCTTTATAATGAGTTTGGAAATATTCCCTCCTCTTCAATATTTTGGAAAACTTTGAAAAGTATTTTTATTAATTCTTTTTCAAATGTTTGGTAGAATTTACTATTTGCCAATTTACTTCCTGGGATTTTCTTTGATGTTAGATTTTTTTATTACAGCTTAAACCTCCTTATTACTGATCTATACAGATTATCTATTTCTTCATAATTCAGTCTTAGTAGGTTTCCAGGATTTATTCACTTATAACATCCAATTTGTAATGTGATTATTAGTTATAATCTCCCTTGATCCTTTGTATTTTTATGTCACTTGTGAATTTTACTTCTTACATTTCTGATTTTATCAGTTTGCTCCTTTCATAGTTGATTCAGTTAAAGCTTTCTCAATTCTTTTTAAAAGGCCAACTCTTATTTTTCACTGATTTTTCTATTGTTTTCCTAGTCTGTATTTCTTTTATTGCTTCTCTACTGTTTTTTCTTATTTTCTTTCCTCTATAAACATTGGGTTTTGTTTATTCTTCTTTACTAGTTCTTTCAGGTATAAAATTAGGTTGTTTATATAACATCATTATTTTTCTTTTATGTAGGTGTTCATTGCTATAAACTTTCTTCTAAGAACTGCTTTTGCTACATCCACAGTTTGGTATTTTTGTTTCCATTTTTGTCTCAACATAATTTCTATTATGTTTTCTTTTTTTAATAATTTTCTGTTTAGGAGTATGCTGCTTAATTCCCACATAATTGTTGATTTTCCAAATTTATACCTGTTACTGATTTCTAGTTTTGTATTACTGTTGTCAAAAGATACTTGATAAGATTAAACCTGCTTAAATTTGTGAAGTTTTGTTTTGTTACCTAATATTTAATTTATTGCAGAGACTGTTTCATATGTGCTTGAAAAAATGTGTATTTTGCTGTTGTTGATAGAATGTTCTATGTATGTCTGATAGGTCCATTTAATCTGGACTATAGTTTCAGTTCAGAATTTTCTTACTAAATTTTTGTCTGGATGAATTGTTCATTGTTGAATGTGGGGTATTGAAGTCCACTGCTGCTTTTGTATTATCTAAATCTTCCTTCAGATCTGTTAAAATTCATTTTATCTACCTAGGTACTCCACTGCTGGCATCATCTATCTTTATAATATTTATACTCTTTTGAGGAATTGATCTCTTTATCATTATATAATGACCTTGTCTCCTATGACAGATAATTTGAGACTTAAAGTCAATATATTTTTTTTTTTCTAACACAAAGATAAGCACTATGCTCTGTTTAGGGTAACACTGGCATAGAATATATTTTTGCTTCCTTTCATTTTCAATCTAAATGTGCCCTTAAAGCTAAAATATCTCATAGACAAAAGTTAGGTCTTTAAAACCAGCATACTACAATGATGCAGCCATATCAATGTTTATAGCAGCTCAATTAACACAAGCTAAACTATGGAACCAACCTAGGTTGCCCTGCAATGGATGAATGGAGATATATATATATATATATATATATATATATATATATATATATATATAATGAAATATTACTCAGCCTTAGAGAAGAATGAAATTATGGCATTTGCCAGTAAATGGATAGAGGTGGAGAATATCATGCTAAGCAAAGTAAGCCAATCCCGAAGAACGAAAGGCTGAAGGTTTTCTCTGATATATGGGTGCTAATTCACAATAAGGGGATGGAGGGCAGTTAGGGAAGAACAGAGATACTTTGGATTAGACAGAGGGGAGTGAAGGAAAGTGAGGGGGTTATGGGGGTAGGAAGGATAGCGCAATGAATCAGACATTATTTCCCTATGTGCATATATGATTACATGACCTGTGTAAATCTAAATCATATACAATGAGAAGAATGAGAAGTTATACTCCATTTGTGTATGATGTGTCAAAATGCATTCTATCATGTATAGCTAATTAGAAGGATAAAAATAATCAAAAAATTATTAAGCCCATACATCCATACATCCCCTTTTTATATCTTTGGATTGAAATTGTTTGTTCATTTACATTTAAATGAATTATTTATAGCAAAGTATTCATTATTGCCATTTCATTAATTGCTTGTTGACTGTTTTTTGGTCTCTTTTTCTTTCTTGCCATCTTCCCTTTTGATTTTTATTTCTTTTGTGGGAGTGTGGTGCTATACTCTAATTCTGTACTGTTCACATTTTGTGAATCTACTCTGTTTTCTTTGTGATTATCATTAAGTTTACATAAATCATCTTTCATTTACAAAAAGTTGTATTGTTATTTTCACTGTATATATAAATTTCAGGCTTTAACTTTTTCTCCTCAAATATTTCATGTTACTGATGTGACAGTTTATATCTTTTTATATTGTGTATCCATGAATTACTCTAGCTATGGTATTTTTAATACTCTAACATTTGTACTGAAGTAAAAATTGATATATACACAACCTTTATGGCATTAGAATATTTTGAATTTAACTATATTATTATCTTTACAGTGATTTTTATATTTTCATGTTAGTTAGCTTGCTTTTAACTTTAAGAATTCCCTTTAGCATTTATTTTAAGGCAAGTCTGGTCCTGATGAACTCTCAGATTTTGTTTATGAAAGTATCTCTTTCTCTTTTCTCTCTCTCTCTCTCTTTTTTTTTCCTGAAGAACACTTTGTCAAGTATACCAGTTAGGGTTGGCAATTTTTTTTGCTTTCAACACCTGAACATATCACCCTATTTGCTCCTGGCCTACAATGCTGCTGAAAAATGTATTAATAATCATATTCAGGCTTCCCTGTATAAATTTTGTCTCATGTCTTTTGAAGTTTTAAAAATTCTCGAAATTTGACTTCTGAGAATGTGATTATAATGTACATTGGTTATGGTCTCATTAATTTAATCTATTTAATATTTGTCTCTGCCTCATTAATACAGCTGTTCTTTTTTTTGTGTGTGTGGTACCGGGGATTGAACTCAGGGGCACTTGACCACTGGGTCACATCCCCAGCCCTTTTTTTGTATTTTATTCAGAGACAGGGCCTCACTAAGTTGATAAGTGCCTGGCCATTGCTGAGGCTGGCTTTGAACTCGCAATCCTCCTGTCTCAGAATCCCAAAGTGCTGGGATTACAGGCGTGCGCCACCACGCCTGGCTCAGCTGTTCATCTTGAGATTCAGAAAGTTTGCTGTGACTATATCTTTCAATAAACTATCTCCTTCTTATGTTGCTATAATGCTTAAATTTGTTGCATAGGTGTCCCATAAATCTCATAGTTCTTCTTCACTTTTTTCCTTTTGCTCCTCTATCTGGGTAATATTTAATTACCAACCTTTGAGCTTTCTAACTCCTCTGCTTAATCAAGTTTGCTGATGAAGCTCTCTATGGAGATTTTCAGCTTAGTTATTATGTTTTTTAGCTACAGAATTTCAGTTTTCTTTTACCAATTTTGTGTTGTTTTTTAAAGATAATTATTTTGAATTATTTGTCAGGAAGTTTGTAGATCTCTATTTCTGGTACTATTACTGGTGTTTTATTTTTGTAATTATTAATTTGATGGTGTTTTTATTTCCTTACTATTTGTGATCCTTGTGGCCTTGCTTTTTTTTTTTTTTTTTTTTTTTTTTTTTTTTTTTTTTTTTTTTTTAACCTGCATTTGAAGAACTGGTCACCACTTCCTATACTTCCAGATTGTCTTCAGTCAGGAAAACCCTTTAGCACTTAAGTACTGAAAATTCTTGATTGATTTTATTAGCTATTATGAAGAAATATTTGGAGTGCATAGTTGTTAAAATGATGTTTTGTGAGAATACAAGTTCTGAAAATTTCTAGTCCATCATTATGATGATTTTGTTTATTTTAAGATAATGCTGCGTACGAAATTGAATATCTAAATAATTCAAATTATTGAAAGTCATGTTTGTTAAGTGAAAGTGTTTCATATTGGAGAGTAACATGTGTTTATAATTTTTAATTGAACTGAAAACATAATTTAAAAGTACTTTATCTTAAATTCCTTTGAAGTTCTCAAACATTTTCAGTGATTTTTTACAAATATTTATTCAAACAGAGTCTATAAAACTTTCTGGGTTTTTAACTTGCTTTGTTTCTAGTAGAAACACTATCTATGACAGTTACACGGTTACTTACAGGTTCCAGTTTCTAGCTTAGTGACTTATTCACTTTGTACCCATAGAGAAGTAACTTACTTCTGGGTCTGTTTCCTTGTTTGTATAATGCAAGTAACAGTGTCTGCCTAAGGGAGTTATGGTATAAGAGAGGGCTGATAAACATAAAGCTCATAGCACAGCACCTGGCCCATAGTAAGTGCTCAGTGAATAATGGCTCACATTACTTGTTTTAAACCAGGCTGTCAGAACTATTAAAAGTCAGGAGTTTATTAAGTAATTAGAAAACTAACAGTTGAATGATAGTGTGCCAACACACCTCAGTGTTCATTCTCTGGAGGTTCTAAGTAGAACTGGTCTTAGACTCTTTCTCAAAACAGTTCTCCTAAGAAACCAGTAGAACCCAAATAACCAACAAAAGGAAACAAACAATAAACCCCACTCTCAAAACATTCCTCATGTACCCTGGATAAGGAGTAGACATAGAAGCCAAAAAAAAAAAAAAAAATTCAAAATACAGAAAGTCTTTATTTTTAACTTAGTCACTTAATGTTTGAAGCTAATTAAATTTGAGCAACTGCAAAAAAAACTTATAGTCAGGACATCTAAACAGTAGTAAATTATGATCATGAGTAAGTAGAGTCAGTGAAATGTTGAAAAAACAGTCAAGATTACAGGTAGTCATTATATATGAAACATTAACATAACATAAAACAAGAGCGATAAGAACAGAATAGGAAAAATGAATAGAAAAGTGCTTTATTAAAGTGTCATATAGTTAAGTCTATCAGCCAGGAGACCATGCTAAATAGCATATTCATCTTTTTTTTTTTTTTGGTACTGGGGATTGAACTCAGGGGCAATCCCTGACCACTGGGCCACATCCCCAGCCCTTTTTTGTATTTTATGAGAGACAGGGTCTCACTGAGTTGCTAAGTGCCTCGCCATTGCTGAGGCTGGCTTTGAACTCGTGATCCTCCTGCCTCAGCCTCCCAAGTGCTCACCACGCCCGGCTCATCTTTAATTTAATAAGATCCATAGCAGCCAAAAAAGCAAGTGTTTCTTAGTTTATCCAATGATAAACTGGCATTTTCTTTTAAAAATGAAATATGTGTATGGATGACAACATTTTAGGTGGATTTCTAAACAATGAAATTACGAAGTAATACAGACCTATCCTTGGATAATAGGTTTCAACCTCACTAGGACCATGCCAGCTGGTACTGGCAGTTTGAGAGCTTCAGTGGCAAGACATCTATAGGATTGTGGCTCTTCCCAAAACAGCTCACATCTTCTCTTCTTCCCTAATCTCTCCTTCACCCCCATAATTGCTGTGGCGATTTCTGAAGAAGTGTTACAATTCTCACTGGTTCAGACATAAATGTGTTCCAAATTAAAAGCTTATGAAATGTAACAGTGACATGGGACAGTTTGTCAGAGTTTCCTTTCACCCATAAGTACTTGATAAAATTATCCAGAACAGTAATGTATCCAAGGTAAACCTACCTTCTGTGGTCTTTAGAAAAGTAAGTGAATCTAACACATATTGAATTGAATTGTCTTGTTGCATATTGAATGTCTTGTTGCAGTTGATCCTTGGTTCATTCCTGCGCATAAAGCAAATCATGATGTTTTTGTGCATGATGACAATGAAGTTCAGAAAGTCCTTTGCCCAAAATTGCCAAGTTTGTAAGTGGTGAATGTGAAGTCCTCGGGCCTAAGATCTTTCTACTATTTAATGGAATTAGAATGGAAATTTATATAAAATTAAACATAAAACCATTTAAAAGGAAGTTAATTTTTCAAGGCTCATGTCACTGGCTATATAATTGGTGGTAGGAAAATTAATACATCTCTAATAAGGTTTAAATGATAAATATATAAAATATTGAAGCTAATATTGTTATTTCCTTAGCTAACATTCCAGAATTTGAAAGAAGAAACACTCTAATAGTCCATACACCAATGTCACTCTGCCACTTATTGGCTCTGAAAAAGTGGTAAATTATTTAACCATTTGTAGTCTCCATTTTCTGTAAATCCAACCCACCAGATTATAAGGAGGTTTAAATAAAACAATGTAACAGGGAATCACTGACATATATAAGCTCAATAAATCATTGCTGACTTTCAACAATAGTGTTGAATAAGATCTTTTCTATTATTATTATCTTTACTTTGCTGAAGACTTTCACTGCTATTTTATAGGCAATTTGTATTTCACAAAATCCAAATAATAGATTGTAGATAACAATGTAAATTCATATTAAATGAGAGTTTTGTTTAAATAAAAAACAAGGGAATTCCTTACAACTTTTTTCCCCCAAAGAGTATCTCCTTATCTTTTACTCAGACATACCAGTTATTGGCTCTTTGAACTGCAACTAGAATGTTCTCAATACATTTAGAAAGGAGAAACCCTTAAGTCAGGAATCACTGATGAATAAAGCAGGCATTCATTTACATTTCAAACTGAGACATGCAGAAATATTCTTTTTAATGTGAATTTCTTATGTTTGAAGCTGAGATATTAAAGTATGGAAACTTTGCTGAGTTTTAATGACAACATCTCTTTGTATTAATCATCTTACAGATGTCATCTTTAGGGGATGCTGCTAAAAGGATGGCAAAATAAATTTAAAAGAGGATATTTATTCAGTCTAGTCTCACAATGTCTTTCCTTCAGAGAGTGTTTGCTGAGGCATCAGACTGGCAAATATATCTCTGTCAACATCTGCTCTCATTTTCCAAATTGACAGCATTCGGAAGCAGAAGTTGGGATTAAGTGTTATTCATAAACCTTGGATCAAGCTGTAAAACCACATTCCGTCTGCTACAAAAAAGCCTCCTTGAAAACATCTCAAAACATTATTGGACTGAGCCAGCACGGCCTACAAAGGACATAAGTTTATTTTTCCAAAGCTTGCCAATATTTGTCATTTAATCAAAACGTTAAAGCAAAGGGATGTTTTCCTGTATGTGGATTGTTCCAGGCAGGACAGATGAGTGTGATGGTATAAAGAATTTATTGTAGAAATTAGACCTTACACAGCTGTGGAAGGACCAATGGAAGAGAAGACAAGAAATGATAATAGGATCATCAGAAAACAGAAAAACCAAGCACCTCCTGGTATAAGAAGGGGCTGCCAGGAGAAGCATATGTGGGAATCTGTAGGAAACTGTTGCCTCTTGTAAGTTATTACTTCTTTTTTAAAGTTATTAATTTGTTCTAATTAGGTATACATGACAACAGAATGCATTTTGATTTATTGTACACAATTGCAGCACAACTTTTTATTTCTCTGGTTGTACACGATGTGGAGTTGCACTGTATGTGCAGTCATACATGTACCTAGGGTAATGATGTCCATCTCAGTCCACCATTTTTCCTACCCCCATGCCCTCTCTCTTCTCCTCCCCCTGCTTTGCCCAATCAAAGCTCCTCCATTCTTCCCATGCCCTCTCACCCCATTATGGATCAGCTTCCACTTAGCAGAGAAAACATTTATCCTTTGGTTTTTTGGGGATTGGCTTACTTCACTTAGCATGATATTCTCCAACTCCATCCATTTACGGGCAAATACCATAATTTTATTCTCTTTTAATGCTGAGTGATATTCAATTGTGCATATATGCCATGGTTTCTTTATCCATTCGTCTATTGAAGGGCATCTAAGTTGGTTCCACAGTTTAGCTATTGTGAATTGAACTTCTGCAAACGTTGATGCGGCTGTGTCACTATAGTATGCTGATTTTGAGACCTTTGAATAAAGACTGAGAAGTGAGATAGCTGGGTCAGATAGTGGTTCCATTCCAAGTTTTCTAAGGAATCTCCATACTACTTTCCAGATTGGTTGCACCAATTGGCAGTGCCACCAGCAATGTATAAGTACCTTTTACCCCACATCCTCGCCAACACTTATTATTGCTTGTATTCTTGATGATTGCCATTCTGACTGGAGTGAGATGAAATATTAGAATAGTTTTGATTTGCATTTCTCTAATTACCAGAGAAGATGAACATTCTTTCATATATTTGTTGATTGATAAATTATTACTTCTGTGGTTCCATAGTTCTACTTGGTAGTGTTCTTGGCCACCACTGGATAACAGGGTTAGTAGCCAGGATGATGCTGGATGCACATTGAAGAGTTTGGACAGGCTGGAACCCACCAAGTACCTCTGCAGCTTCCCATCACAGCATGATCACAATGACCCTCAGAGACTAATGATTACTTATTGCTCTAACTTTCTTCTCATATCCCACACATATTCTTCTTTTGTTCAAATCTGGCAGTCACACAAGTCAGGGAATTTTGAAAAATAGTGTCTCACTTTACCAGATACTCAAACCACCACATGCCCTTCAATACATGTCATTGGTGTTGTTCATTCCAATACTGGTCTTGGTGAAGATCTCTCAGTCTCTTTGGAAGCTCTTTAACATTTTTCCACTCTCAGAATAATGCAATAGAAACACAGTCAGAATTGTTACTTTTCTTATTATTTGGATGTTGTCTTTATTTAATCTCCCTACTGGTTTTCCGGATTTTGCCTCATTTTGACTCTGTTTCTCCCCGCTTTCTGTTTCTCCTGCTCTCAGCTTAGCTGCACTGCCCCCTCGCAATTTTCCTTGAAAATGTTAGACATGCTCCATCTCTGTGCCTGTGCATTTTTTGTTCCTAGAAGGCTTTTCTCCAGAATAGCTACATGACCCATCCTATCACCTCTTTCTGGTCTTTCTTCAAATATCAACTTCTTAGAAATTCTAGGCTTGGTGCCTATTTTATTTAAAATTGTGTGCCCGACTCCCTATTCACCAGTCCTGATTTATTTTTTCTTCAGCATTCTTTTCATTATATAATCCATGTGTGTTTTGTATTTTGTTACACTATTTTTTTCTCCCACTTTAAATGTAAGCCCAGTAAGTGAAAGAATTTTCTTCTGCTTTGTTAACTGCTATGCCTGGTGTGTGGTGGGAGGGCAAGGCTATAGTGACTACATGTGTGTTTGTTGGGTATATGCAATGAAACAGAGTCACTAAATTGTGCAAAGTATTTGTGTTATGAATGCTCCAGTCAGTTTTTCATTCTGATATTCATCTCATCGATGATGGAACACTGAAATGGAAATGAATATTTATCAAATTTGAGTAGTGATATAATTTCTACCTTTGCAGGGTGATGAAAAAAAAAAAGTCACATAAGGACATTTTCTTAGCCATTACAAGAAATTTTTCTTCCTCTTAAAGCCCTGAACTCTGTCACTTTTTAAACTGATCACCATGAAATCGTAAAAGCTTGAGCTTACAGACTTATGAGAATAGCCCCAAATCTAGTATACATGTTTGCTTATTAATTTCTTACATCTCACTATGTAGACACTGATCTTTAGGGACCTTATGCTGAAAGCTACTTTTAAAAAATACTTTTAGTGAAATCCTGAAACACGTTTACTTTCTTACTACACTACAGCTTGCTTCGTTTTCTGACATGCTTCCATTTTTTTTTTTCTACTTTCAGTCCAATTTTTATCTTCTTCATTCTCTTCCATCAAGTTTAGTTTCTATTCTCCTAGGTCATGGGAGGATGGCTATATAATGTTAAGAGCTAATAAATATAAGGATTTAGTTAAGAAACAATGTTGTTAAACCACCAGAATTCAACCGCTGGTTTTATCACTTAATACAACCTGGCATTATGAAATGTTTTATTTTTCTTACCCTCATCAGGTAAACTAAATAACAATAATGACAGATAATAATAGGTTCTATTGAATAAGACCTTTATGAGGAATATTTGAGCTAATACACATAAAACATTTAGCACAATGCCAAAGACATAATGTACATGAAATCCTTGTTATCGTCAATATCATTATTTACATTGTGAACATTAACTTAGCACACCATATCTCCTATCTCTGGTTCCCAGTTTCCTCAGACTATAATGAGAAATTAAAATATCTTTAATCTTGATTTCACCTATAAATTTCTGGCTCTATAAAATATAGTGTGTCTGAATTGGTTGTGTTTTAAAATGTAAATATATGATATAGTATCTATTAACTTTTATCTTAAATTAATTAAACAATAAAGATAATGGAATACATGACATCATCTTAACAGTTTATTACTGTCACTATGCATGATCAACAGCTACTGTAGTCATATTAATTCTAAGTAGTATACTTTCAAAATTGAGCACTTGTAAGATTTTTCAGTTTAATAACTAAATGAAATAAATGTCTGCAGGAATCTTATGAAAGTATTGTATCCCAAAATCAATTGCTTGAAACACCAAAAGCTTTTACACAGAGATAAATTTATATAAGGTTAGTAATGGAGGCCACATTTTTTCATCTTTGAGAAGATGTCCAATTAGGGAAACCTAAGAGGGAAAATCAAAGTGGTTTTTCACAGCCAGAAGTTGTGTTGGATGTTGTCATAAAACTTAGGGCACTAGTTTGTCATCTTTATTTTACCTTAAAATGCTAATACTTTTTCCAGGTATATTTAGGATTCAAGGATTTTATTTCTAGGTATTTGTTGTATAAGTACTATAAAAGTGGTACAGTGTTATTTGGTGCAATTTTTTTATAGTAGCAAAAACCTCTTATGTCTTTCAATAGGGAATATGTTCCATACATGCCAGCACAACTGTAAAGTGAAATAGTATGCAGCACTTAAAAAGAATAAGACAGCTCTTTGAGAGTTACCTGGAAATAATTATATGAGATGCAGAAAGGTCTGAATAGAAGTCATAATTTTTGTTAAGAACAATAATATACCCATATATATGTATGGATAAGAAAAGTATTTATTTTTGTTTTTCAGATAAATTTGTATCACTAGCACCCTTAATATACCAACTGATCATGAATTACAAAGCTTTTGTTTCAACTTATAGTTGCAACAGAGTGAAAGAAGAAAGACACATACACTTTGAGGAAATGGAGGCAATTCAAGGGCCAAGAGGATGACAATTTTTTAAAAAAGTCTGAGAATTTTTGAGAAAGAGATTATTTAAGGCAAGGTTAATAAGTTGTAGAAGAGAAGGAATACAGTGGTAATAGATGATCAAAATTTCAAGTAGGATGAAAAGACCATGGGGGAGGATAATTGGCTCAACAGTTTTCTGCCACCAGGTGGCATCATGAACCCAAGACAGTTTGGATGCTATTAGAAATGGATTAGTGGAAGGAGGGTAAAATTGAAAGTTAAAAGGCAGTTATCAGAGGCTGGGGCTATGGCTCAGCAGTAGAGTGCTTGTCTCACATGTGTGAGGCCCTGGGTTCAATCCTCAGCACCACATAAATAAAATAAAGGTATTGTGTCCACCTACAACTAAAATAAATAAATAAATAAAAGGCAGTTATCAGGACTGGGGATGTAGCTCAGTAGGAAAATACTAGCCCAGCATGCACAAAGCCCTGGGTTCAATCCCTAGTACCACAGACACACAAAAAGTGGTGATCACTGTGTGAACCACACAGAAGTTATGACAAGAAGTACATACGTAATGTCAGTTCTTCCATTAATAGTGTTTCGAGAAAAAGAAGTTATAGTATTTTGTGCACATGCATAAAACTTTTTAAAGCTTTCTTAAATACTGTTGTCCTTGACATTAAAATTCACATGATGAATTAATTTTTTTTCTTTATAAGTTTTTTCCCCAAAAGAAACAAAGTGAATTATACATTAAGACTGAGTTGATGAGTAACAAAGATATCAGCAGAGTATTCTAGTTTCACTGAAATTTGGTTTGAATGACCTGGGAAACTAAACATCCACAAAGCTATCTGGCTTCTCTCCACTAAGATGAGTAGCTCAGTGTGATGAAAATTGTCCAAATCATACATGCACATAACCCTATGGATCAATTTACTCCAGCACACATAAGGGTCAGGTCTATCTCAAAATATCCTGTTGGGCAGTAATGTCAGATAGAGAACATGGATTAGTTTGAACTTTGAATACATAAAGTATCAGTTGTACAATGAGGCAAATGTGAATAGCATCTGTTTAACAATTACTTTTACTGGCTTTCATGATTTTTTGAAAGACTATTTTAAATCATATTGGAAAATGTATCTTTTGATATCTATTCTATTTATTGAAGAACCTTGTGGTATTATTTATTCAAGAATGTTTCCTGATATTCTGCCCTGCATGGTCTCTGCATGTATGGATAAAATTATGAAAAAATATATATACGATCCCACCCCTCTTGATGTAGGATGATGAAAAATTAAACGATTGAGACATGCCTGCTACTGTGTTCCTGTGTTTTCTTTGACTTACTGAAAACTCAACAGCTAATACTGATTATATGGGTTGGGATGTGTGTGTGTGTGTGTGTGTGTGTGTGTGTGTGTGTAAAATCTAAGGATTGTTTGAACTGTACATTGTGATCATTTGTGTATGCACAACATCTCTTTTTTAGTTCTACATTAAAAATGACTTGCTTTGTTTTATTTCATTTTAATTTTGCTATTTGATTTGTGGGTAATATGCAAAAATTATGTATAATGGTTATTGAAGTTTAGAATAGCAAGGAGAAAAAAAGTGTTTGAAGGAATTCTTCAGTTGATTATGTAGGTAGCTATGTCAATCTAATTATGCCCTGGGTAGCTCTAGAAATACAATTTAGTGTGTTTGAAGCATTTATTAAAAATAAGAATAAATGAGAGAAATTAGTAATTTTTCAGAAAAGAATGATCTCTTCATGTTCTATAATTCTGTTAAAATCATACTAATTACAACTATTTCTGTAATGCTAATGAATCATTTAAATTTACTCTTCAATGTCAAGGAAATTGATGTTATGTTAGAAAATTTTCTACTTGGGCATATAGACAAATTATCTATTAAGGAAGTATTTTTAAAAAAGGTGACTGCATAATAAAAGAACAATGTCAAGGTAATGGTTTACTTTTGACACAAATGAAAATGAAATATACTTGTTACACTCCTAAGAATGGCCTAATTTATACAGTATTTTGGCATATGGATGTTACTACATGGACAATAATAACAATAGCTTATAATTGCTACAATTACCTAACATGTCCTAACATAGTGCTAAGTACATGGCATCTCATTTTGACTTAATTAAACTGTTTGAAAGCAAACACCATTATCCTATTTACAGATAAGGAAATGGGGCTGTGAAAAATTATTTTCCCAGGGCAACACATGTACAATCTGGACAAAGTGGAATTAAATCCAGGACTCTTGGATCTGAAGTCTTTCTGTTATGTCATGTTTAATGCATTTCACATTTCTAAAATAAAATTCTCCTTCCCCTATGTCATTTTCCTTTCCTGACTTCTCCATTTCTGCACTTGTTTACCCAGGTTCTGGGAGTTAGAGTTTGATCTTCTTCCACGACTCCCACATCCATCAGTTCCCAGCGCCACTCTCAACTTCCTGGGCTCCTCTCACCTTGGCAAAGTTCCCATTGCTTCCCTCCTGGAACAGCAGCAGACTTCCCTCTAAATTCATCCTGCATGAACAACTACATTAATCTTGTTTACACACATGCCATTTTATATGCCCACATAATCCATTTCATTTTGCTAATAACTTTCAACAACTCTATTTGTTTCCCTATAAAACCAGGGCAGGCAAACATTTTCTGCAAAAGGCCAGATGACAAGTATTTTAGGTTGTGTGGGCCACACAGTCTTCAGTGCCACTGCTCAACTCTGTTAATGTAGTGTAAATTTACCCATACATAATACAGAAATGGATGAGCATCCTTCCAAAAACACTGCACTGGGAAGACAGGAGGTGGGCTAGATTTGGCCTGCAGGCTGTAGTTTGCCAACCCCTGGATACAGGACAAACTGAAAATAAGAACTTTCACTTTTTCTCCATGGCCCTCTGTATTTCATTTCTTTCATATCAGCATTACTTGTAAATAAAACATATAATCCAGAAAAACCAAAGCTCTCATTGTCCTTCCCTACTCCATGCCATCTCTTCCAGAGTCAAACTTCATGAGGCAATTGTGTACATAAAATGTTTGTTTTCTTTCTGTTCGCATCCCCCCTCCTCCTAACCCCATTCTGCAGGCTTACATTTTTAGCCACCTCTCATGCTTTAGTCACTGAGAATTTTCTAATTAGACAGAACTGGGTTCATACACCACCAGCCCATAGCATTTTATCAACATATTGAATATGTCTGTTTCTAGATTTCTTCTAGAATAAAAATATTATTGCTACAATGAAGACTGAAATGAATAATTACATTAAATGTAAAAAAGCATGGCGACAGATGTATATCAGGTGACAATGAATGTGGGCCCCTTTCCTTCCCTCTAAAACCATCGATTAAGAAATCTAATTGACATTTAAGGGGCTTTCTTCTCCATATCTCTGATCCACAGTGTTGACCCCTTTTTACTTGAACTCTTTCCTGCCTCATCTTGCTCAGCTGTACCTCAGCCCTTCATCTTTTACCACTCTGTTCTACCTAGGTCCTCTTGGATAGTTCTCTTTCTGATGTTTATCCTTGCATGTCCTTCTGCCTAAAGTGAGTTATCTGCTGAATTTTTCAGGTAAGGCTCTGTCTTGACATATAGAGTATAGTCACCATCTCCTGGAAAGTCTTCTGATATCACATAATCCAAATTATTCCTACCATTTCTCTCTCACATCAAACGACTTCAACTTTCTTCATTATTCTTGTCCCTAACTGATCTTTCTTCTGGTTTTCATTCACTTCTTCTCTCTTTATCATCTCTCTTCATAAAATGCAAAGTTCAACCATCCATCTATCAATATTTCCAAGCACTTAGAATAGTACCTGGAAGTCAGGTGTGGTGGTGCATGCCTGAAATCATAGGGACTTGGGAAGCTGAGGCAGGAGGACCAAAAATTTAAGACCAGCCTCAGCAATTTGGTGAGGCTTTAAGCAACTTAGGGAAACCCTGTCTCAAAATGAAAAATAATAAAGGACTTGGATGCAGCTCAGTGGTAGAGCACCCCTGGCTTCAATCCCCAGTACCAAGTGTGTGTGTGTGTGTCTGTGTGTGTGTGTTTGAATTCTGTGACCATCATGATGTTCCCCAGGGTTCAACCTTTTTTTTTTTTTTTTTTTTTTTTTTTTTTTGGTACCGGGGATTGAACTCAGCGGCACTCGACCATTGGGCCACATCCCCAGCCCTTTTTTTGTATTTTTATTAGAGACAGGGTCTCACTGAGTTGCTAAGTGCCTCGCCATTGCTGAGGCTGGCTTTGAACTCGCAATCCTCCTGCCTCAGCCTCCCAAAGTGCTGGGATTACAGGCGTGCGCCACCGCGCCAGGCCAGGGTTCAACCTTTAGTCCACATCTCTGCTCACTGTCTGAGCACTCCCTGAGAAAAATCATGTAGTTCTAGAACTTCAAGGTTATAATTTATTTCAATCAGAAGCTGGTCTTTTTCTTCTTCTTCTTTTCTCCCTGAAGCCTAACTTCTGCTCCGCCACCCTTCTTTTCTTTCATGACTTCAATTTCCACATAGTTGTCTTTCTAAATTGTGCATCAGAATTTATAATATCCTGGATTGAAGCTTTCAGGAGTTCCTTACTACCTTACAGAGATCAGCCTCTGGATCATGACAGTGTTCCTCATCAAACTTCAAGTGTTATTTCTTCCCAATTCTCAAATAAAAATGTTAAATTATAGACCTTACATATGAGAGCTAGTAGGGAGGATTTTGAACATTGCCAATACAAAAAATGATAAATGTTTCAGGTGATGATTATGCTAGTTACCATGATCTGATCATTACTTATTGCATACATGTGTTGAAATGTCATATGTATGTTATAGATATGTGCACTTATTGTGTCATTAGAAACAAAATAAAGCAGGTAATTTGTGCTAGTATTAAAATGTTTGCAAAAATTAATATCATTGTTAAGTGCCCTAAAGTGATGCCTATAACAATTATTCAGAGATACAGTGTGGACTAATACACACTCATAAACAAGAGCAGACTCAAAATGAAGTCACCAAAATATTTGTAGTCATTGTATCAGGGTGGTTGATTCACATATAACTTTTGTGTTTTAAATATTTTTATTTTCCATATATAGGATGATAAGTAGATTGTAGGTTGTAAGATATATAAGACTTTTTGTTTGCTTTTTCCATTGGGTTTAAGGGCAATATTATTTCACTGAGTTTTTAGTTTTAGGAATTTCTTTGCTGCTTGACTTCTTACCACACACAAGCTCAGAAAAGTCACATGCCAGTTTACCTTGGCTATGATCTTTGTAACCCTCAGTTTTCTCATTCCTCATTCTTACATTTCAAAAGTAGAGGAAATATTAATATTTGATTTGAAGTTGGCACATAACTGTAATCCCAGGGGTTCCAGAGTCTGAGGCAGGAGGATCAAAGCCAGCCTCAGCAATTTAGCGAGGCCCTAAGCAACTTAGAGAGACTGTGTCTCTAAATAAAATACAAAAAGGTTCTTGGATGTGGCTTAGTGGTTGAGTGTCCCTGGGTTCAATGCCTGGTTAAAAAAGAAATTGAGTTATAGAGTTATCATCATGAGAATTGAATGTGATAATATGTATTATCCTTTTTAGGGATGATTTAGATACAAAAATCTGAAATCCATTTACTAACTCAAATAAAATGGAAATATATTTTAAAGGATTCAGGAAAATTCCTTAATGACTAATAAAAAGAAGTATGGCTTATGTCGTTAAAAGAATTGATGTCATCAAACTCTACTTTCTTTATTTCTATACCACACCCTCATCTCCCTAGGATCTTCATCATTTCATTTCTCTGAGTATTTGTGTTATTCTTTATTGATATGGTTGGTCTAGAATAACAGAAAACTTGGCTTCAATAGATTTTGTAGTGAAGTGTTCAGCATTTCATGTAACAAAAAAATTTGAAGGCAAAACAGACCCAATGGTAATAATTGCACCTCACCTGACATGATGGACCTCAGTTTTTATCTTGATGCTTTTCCACTTCAGCCTGTAGGCTTAACTATTAAGTTGGTGACTCCATGTAACAGAATCATGGTATATTAACAGTTTCAGTGTGCATCTGAATATCTTGTTTTAATTGGTTCTCTCAAAACCATATCCCAAACATGTCAGTTTCATTGTTTTATGGTTTGTGAAATTGATTTTCAAAGAGATTAGACTGTTGTCTCAAGTCATGTAGAAAGAATGTGGAGAAATTTGAGGTCTTGTGCTTGTTTTTGGATTCTAAGTCTCACCTTTAGTAATTTATATGTAACTGAAGTTAGCATAAAACATTTGAATTCTAAAATATCATTATTTAAATAAGCAAATAAGTAAAAGAAATATGTATCCATATGAGATTCAATAGTAATGTTGAGAAATTCTAAATTTTAATTAAATAATCAAACATTTTATTGCCATTTACTAAATTCCTTCAATTTTTGAACCAATCAAAATGTGTTTATTCCAATTTTATGTGGCAAGAAGATAGAATAAGTGGATTGTTATGATGATTCTCAGACAGATATGTAATCAAATTACCATGAAATAAGTCTTAAGATGTAGCACCTGTGAATATCTGCAGTTACCAAGTTAAACCGACCAAATATTTCATGGAATTTTACTGAAAATTCACAGTTTAAAAGCCTCCAGTAGCAAAAGTAATGAATAAATTTTAATTTAAAAGAGCATCAATACTTTAATATTGCACTTTTCCACAATCCCAAAGGGTTAAAATAATACAATACTATATTTATGTTCAGTATTAATTTGCGTACAAGGACAGCTGTGTCTTCTATTTTGCTTATTTGAATCATTAGTTTGTATATTTACAAAATTTGACTATTTCCCTAGCAGATGCCATTCTTGCTGTTTTGCTTCAATATTTTAACCCCTTGAGAATCTGTATTATTCCATGTTGCTTAAATCCAGTCACATTTTTATATATGTATATATATATATACATATATATACATGAATATATATTAAATAAAATACATACATATGCATGCCATATATACTTCATACACACATATACACAATACAGTTGGTAGGGCATCTGTTCCTTAAGACATATTTTTCTGTGACTTTTCCTTGGAGAAGGCCTTCTTTCAGAAGATCTACTGAAAGCTCTTATAAGCTGTTTTCAATAGTACTATGTAGGTAGCAGGACCTTAATTCAGTAAAGATTATTAGTTTATGTATATTCATTACATTTTTTATGCATCAATTCATCTTTGTAAATGGTTAGAGCCAGAAAAAGCTCTAATTAGAGGAATAATTAGGACCTGAAAAGGTATACAGGAATTTATAAGCATTTAAAAGGAGCAAGATACCTGCTTGGGAGCTTGTAATATAGCTTGCATGAATACCAGGGAGAAATAAAATGGAGTGTGTCAAGTCTTGAGGGCACAGAGATTGGATGTCTGTTGTTCAAATTATCCAAAATATCTTGGGAATCACAGCATACCTGGGTCTGTGTTTGTTGGAATTCATCAGCTTTTAAGACCTCACTCACTAATATTCAAGAGTCACACTGAGTCCCCAAATAAAGTTAAACCCAGGAAAATAAGAATAATCTAGTCCAGGCACGGTGGCACACTCCTGTAATCCCAGTGGTTTGGGAGGTGCTGGCAGGAGGATCAAGAGTTCAAAGCTAGCCTCAGCAAAAGCTAGGCTCTACGCAACTCAGTGAGACCTTGTCTCTAAATAAAATACAAATTATGGCTGGGGATGTGGCTCAGTGGCCTAGGGCCCGAGAGTTCAATTCCCAATACGAGAGAGAGAGAGAGAGAGAGAAAAGAAAAAGAAAAATCTGACTATGAAAACTATTTTCCACAGTCGGAATAGTGTTTGTTTCTTTCCCTCTCAGTTACCTCCATAATATCCCCACCACCAGAAACCAAAGGGAAGCAGCTGTTCTGAATATGTACAAACAAAAGAAGCTGTTTCTATAGCAACCATAGAACCCTGTGGAAAAGCTCTCCCTTTAACACTAGCCAACCTGTCCTTTTCACCCCTCCCTCTTTTCCTTCCCTGCACCAGCACACACTGATCTTGGACAGAAATGCTGCCAGCTGATTTGACTGCATTGGTGGCCCGTGCAGGGGTTGGTGGGGGATGCCAGTGGGGGCAGAACACCACAGCCAGCATGCACGCTGAAAAGCAGGAAGCCTTGCTTCTGGTGAAGGCTTGAGAAGAGGGAGAACCTGACAACACTTTAGGAGCACTGGTTGCTCAATGCCCTTTATCCTCCCTTAAAAAATAGTATTGGTCTTGCTCCTTCACTATTTGATGGAGCAATGCTGTCTCCTTCACTTCTGTCTCTCCTTTCAGTTTTCCTTTCCCACAGATGGGCCCATAAGCCAACAATGACGTGGTGGATGGAGTGAAGTCTGTGGACTTGGCTCATTTCAGAGTTGCTATTAAATTGCATGAAAGATAGGACAATTGACTTACGAGATAAATGCGTGATACTAGATACTCATGCTGTTGTGTTTTCTTCTCTACACATTAGAACATAAACATATATCAATAATGTCTTTCATTTACACTTAAGTTATTTGGTAGTCAGCCTTCAATTTGCTAATTTTCTGTACTCCCAAATTAGTCTTTAAATCAATAATTTAAGGACTTAAATTCATAATGTATTTTCATGCAGATATTATCCACTATTCTGCTAAAAAAAATGGATGACATTTTTGCTAACACAAATTTATTTTATTCCACATCATAAAAATATTTTATCTGTAAAAAATATGGTAGAACACAATAAAATAAAATGTGGTAGCACACATAAAGTTAAAGATAATTTAAAGTTATAGGCTGGCCCTTTATAAAAGTTAACATCCAATAATGCCCTGAAATAGGTTTTCTAACTGGGGCTAAGTCTTATAAATATTGTTCATGTTAAAATTAAAATCTGCCGGGCGCGGTGGCGCACGCCTGTAATCCCAGCACTTTGGGAGGCTGAGGCAGGAGGATCGCGAGTTTGTCAGCAATGGCGAGGCACTTAGCAACTCAGTGAACCCTGTCTCTAAATAAAATACAAAAAAGGGCTGGGGAATGGCCCACAGGTCGAGTGCCCCTGAGTTCAATCCCCGGTCCAAAAAAAAAAAAAAAAAAAATTAAAATCTTATATAAAAAAACATGCATGGTAAATATTCCTATCATTTATCAAACATGTTTAGGATATTTAATAAATAAAACATTTATATGTGAATATGCATAAATATCAATGGGATAAAATCAATCTGAGAAAGGGCCCCATTTATTTGTGCATTTATAGAATAAAATCAAGGTAAATTGTATAAATCTGTGGAAAAGTGGTTTAATTAATAAATGTTGTAGGCCCATTCTTCTGTAATAATATCATAATAGATTCTACTGTCATGTATAACTAAAAAGAACCAATAAAAAATAGTGTAGGTGACATTTCAATAACCATGTGTGGGAAAAAAAAATGGATATATGCCTTAAACCTTATTCCTAATAAATTTCAAATGTTAAGTGAAATGTAAACAATAAAACTCCAAGAGATGCAAAACCATTGGAAAGCACTGAAAAATCACTTTTCAATTATCATGTGGAAAAAATAATTATGATTACATACAATGTTGATGAAGGCATGTGGTCCAGCACTCTCATCCATTGCGGGTGGCAATATAAACAGGTAAAATTTCTACTAAGGGCAATTCAGTGATAGCTTATGAAATTTTGTAAGTACATACACATTAATTGACTATTTTCACTGGAAATATACTTTGTAGGTACAATCAGACTCACCAGGAGGTCCAGGAACACATACCTATTCACTGCAGCCAAAGAAATGTAATGTGACTATGAATATGACATGGGTTATATTTTACAGACACACGATAGGATAAGATGCAACCATTAAGAGAGAAAGCAGGTGGATAAAGTTCCTTATCAAGTCATTATAAACAGGGACCAATCTCAAAGGTCACTTGTTAATTTTTTAAAAGCAACAGAAGGACAATGTATAGAACATTCTACTTTTACACAGAAATAAGAATGTGTGTGTCTGTATGTAATTTGCATAGGTTATCTATGGAAGGACAAACACACAGAAACACATACACAGAAGGAGAATTAATAACTTTAGTATCTTTTGAATTTTTAAACATTATCATTTCAAAAATCAATGCACATAAAGTAATATGAAAATGATTGCTTTCTAATTGATGTTGCTCAAATGTTGGGCAGAACGCTGAAAGGAGAAAACAGCACAGATGTGAAGGACAATGCCAAATAAAATAAATAGGCACCAACCATAACAACAAGTCTCCACTGACCAAGCTCTCTTTGTGTCATTGTTGAGGAACTCATTGATCTGATAGTTCTGGAACTGGACTTGGAAAAATTATTTCAATAACAAAGGACTATGAAACACACTTTGAAGGATAACCAAAGGGGTTTTAGTCCCATGGATTAGATTAGGCTTTTTAATCATATTCAGGTGTTTTGCAAATTCGCAAGCCTTTTCTCATAGATGGATTTTTGTTTTGTTAACTTTCACACATGTTTTGTTCCCCATCAAGATACTTGCAGAGTGTGAGCAATGTTGGCTGGAGCCACAGTGTATTTATTTTATTTGTCAATAAAGAACACAGGCAATTTCAAGCCTTCTGAATTTTTTACTCTGTCTGACACACACTCCATCCTCTCTCTCTCCCTGTCTCTCCCTTACACATAAAAAAATTATAAAAAGAGAGGAAAAAGAATACAGAAAACCAAATAAAATATTAAGCTGTTTTTAAATAAAGAGAAAGTACAGAAGAATAGAGTGTAGCAAAACAGAACATTTTATATTTTTTAAATGGGGAATTCTGTCATCTGTATGAAAGGAAAATTTGTTCATTTCTTATATTTTTCATTATATGTGCGTTTTTGTTATGTATTGAACCATTTCCATGAAAGACAGTTGAAGAGCTCACTTTTGTCCTCCTCACACCCTCTATTAAACTCAATAAACCTTTCACTTATACAAACACCTATAGCATAGAGAACAGTGTGGTGTCCACAAAATAAGTTGCAGCATCTCTGGTCCCTAGGTAGATAACCTGAACTGGATTGATAGTTCCACTGGATTGAAAGAATTGAGACTCTCAATTCATAGAGTTGAAGAATTATGGCACAGAGCAAAATTCAAAGTGTGCACACTCATTCATGTCAAAACAGTCTCACTTCAAACACAGTGTCAAGTAAGATGATGGGTATTTAATATTTAGGTACATAAGGCACATGTGGATGTGTTCTTTGGACCTGTACACATACCAGGATTCAAGCAATTATCTGTTAGTGGAGTTTCAACATATATCTCTATTTTATTTTCCTTTTCCTGCACTCTGAATTTATGTCTGTTCAGGTTTTCTTTCTCTTCTTCCACCTTGTGTTCTGAAGAGTAAATTTATTGTTGAATTTTGGCATTAGTAGCCTCACCTTCCATTTAGTACCCTCCTGTATTAGTTTTTCTCCTTCCTTGCCTTTCTCCTAGTTACATCAAATAAGATAAATTCGGCATCAATATTCATGTCCTCCTCACACTCTCTGTGACATTTTAATATATTTTGAATTTCTTTTTATAGCTCTATTTGATGTTTATATGGTTATATATATCTAACAATTTAAAAATATAATAGCTTTAAAAATTATGTTAGCTAACCAAAAGATGTTAGCTAAGCCCTCTTTGTCTATTTAAAGAAAACTTATTTTGCCTAGAGTAAACTCAATGCATGATGCTTTATACCATGTTAAAATATCATGAATTTAAAAAAGAAATTCCAAGTCAAACTAAATCTAGAGGTATTTATATTTACATTGGTTGTCGTAAGAAATGTCTTCAGAAATTTAAAAATAATTCGTAAATTTATATTTAAGGCATCTGTTTCTAAGTCTAAATTGTTTATTTCCTATCTGTTTTGATCTAGCTGTTTGTTGCACTGGAGGTAATTTGTAGAGGAAGTGATGATTTATGCCTACACATAATTTCACTAGAAAAACAAATTTATTTTCAACATTTAAAAAACACTTATGGATCATTTTGCATTTCTAGCATTGCTAACAATACATTAGAATACTCTTGATGGTTATACTGGATTTTATTAACTTCATCAATGTTTAGATAATTGTGGTAGAAAATATTAAATACTGTCCATTTATAAAGTATGATAAATAAGGTTACACGGAGAAGGAATATGTTCCTGGAAATGATTTCCTTCTTAATACTCATGCTACCTCCTCTTTTGAATTTTTATGATCTCACTAACCATAAAATAAAAGCATCACTGGTTCTCATGGCTGTTGACACTTTTCTTTCATAAATGAGACCTCAGAGACATCATACTGATTATAGATTTTTCAGTTCCTGATTTTCAGAGCTCTGATTGAGATTTACATGAAACCTTAGAGAATTATTGTTGAGTATATATATTATTGGGAAATATTTAGCCATTTCTTTTGTAGAAAAAATAACTAAAGTAAAACCCAAGTCTTTCAAAAGAAAAAAAATTCCTTTGAGAGTAAGTTTACACTGTCTACTGATATAAAATCTTTGCTTCAAGAAGAGCAAAAGAAAGAAAAAAAAAACTCACGTGCATTTAACACCCCCCCCCATACACACACACACACATACCCCAAAGGCATCTTTATTAAATGGCTCACACTGATTCATTATAGTACTTGTCACATTGTTTACACAAAGGGGAAAAAAACTAAACTTTTATCTCCAGGGACTACTATAGAGGTTGACACACAGTGGGCACTGAATAAATATGTAATGGATGAACAGACCAAGACACTCAGGCACTGCTAAACACTTTAGCAAATGCTTTCCTTCAGGCTAATTTTCTGCCAGGTGCTCCACCTAACTTTGGCTCACAGACCATCATTCTGAATGTTCACAGGCCATTGATGTGACAAGTTGTGACTATCCTATTTTCTACTACATCTTCCACCAATGTGATTCTTTTAAGTACTGGCAGGGTGGTAGGACCTAGAAAGAAACAACTGTGTAACTCACATCAATTTACAATTTTGCATAATGAAAATCAACACTGTATTTGTGATATTTTAAATGAATAATTGTTTTCTGCTTACTCTGACATCAGTTCAAAGAAAAATATCAGTGTAGTACCTGATATAAGGACAGATTTAAGAGCACAACTTCTGGTTTTAAAATATGATCAATTGAATGATTTTTTAAAATGATTCAGAAATAACATTGTTAATGTTTATTGAATATTCAGAATGGTCCTCAGTAAATCATTATCCCTGCCTTAAAGGAACTGACATTCTCTTATGAAAGTTGTTTTGTAAAATTAAAATAATTTTTGTAAAATTCAGATAAAGTTCCAGAAGTTTAAAGAAATGAGTCAGTTAAATGATATTTTGAGACCCAGTTCCTAAACAATATGTAGAAAGGTAGATAAAAGTTGAAAAGAATAAAGATTAGTAGTAGCTGTGATAGATCTCATCTTCTCTATTCTATCCATCATATAATAAAATGCTTTCAAAATGTTTTGATGAATCTATTATTTTAATGACTGAATCTTCTCCCTTTCCCTATGTCAAGTTTTCGAAAACTTATGATATAATGGTTTCTTAAATGCATAGAATATATTATTTGCTCATTCTGGAAAAAAAACATAGGTTAAGGATCATACCTCCCATGTTATAAATAACTTCATAGTTTTCTAAGTATATTGACATTACTTATATAATTTTATGTCTAATAACAATTTTACGAAGTGAAAAGATCAGGAGTTAGTACCATTTTATTGTCTAAACAATGAATAGGAGGCATAGTGACACTATGACTAAAATTCAATTCTCATGGTTCAAACCAGCTTTTCCAGACTCAAATTTTTAGAACACAATTGCCTGAGACATTTTGAGTAAACTTTGCATGAGTGATATATTAAATATCTGTAGTGTTCAGAGGAAACACTCCAATTTTTGTACCAAGAGATGTTCTTTCATGATTCCTCATCTGGCAATTAAATTGGCCTTGATCTAAAATCCACTCCCTGTCTCCCTGCTTTTCTAGCATGCGTAACCTCTCTCCATACCTCCTCTGTGCACCCCAGTGCTAGGCTCCCTTTTCCCATGAGATCTTCATTAGCTCAAGTTGTTTGGTGCCCAGAAGTTAGAACAAGGACTCTTTTGTGTGTAGATATTATATCTTGATCCATTTGAAACAAGTTAGAAAAGCACATACACACACAAAAAAAAAAAAAAAAAAAGAAAGAAAGAAAGAAAGAAAGAATAAAAAGAGGAGCTAAGCAATGGAGAATAAAATGAGTAGTTAGAATATAGAGAAATAAAAGATCTACGGAAGACAGAAAAAAGAAGAAAGAAAGAGGGTCTCTCCACTTAGGAGGCAGAGAGAGCAACACTGTATTGTGGGTTCTTGATTCTGCCAATCCCTAAGGACCTCACTTTAATTATCTTTCCTTTCCTTGGAGTTTTAGCAACTCCAATCAAATGAGTTTAAGGGGGAATGGCATTGAAACTTCTAGGGAGAATAGGTGATGCTGTCGGAATTAAAAGACTATTTAAATGATCAAACTGTAGGAAGGGCAGTGGTGCAGCCATAACTCAGAAGCAAATTTATCCACAGACTCAAAGACCACCACCACTCTTATGCAGTCTCTCATCTCTGTGCAATGGTCTCACTTTCTCAAGATGTTTAGAAAGTAATAGTTAAAATTTACCAGATTAAAATCAGACAGCCTGTCCTTAGACAACAGTTCTATCACTTATTAGCACTAAGAGTTGGGCAATCACTCTAGTGTACAGTTTTCTCACCTGTAACCTGAACTCAGCAAGTGTCAACTGTTGCTGTTGCTGTTGAAGCATAGATTTTGTCTTTGGGGATTCCCTTTTTATAGTGCTGTTGACAACAGATCTGGTCTCTCTTCCTTAGTTCCAATTTGAAAATAATTTGAGAAAGCCTCCAATTATCCAATCGTGTGCTTGACTGTAAAGACACCGGGATGATGAAAACTACAAGGTTGAAATCAGGAGAAGGGGGACATTTCTAGAGAAAGAGGTAGGAAGGGAGCCAAGCAGCCCCAGCACTAGATGTCTACCATGGACATCTGCCATGTCTATCCTACACCTGCCACAGAACTATCTGGATGCAGACTCACTTAAAGTGTCTTCTCATCACATCCTTGAAAAGGAAGTGATAAAAATGTGGGTTTTAATGTAGATGAAGAAAAAATGTAGAGAAAAATGCATTACATAACGTAATATCATACACTCTTTCATATGGTCAAAAGATAATGATGTTATTTTTATAGAATGCTAAAACCACACTTGTTTATACTATAATGTATTAATCCAATTCTTGCTTGTTTTGTTTTTGTGTGGTGCTGGGGATTGAACCCAGGGCCTTGTGCATGCGAGGCAAACACTCTACCAACTGAGCTACATCCCCACCAGTATTAATCTAATTCTTAAGTAGAAAATTTTCAAATGATATTCATGAATTTTAAAATATTATAAATTTAGAAATTACTCCAAAGGAACTAGAATGATATAGAGATGGTAATTAGTTATTATTCTACATGTAAATAATTTATTATTTCTAAGTGGAAGAATGATTTCATGCTGATCTTTTCTAAGGAATTTTTCCTATTATGCTTATCTGGTGATTTTAAATATGCTGTTCAAATGATTGTATTTGTGTCTTCAATAAAGTATATAGGGGAAATCCTTGTTGAGCAGATGCTTTAGTGAAATAAAATACTTCAGCTGAGCTTATTTGTATGCACATCAGATATTAAACACCTCTGGTATAATTAGTTTTTAAGACAAGTTGTTATGGTTTAGATGTGGTGTCCCCCAAAAGCTCACATGTGAGACAATGCAAGAAGGTTTGGAGGAGAAACTATGTAGTCTTAGTCTAATCAGTGAATTAATCACACCAGGGATTAACTAAGTGGTAACTGGAGGCAGGTGTAGCTAGAGGTAGTGGTTCATTGGGGGCATGGCTAGGGGGTATATATTTTGTATCTGGAGCACAGAGTCTCTCTCTGCTTCCCTCTGCCACACTCTTCCACCATGATGTCCTGCTTCACTTTGAGCCCCAGGAATTGAGCCAGCCACTTACGGACTGGAACTGTGAGTCCCTAAATAAACTTTTCCTCCTCTACAGTTGTTCTGGTTGGGTCTTTCAGTCACAGCAGAGAAATAGCTGACTAAAATCAAGTAGTTCCCTACTTTTTATTTATTTATTTATTTATTTTGGTACCAGGGATTGAACTCAGGGGCACTCGACCACTGAGCCACATCCAGCCCTACTTTTGTATTTTATTTAGAAATAGGGTCTCACTGAGTTACTTCGCACCTAGTTTTTGCTGAGGCTGGCTTTGAACTTGTGATTCTCCTTGCTTCAGGCTCCTGAGCCACTGGGATTACCAGCTTGCACCACAGTGCCCGGCTGGTTCCCTGCTTTTAATAACATTGAAAATACTAGTATATGGCTCAGAACATAACATTTCGAGGGGCAATGAAGATGGGATCATTAATATTCTTGTCCCTAAATCACTTTTAAAGGTAACTAAGTGGTTATGAAATCAAAACTATGAGTCACAGATCTTAATGGTATAAAGAAATATTTCCTGGATACGGTAAAACCACAGGGGAAATAAGCTTTATCTAAAGATTGAATAGATAATATTATTGAATTTGCACATGTGGTAAATTCTTTCATATATATGAAGTAGTTAGGGTTGATAAAAATGTAAATTAAAATATTTACTGACCAATAATCTGGGAATACCAATTTCTTCTCTAACCAATGTAGATCAGAATAGAGTTCTCAGAAATTTCTGAAAATAATACCAGGAGTCTTGAACTGGAAAAGGTTTGAGCTTCTTCTTTTGATTCCCAATGAAGTGTGTCATGTTTATAAACTATAACAAGGAAGAGTTGAAGATAAATAAACATTCCATCTAGTTACCATAAGCTATGCTTATTTAGAGTAAGACATTATCTGCTGCATCTTACACAATTGGTTAACATTGTGAAAATACTAAGGCACTTTCTGCTCAGGGTACATTATTATCTCCCATTTTCAGTAAATATACAATGTTGCTATTTATTGATTCTTCAGGACTTTGCATCTTCTGAATGTTTTAATACATCAGACTCTGAAACCTAATTGTCAATATTAGTAGTAGCAAAATTGAAAAGGATTAGGGGAAACAAATACTTGTTATCATCTAGAAAGCAATTCCTGATACATTTATACCAAATTTAAATTGTTTCAAAATTTTCTAGTTTTAAAAAATCTAAAACTTCCTGTTTTGTTTGTTTCCTTCCCCCCCCCCCTTTTTTCCTCCCTCTCTACCTACCGTTCACTCTCCCTCCTTTCCTTCTTTCTTTCATCCCTTTCTCTCTCTCTCTTCCTTTGGTTACTTAGTGTAATTATACCAGCTTGCAATTTCTTTCTAATCAATGTAGTTATAAATCCATGAGTAATCATTTTAATATGCCAGTATTCTTCTTGATTTGGAGAGGCCCCAGTACTGACATAGTCTAAGAAATTGGGCTGAGAAGGCTTGAATGATTAATCCATTACAAATGTACCTTGGCTTGTTTTGGAGATCTACTTGAACGAGGACTTTTCAAGCTTAAACCCTCAGTGCCACGCTGGACTCTTCTTCCTCATTCCAATGACACCCAAACAGTTACCCTTCCTCAGGGAATGTGCCAATTCCTGGGTACTGTGTATGAGGCAAGGTTGCAGGTATCTGAAATTAACAAGAAGAACAATACAAGTTGCTTCTCTGGCTGGAGCCACTTACTGTTCAATTCAAGAATACCAATGTCTCTTCTCCTCCTTCCATTACATAGGGAACAGTTTTAACAATCCCATTAGAGACCTAAATTTTCAAAAACAAAGAATTTGTTATCTTTAGAGGTAAAAGAAATCCAGAACCAATCCTTAACTTCCTATCAAGTAGAAGAGTAATTCTTTCTTGAGGAGACACAAACTTTTCATTTGGTTCTTTAACAAGTAATTTTCATCTATAATCAGTCTATTATACTATATGCAAATTTCTTTGTCATTCATTTTGCCACAAATAATGATCCAATGTTCCTTCATATTCTTTTGACCTCAAGGTGAGTTCATAATAATATCCCTAAATTCTCTCCTGTACATGGCAAATCATGAAATTTCAATTTTAGCTAATAGCAGAGTTTTTTTTTTTTTTTTTTTTTTTTTTTTTTTACTGCTTATTTGCTTTTAGTTTTTCTCAAAACTTTTATACGTTGACTCACATTTTATATATAAAAATAAACCTATAAGGGGATTTTGTGATAAAGGCTTTGGTAATTTGGTAAGAAATGATTCCTACTAAATTGAATATGTTATCAGAGTTATATGGTTATATATTGGATCTAAAGCATTTACACAACTATAATTAAATCTAAGATGAAGTTACTGATCAAAGCTAGAGTTTCTTCAATACTTCCAACCTCCAATATTAATGTAACCTGTATGCTTATACCAGATCATTTCCAAATTTCATGCCTACCAGAACTTCAGAGAACTGTCACCCCCTCTGGGGAATTTTATCTGACATTTTCTCTTAGCTTAAGGTCTGTCTTATGTTTCCTTAAAACAAACTCATTAAAATTCCACTTATTTATTCAGTATTTACTTAGATCTTAGTATGTTTCAGATACAATATGTCCCTTGCAAACAATGGAAGAGAGAGGTTATTCTATTTTTTTTTTTCCTTGCATTAACAGACCAGATCCACATATAACATCTCCAGTCTTCCCCAGTGTACTGGTCTAACATTAGTTCTACCCAAGTACAGGGAGTTTATTGAAAGTATGGAATGTGTGTCAGCAATGATGGGTAGGAACTCACAGGATTGTACAGAGAAGTATGTTAGGGTATGCCTTCAAGGCAGAGTGTCTGATAAGTGTTACATGATTGGAGAGACTGATAACTTGGCTGTAATTGTCTCAAGACAAAAGATCTCCAGCTGCTGTTTCTTGTACTAGATATGCATGTCCTAGTTACTATCTTGTGAGAAATCTTAGTCCTGATGCTATATGCCAGGAAATGGGGGTGGGGGTCATTTTTACACCATCCTCTGTAGCATGTTTGTGAAATTTGAAGAATACTAATTGTTGCACTAGTTTATTTATTTCACTTTTTTGGAACCTGAGATACCTTTGTGGTAAAAGCTTCTAGGAATGCATGCTTTTTGTGGGGGTTGGGAAGTGGCTAACCTATAATCATTTCAGGGAGATTTTGTTTTGTTTTGTATTTCTTACCATATTTAAATTCTAGCAATAAAGCTACTTCGTTTCATCAGTAGTCTGATTAAGACTGCACATTTGGAAAGGGAAAAACACATTAAATAGACTAATTGGGGAACCTGAAGGGTAGTCATTAAAATCAGCTGCCTTTTCAATACATGTTGAGAGATTGTCTGGGAGCCTTTCTTTCAAATGATACTATTTCAATCATGCCTAACATTTAAATCTCTCAACACTGATATTCCCATTTTAATTTTAGCTGGCACCAGAAGGAACTGGTAAAACAGCAGATGATTACCTCAGTAATTTATTCCACATTTTCTAACAGCTTTACAGATTCAAATAAAAAAATAAAAAATAATAATCTAAAAATGCAAAATGCATAACTAAAATTAAACATAGAAAAAAAATTCTCAAACCAAGATAATTTTTTTTTTTTTTTTGTAAACTCCCAAATGGTGGAAAGTAAATTTCACAGTGAAATGTAAACAGAACCTAATTTTACCACTGCTTATGTTTTGATGACTAACTTGAGTTTTAAAAAAAATGATATTGATTTGGGCCCTATTAATTAAAATCTTATGATTAGTTAGCTAAAGGATTAGCTGATATTTGTTTTTGAATTTGCATTATCTAAGAACAAATCCCACTTTAGAAAGTCTGTGTATAAGCTGAATTGTTCTTCAAAACAAGACCTCTAAATGCTTCAATTTAGTCTAGGTAACTGTTTCAACTGACAGGAGCAGAGATAAAATTTTCTTCAATTATTATAGAAATAAGACACAATTAGAAGAACTATCATTTCAACAACAAGCATTTACTGAAAACCTAATTTATTCCTGGATTTATCCTAGGTTCTGAGGATAGCAAAAAATGGGAAAAACCATTGATTTCATGGGATTTACATTCAAGCCTATGACCTTAAGTAGAGCCATTGTTAAGATATTCAACCTTTTTTGGTCAAGATTGGCCTCCTGTGTAGTTTTCACTAAAATATTGATTTACTTTGAAATACAAATAGGTAAAATCTTATCTGTCTCTTGAAGTCTACTGAATAAAGAAACAAATGTTTCTTTTATCTATAACTCATTTATGAAAAATAACTTATGTAAATACAAATCAAAATTCTTTATTTTAGTCCACATAATTATAATAGAAAAAATATACTCAAAATAAAATGTGAAACATTGAATTAAAAGATATCACTTGTTTCCCTTTATTTCTCTTAACTTTGTTTTTGTAAACAATGATCTGAGTTTAAAACAATAAGACAAATATAAAAAAGACTACTATTCTGGTTGTAGTAAACTACATATCTAGATTACTTACAAATTTTCATTTAAATATACCAAATATATGCTTTTATTTCATTTCCCAAAATGGAAGTTTTCTATAGCTCATTCTTAATATTCCATGTCATAACACAATAATATGGTAAATGTATTCAAAAATCAAAAATGAAATGATATCTGTTTGGATGTGTCTGTTTTGGGTTAAAATTTCTTTAGTAGTATCTTAGAGTACAGGCACTGTAGTACCTTCTGCTAGTGTTTTGCTTAGGAATGTTCAATGCAAAACACTTTAAATGCAGCCATCTTTAAATTAAAAACTGCATTGATGTAGTCTCACCCAAGGATTCTAACTAAACACTTCTGGTAGAAACCTAATTGTCAACAAGATATGTTAAATAAAACAGTGAACATTTTTGCTTTATTAATTATATAATAAATATGTATTTTGACATCAACTGTATAGAAATCACCCTCTTTAAAAGAAAAGAACAAGTATTTGGGAGAAAGTGTTAATTTTTGTTATTTTTCTTGAGAAAATATAATGTTGGAGAATATCAAACATAAAATAAATAGGAAGAATGTCATAAAGTAAGCAGCTTTGTATTTCTGAGAAGACAAGTATTGCGGCAAGTTATTAGAAGTGGAGTAAAGTAATAGGCCCGCAGCCCAATGTAGACCTACTGGCATGGCAGTTTACATCTTTACTTGGAGACAAAATCAATTCCTTGCCCAGTGACTTCTGTCATTAGCACTATTAAATTTGCTCTCCCAAGATTCTCCGGAAGTTTGTGAAGTGCTGAACCCAATGGCTTCTTCATAGTTTCAGTCCTTTTTCTTTGCATTTTATTCCTTTGGATTTGCAAATATTCCATTCTCCTGAGTCTTTGGAATATCTCATCATGTCTCCCTTTCCAGCTGTTTGTCCTTTATTCAGCTCTTATATTTATTTTTAATTGTTTCTTCTTATACATCACAGTAGAATCAATTTTAATAAAATTATACAAGCATGGAATATATATTATTCTAATTAGGACCCCATTCCTGTGGGTGGCACAATGGTGGGATTCACTTAGGTATTCTCATATGTGTACACAGGAAAATGATGTTAGATTTATTCTGTGTTTTCTATTGCTATATCCCCTTGTTTCCTTTTTTCCCCTTTGTCTAATCTACTGAAATTCTCTTCTTCCCCTCTCCCCCTTTATTGTGGTTTAACTTCTACATATCAGAGAAAACATTTGCCCTTTGTTTTTTTTGGGATTGGCTTATTTCCCTTAGCATGATAGTCTCCAGATCCATCCATGTACAGGCAAATGTCATAAAGTCATTCATCTTTATTGCTGAGTAATATTACATTGTGCATATATACCACAATTTCTTTATTTATTCATCTGTTGAAGGGTACCTAGGTTGGTTTCTTAGCTTAGCTATTGTGAATTGTGCTGCTATAAACATTTCTGTGGCTGTTTCACTATAGTATGCTAATTTTAAATCCTTTAGATATATACTGAGAAATGGTACAACCAGGTCAAATGGTGGTTCCATTTGTAGGTTTTTTTTTTTTTTTTTTTTTTTTTTTAAGAATTTCCATACTGCTTTCCAGAGGGTCTGTACCAATTTGCAGTCCCAACAACAATGTGTATGCATTCCCTTTCTCCCTCACACTCACCAACATTCCTTGTTACTGGTATTCTTGATAATTTCCATTCTGACTGTAATAAAATGAATCCCAGTGTAGTTTTAATTTGCATTGCTCTAATTGCTAGTGTCAATTGCCCAAGTTTCTGTCCTAAGACTTGCTCCTATCTTCTTCTTATTTCAACAATTCATCTGTTGTATAATGTATAAATAATGCCTTGCACCAAGCCCTGGTATTTTGGTTGTTGCCAACAGATATTCAACATGGAAATTCCACTAGTACCTCCATGTCCATTCATGTTGAAAACTTAATTAATTCTTCTAGCTATTTTGTTTCAATTCCTTTACTTGTACATCCATTAATTTCACTTTTGTTAGAAATCTTTTTGCTTTTTACAGTAACTGTTTTATCCTATCTCTTCTTATGCAATCAGTTGTCAAAGTTTTGACTCACTCTCTGCAATATATTTCCTTTGCTTTCCCTTTCTTTTTTTTTTTTTTTTTCCTTTTCTGCTACTCTTGTATAGTTTAGAATTGATGGTTCTTGTTTTTTCTGCAGCAATTTCCTTCTTCTTTCCCTGTTTTCAGTTTCCTCTTTCTCACATTCTTTTTATTATGGCAGTCATAATGTTGCTTTGATATTATGTGCTTTGGGAAGTAAAAGGCTATTTCTAAGGATATTTTAGTGGAAATAATAAATACCATTATCATCAATGGATAAACGATAATTTTCATTCTCTTGCTTTTGGATATTGCTTTTATACTCATGTTCTATATATATAAAAGATTAATATTGCCAGGTGTGATGGCATACACCTGTAATCCCAGGGGCTCCAGAGGCTGAGGCAGGAAGATCAAGAGTTCAAAGCTAGTCTCAGCAACTTAGTGAGGTCCTAAGCAACTCAGTGAAACCCTGTCTCTAAATAAAATACAAAGAAGGGCTGGGGATGTTGCTCAGTGGTTCAGTGCCCTGGGTTCAATTTCCATACAAAATAAAAAAGATTTAAATTACTTGTATTCATATAATGTTCACTGTTGAAATTTATATGGATACAAAACTCCAGTTACTTCTATGCAAGTAGATGTCTTACAACCTGAATATGTGCCAACAATATGAGTTTGTTAAGCTTTCAGAGAGGAAAAGAAAATCAAAAGAGAGAAACTAAACAAGAAGGAGTAACAATTCTTGAACCCAAAGTTATTCATCTAGGAAATCTTATTAGCAAAGGGTGAGCAGCTTTTTCCAAACTAATTGAAAAATTATAAAATGAAATAGTCCCATCTGTAGCAGTTCCTAAAGGATACCAACTGACATGTTGTAGAATTAGAGTTTTTGGCTTCAAAAGAACTGACTCCAATTTACATAAATGAGAAGAAAACTATCTAAAGAATATTAGCATTCACCAACTTGACCTGGGGTTGTATTCACTTTGACAGCACTGTTTGAGTAGAATAAATATCCAGTGTTTTCTGTTTCTTTGTGCTCTACTCATGATTTGGATTCTATGGAGGGAGTATCAGATTGGCCTGGTATGAATCATAGTTACTAATCTGTGTGGGTTCCTATGAAATTACAAAGTATGTTGGATCGGGGTACATAGGAGGATTAGAGGAACACTATAATGGTCAAAGGGAAGGGAGGGGAAGGGAGAGAGCAAGGGGGGAGGGGGGAAAAAAGAAAAAGTGGTTGAGTAAGATGGATATCATTATTCTAAATGCATGATTGAAGACTTGAATGCTACGAATATACTTTGTATACAAACTGTTTTGTGTAAAATGTTCTATATGTGTAGTATGAACTGTAATACATACTACTACTATAAATAAAAAAATTAAAAAAAGAAAAGAAAACTGACAGAAAACTATGTTGAAAGAAATTAAAATTGTATGTGATCATTTTCTACATCTAACCACACTAAATTAAACAAGCAAAACAGAGAAATAGGAATGTTTGGGATGACACAAGAAAATGAATATTATAGCATTCCTCCCAAATACTATCCAATCTCAAAATAAGAGAGACATAAAGATAAGGACCAAATTGTAAACATGTTTTAAAATTTGGAATTGCCTTTTAGTGGTTAAATGTATTCCTGAGGCAGTACAAAGATTTTTTTTAGAAATCAAAGTAGGATGAACTATTCTTATTTAGGTATTCTTAATTTTCTGCAGTTTCATATGTTTCTTTGACATTCTGATGAAGGCTTTAAAGCCCAAGTTGGAATAATTTTTCAAGTTTAAAAAATGAAATGCACAGAAAACTAATGTTATTTAACTGTTTTTCTGAATATGATATTATATTTGTGATATACAAATATCTATGCTTCTTCAATAGCACATTAGTAAGAAGACCTAGGGTGAGGATTTCAAAGAAGTGACATGTATAAATAATGTTTGAGGTTAGCTATAAAATCATTGTTGATATGAAGCTATCTTGATTTTCTATTGGTAACAAAGTAGTAGAAAATTTTAATGCTACTATATGGAAAAATTTCTCCTCCAAGTTAACTGACTTCTGATTCATAGTTAAAGTTTTCTAACCGAGAGATGAGAAATCTGGTTGGCCTGATTACCACTTCTGTTGTCAGATCATATCATACTTGTAAAAAACGTCTTATGAAAGAATCATGTGCTGAGGACATAATCAGTTGTCATTGTCTTGGGTGGGTATTTGTTTATTTTTTAAAACTTGGTGTAGAAATTGAATACATGGGAGATAAATCTTGGAAAGTTTGCAAATTAAAAAATATAATAAGGCAGTTGAATTAAAAACATGAAGAATTGAAAATGCACATTTTATGATAACACAGAAGAAGGAAATACAGATTCTTAACAAGATTCTTTCAAATTTGGTTTGTTTTCCACATAAATATTGAGAGGCACAACTTTTTTCCCTCTTGTTCCCATGTGTGAGAACTGCACAAAAATAATTCCAAGATGACACAATTTCCATACACCCCAAAAAATCTGAGTCAAACAAAATTTAACTGCTGGTGAAAATTACATAAATCAGACTCTCACCAAGTTAAATATATCTGCTAACTTGCTTTTAACTTGGATAAATGGCTTAATGCATCTTCTCATCTGTGTCTAAATTAGCTCTACTATAGGTGTATCATATAAATTAATTCATTAAACTTGACGTTAATTTGTAAAATGTTTTATAAATTTCTATTCATTTTCTTGCACTCTGTGGGTTACATTAATTCTCTGGATTCTATAATCATTTTATTCATTTTAACATGAAGTTTATTCAGTCAAATAAAATATAAAAAATATTCTTTTTTAAGCTTATACAGAATTGCTAAGTTATATATTTCTCTTACTGTGTAAGCTTTAAATTAAAATTCATCCAGATTTTTTTTCCTGATGTGCATGAGTTGTTCTTCTTGATGAGATTAATATTAAGTCCCAAGACCTTCTCTGTGCTTTCTGTTTTTCCATCCAGAACTCAGCAAAGTAGTTGTTCTCTTGCTTAGTTTCCCACCTCATTGACACCTTCTTGATGTTGCACTGCCTGAAAGCTAAACCCCCTGTGTGTTCTGTTGACTGCTTGGCTTTGCAAAGGCTGATTTTCTGTCATTAGTGATTTCAAAGTTTTCATCATTATCTCCTTTATTTTAATGAGCTGAATCCAGAGTTGTCATTCTTTTTAATTAATCTGATTACCTTTCCTAGGATCACCTAAGTCCCCAGTGTAAGTTTCATTTTTGAAACAGGAGATGTTTCATTTTGAAGATGTTTCTAGGTCTTTCTAGGTTATCCACAGGATAAAATTAAGTTCATTTATTAAAAAATTTACTCATCACTATTACATTATTTATTTCTTCCTATATTCATGCTTTTTCCAACTCTCAGTAGGGATGTTCTCATCCCTTATTTAATCCTAAAACATCTCTAAATTCTAGTCATTTCTACACCACACATTCTTGTAGCATCAAGACCCACTATATGATAATTTGCCTTTTGGAATATATTTCTTTTTTAGTATTTTCTGTCATGTTTGGTCTATTTATGTACTTCCTGCCCAACTATAATGCAAGTGGTTGGAGATTTTCTAACTTGAGGTTAACACCTTCAAACCTTTGCCCCAGTGTGAGCTTCTTGGCAGAGTTTACTACTTAGAAGTGCAGTTGCTACCTCCCTTCTGACACAGGTTGGAAGCACATGAAAGAGGAATACAAAAAGAAAAAGGAAATAGAGACAGATCTCAACAGACCAGTGATGCTTTATTGAGCAATGGAGGGGCATATTTTCCAGGGGAAAATAGTGACAGTCTTCAACAAGGTTGAAGGCTGCTAAACTCTACAAAACCCATGGGTTTTGTAGAGTTTAGCAGAGCCAGGTTATAAGAGGAGTTTTGGTGGTGGGCTTATTTAGGGTGGGGCAGGAGGGTAGGTAGGAGAACAGTTGTAGATAATGGAAGTTTGCTGGGGCCTATTATCCATATCATTTTTTCTAGACTCTGAAAGAGGTATAATGAATTGGGGAAACATCATATTTGACTATTTCTTGCTGAGAAGGGACAAAGTAGGGGAAACCCTGTCAGAGATCTGAAATGGATAAGGAGGTGGGGGCTAGTTTAAGCTGCTGTACAGTCCTGGTGGTTGTGGTTTGAGGTAGGTGTAGAGGGAGGAAACTTTGACATTGATGTGGGTGATTCCTTCTTTATGGGGCTCAGGAGATTGTAAGTGAAGGAGGAGAATGGCTTTTGCATGTTCTTGGGAGGTGGTCTGGGCTAGTTGGTCACCTTATTAAGAAGTTGCTTCTTTATATGGATAACAAAGGAGGGAAAACAGGTTATTACAAGAAAAACGAACATTAGAGCGGTTAAAAGAGGAAGAAGCCAGGAACTCCACCATTTTTGGAACCGGATAGTTCTCATCTCAGCTGTTCCAATCAGTCCCTGTAGTTGTTTAACCTTACCTCTTACCAGTCCTGATTGGTTGACATAGATGCAGCATTCATCCCTGAGGAAGAGGCAGAAGCCACCTCATTCAGCAGTAATGAGATCTAGGGCCCAATGATTCTGCAGGAGGACAGATGCCAGGGAATCCAATTTATTTTGTAAAGTCCGTACTGAATCGGCAACCTGTTGGGTATCTTCAATAACTTGTCCTGACAATTTTTTTTAATAGTAGTAGCAAATAGAAGTCCCTAATCCTGCTTCTTCTTTGCCAACCCCAGTGGATAGCTGTAGCCCTATGAGTAAGGGAATAATCTGAAGGCTGTCTTGTGTCTGGTGTGTGCCATTATCAAGATTGGCAAACTTTGGTTGTTAGGTAAAACATCAATTTAAGGAGTAAGGAAGACCTACGTACAGAAGCCAGTCTAATTTTTGGTAGTCAGGAATAAATATGAGCTTCACTAAGGAAAAAAACGCTTCATAATTTTGTTGGCACCAGGGCTGTGGGGCTGACACAAGGGTATGTCTTAAGATAAATGCTCTGGTATGGCTATATTTTGGTTATAACGGTTTTTGCTAGATGCTCAAGTCCAAGCTGGTCAAATCGACCTTGTTCCTATCTTGTTAAGAGTCAGCTGAGTTCCCTTAGAGGGTCACTGTTGGGAACTTTTAAGCTCCTGTAATCCCATCTGCCAGGATGCATTAGGGTCTCCTTGACCATGTGTCTTCCCTTGGAAACATCAGGGATGTCTCTCTTCTCCAATGACTCTCCTTTCTGTAGTCAGTGCACTGGTTTGCTTTCTGTTGTCCAGGGTCACATGGATCCCCCTGATTGGGATGTCATGTGGCCCAGAGTTGCAAAGCCCTTAGAGAAGTTCCCTTGTTCCCTGGGTTCAAGGTAACTTAGAGGGCAAGAGCCAAATATTGGCTATTCCCCTCACCCCACCCCAAACTCTTTGGGTTCTTTTATTTCCTTAACTTCAACTTCTAAACTTTGATCTTAAACATCTAGCAAGCCAGTTTCAGCTGCGTTAAAGTAACAGTACTAGGTTTTAACTTTAATGTCTATAACTTTACAGTCATTCACTCTTTTTATTTAATTGGGGTCAGTATTAGTACTGGAAGTTAGCCTTACATCATGTCTGTCTATAGATGATGGTCTATTATCTCAAATTAACTCAGGTTGTGGTATTGAATATTGTAATTCTGTAAGGCACTAACAACAGTTAAAGTTTACAGGGAAATAAAAAAATGAAATTAACAAGAGTAAAAATATATTGAGTTTGTATAATAGCTATGAACTAAGAAACATAATTTTTGTAATCCTAAACCTTTACTTTAAACCTTAGTTTGAATAACATATGCTTAATAAAGTGTTCTTCTAAATCTTATAATTTAAACACTTGTATAATTGGAAGATATGAATACATTTAATATACAGAGGCCAGTAATAGCACTACAATTACACTGATGTTTTTATATTGACCAAGATTAGCTTTTAAAGAAACATTCAGAATCTGTAATATAATACTCGGAAATAGCAGTTGTTGTTTAAGAAGAGTTGTGCAAACCCTAATTCTTTTAAGACCAGTTGCTCTAGAGAATAAAATTTAACAGACACAAGAAATTATCTTGATAGATAAAAGCAGATTAATGTTTTAAGAAATCTTTGTTACTTTAATGCATAGAGGATCAAACATTGGTTATGTCAGTACATTAATATTTGACTTTAGCAAAAAGCCATAAGTAAATTTGTGCTAATTATATATTTCTAACTTAGTTACACAGACTGTTAAAATTTACTCTCCACAAACCTTCTGCAACATAGATATTTTAAACTTTTTTACTTTACAACACAACAGGCTTTCTTATCCAGAAACATTTCTTTTTTTTTCTACATTCCATATTAAAATATATTTTTGTACTTAGAACCTAGTTCCTAGCTGTTGACCCTTTTCTTAATTCACACTCTGAAACAACCCTTATGAAATTTCTGAATTTTGACAAATTAAGTCACTTCAATGAGATTAAATACTTTGTTTTTATGGTAATTTAATTGAACCCCAACTGAAACTTCTTATACTCACTGCATATACATTACACCTGATAGAATCATAACTCTTAGTAACCTTGTTTTCAGTGAAGACACAAAGCAATTTTAATCCTTTTTCCACTTACCAATTTATGAAAACACACATAACGTTTAAATATATTACCTTATGGAATTTAGGACTTAAGAGTGCTTGATTTTATAGTCAGCAGTTGATGTTTAGCACTTTAACTTTGCAAATTAATCAGATGGCTCCTCTAAGAAACACATCTATAAGGATTAATCCCATTGATGTTAAATATTATTTATTTTTAACTGTAAACAACAAGGTATCAGACAAGTGTAGTTAACAGTACAAACCATAGCTTCCTTGTTGAAGAAAATTTTTAGAAACAATGGATGTTATATTCTAGACATTTTATAGAAAGCTACATTACACTCTATTACTTGTATGATCACCTAGAAAAACTTGTGAGTTAGTAATTTTAAAGATATCTTTACTGTCATCTGTTTTTAAATTGAATCCTGTGCCCTTTTTTTTCTTTCTTTCTTTCTTTTCTTTTTTTTTTTTTAATGTACCAATATTTGAACTCAGGGGCATTCAGCCACTAAGGTATATTTCCAGCTTTATTTTGTATTTATTTAGAGATAGGGTATCACTGAGTTTCTTGGCACCTTGCTGTTACTGAGGATGGCTTTGAACTCAGGATCCTCCCGTCTCAGCCTCCTGAGCTGCTGAGATTACAGGCTTGCATCACCACACCCAGCTGAACCCCTTTTTAAAGTCACATAAACTGAAGGTATTTGGATTCATTTCTCATTTAAATTTTAATTTATGAGCACTCATTTATCTATATGCCAATTTTGATACCATGTACATGATATATGGACACAAACACATGTGCACACATATACAAAACAGACAAGAAACAAAGATCTTGTAGGTTTTTGTAGGTATAACTCCACAGGTAGAAGGCAATGCCAGATGTTTATTATAGCCTCTATTAGATTTATTCCTGGGATCACCATGTCTATGTCCTACTTAGGATCTTGTAAGAGGAAAATTTCCCAATGTATTTGAGAACTAACTCTTAAAAATTGTCTGTTGAACAAAGATAGAGTGTAAAAACCTCTATAGTTAGATAAATAAGACTGATCAAAAAAAATATATTAATTTAGGCACACTGGGTCAAATGTGAATTCACCATAAAACCATGAGCCCAAAAATATAGAATTTAAAAAACAAGAGTTATAAAAAAATGTCACAGCCATTAATTATGCTAGTAATGGAGCATGCAAAACATCTTTATCAGAGTTTGCTTTGTGGCTCAGATTAGAGTTAGTTTAGATATTCAAAGAATGAAAGAGAGCCCCGAAATCCTTGGGTAAAGACTCAAGGTAAAGAAGACTGGATCCTTCCATTTTCCTTCCCAGTATGGTAGTGTTTAGGGAAGAACTTGTTAAGCAGCATGGTAAGATAGCCAGCCTTTGGGGTCCTACAAGTGGCCTGGATTGAAAAGTGACACTTTTGTTTTTTCTTCAGTTTCTGCCTTTTCTTCCATAACCTCTGGCTGGGGCCTCACTCAGAATGGAGGACAATAACTAACTTTTTGATAACCATTTTAATTTAAGGGAGGACATTTGGCAGCTAGTTGTGCCCTTAAAGTTTTTTACATGTTCTGTTTGTCCTTTCAGGTCCTCATACTCACAGATTCATGTCTTCCTATTATGCTTCTCAATTTGAAGTCGGAGGGAAGCCTGTTAGTGCTCTAGTGATGTCTTCATTAGAGAAAATAAATAATTTGGATTCCTGAACTAGGACAGATGAGAGTTTTACACTAATTAACTGAGACAGTTGTTCTGGTCATTTTGCTGCCAGATGAGGGGAATACAGGACAAAACGACAAAACGTATCTTATGAGCATCTAAAGAAGGTAGTCTAATTTTAAAGCTAGGGGAGCTCCCAGAGTTTCAAGATCTGGTTATAAATTCTTCTCCTTCAAGGAAACTTGGGTTCCCCTTATCAACACTATTTTGGGCCTGCATTCCTCCTGTACTGAGCAGGTAGTTTGCTAAAGAATGTGCATATCCTGTCCTCAGAGGCCAGGCAGGGCTATAGGTAAAATGCTGCTTGGAAAAGAAATCATGTCAGGGTCAGCACAGTGGGCCCATTTGATAGAATTATTAAATACAACATTAAGCATGCTCTCTCCTCCCCCCATCCTGCCTTTCTTCTTCCCCCATCCTTATGTGAATAGTGACAAAAGGTGGAGTAATCCATGGGCAAGAACAAAGTTGCCCAGGGTTACAGGCAGGAAGAGAGTGCTTGAGGGGCCATTTATTAATTAACAACTCCTTTTGGGGCAGAACAATTCCCTGGAGGCAGGTCACCTTGGTAACACGTGGAGGAGGGGGAAGTGTCCTAAAGGTAACATTTTAATTCCTCCAGAATCAGCCCCCATCTTTCTGATCCACTCATTTATTACCTATACTGAATGTCTTTTTGTCCCCTGGCCTCATTCCCCCCTCTGAAAATGGAAATCTTACTGCTGTTAGAGGAAAATGGATGATAACTGCTCTAGCTTCTTCAAGCTAGAAGGAAGAGAAGTGGGACAAGCAGTTTGGTTTTCTCTTTTAGGAATGTTTTGGGTCTGTGGCAAAAGTCTGGTTTGGAAAGAACAGGTTGTAAAATCATCTTGGGGGTGTTCCTATGAGAGAAACAAAAAGACATTAGTACTGGAATGAAATTAATACAGAATAAATGCTGTGGCATCTGGAATATGTCAATGAATATCATGAAGATGATAGAAGCCATTAATCTCTCACCAGGAGGTGCAAAAGCTAAGAAGTTGTTCCCATAACCAAGACCTGTGAGGACAAGGCCTTTATTTGGGAATGTAAATCTTTAACATTGTCAGAGTTATCACAACACTTAGTTTTATAATGCCACGGACTCCCCAAAACAGATAGTTAAGCTATCTAATGTCATCTGATTTTTACAAAATACCTTTTTATTGGCATAACATCTTGCTTAGTAGAGATCTCTTTATTTCTGTTACTTAGGGCTTCCTTAGTAAAGTTATAACTTTTCTGTGCCACATCACATCTTTTAGACCACTATGAGGGATAAATATTGGAGCTAGATAATCATACTAGCAGACACAGAAATACAGATCAAGCTTGCCTATGTAGGTTAGGAAGATTTATAGGTCTCAAATTGACTCAGAAAAATGGTGTGACTGTGATAGTCTCTCTTGATAGTTATCAGGCATTCCTGTCTATGAAACTTTCCTTTATAGCCTCCAACTTTACTTACTTTTGGTCAGGGGTGGTAAATGAACAAGGGGGTTGGGGGTCAGGACCTGATCTGAGGGAGTCATAGAGTGGAGAATCAGTGAGAATTAATTGTAGAGCAGAGCAAGGTTGGCATAATAAGGGACTCGAGCAAAGGTAAAAGAAAGGTTGGAGGTAAGGAACCTCAGGCCATTTGCCAGTTGCTTGGAGGAAACTGTCTAAGAATTGGAGGATTTGGGGGACAAAGGTCCTGAATTCCAAATTTGGGCCATTGACTTAGGTTGCCTAATTTAGATTGTGGCCAGATTGTGGGAGGACCCCCGGGTCCAGATGAGCAATGAGACAACCTAAGGGGAAGCCTGTGGGAGCCCCCACATTGGAGAGGTTTGATCAGTTTGGCAGTCAAGATCAAGGCATCCCTTGATGTCTCCCATCACCAGACAGAGTTCCTCCAGAGAATGAGAGGATGTTCTCTCCTATAATCTCATTGGTGGAGGAGCCGCTGGGTCCAGATGAGCCTAGGGTCTAGGGCAGGGTATCTCTGCAAGAGACTGTAAGGGATCTTACCTCTCTGAAGAATGAGAAGGCCAGTGTTGCATGTGGGAATAAAATGGGAGAAAGTGGCCTCTGATCTGGAGTTCTGAATACATGAGAGGAGGAAGGAATTGGAGAGGGTAGGGTTAGAAGGAGGATGCCTCTAATATCATAAAGGACCCAATACAGGTCCTTGTTCCATTCATGTGACAGTAAGTCATCAGAAATCTAGCCCAGAACTCATGAAGGGTCTTCTTCTTTGATTTCTTTGATTATAGGGAGAGAGAGAGAGAGAGAGAGAGAGAGAGAGAGAGAGAGTGTGTGTGTGTGTGTGTGTGTGTGTGTGTGTGTCTGGGAAGTTAACCATGCCAGCTGTGGCTGGAGACTTCCCTGGCCTCAGAGAGCTATAGAAGTGTCCGACATCCAATGGTCACTTTACAGGTCTCATCAGCCATTTAATACGACTGTTACTAACCTTAAGTATAAGGTGAAAAAGAGAGAGAGAGAAATGGGAGGGAAATATGAAAAAAGCATTAGAGGTTCATTAGGACAGGGAGGAGTAGAGAGCCCTGATCTCCCGTTCCCAGATTTTGGCACCAAATCAAACCACATGAAAGAGAATACAAAAAGAAAAAGGAAATGGTGGCAGATCCCAATGGATCACCAATGTTTTCTTAAGCAATGGATGAGCACATTTTTGAGGGGAAAATAGTGACAGGCTCCAACAAGTGCATGGGGCTTAGCAGGGCCAGGTCATGGGAGGAGTTTTGGTGGTGAGCTCATTTAGGATGGGGCAGGAAGGTAGGAAGGGGAGCATTTGTAGATAAAGGCGGGGTGGGGGGTATTGCTAGTACCCTTCACTGGTCATTACCATATTCCCAAACTGCTTAACTGCTTAGTCTGCTGAATGTTTGAATGTTTTACACATTACTTTCAAGACACATGATACATTTATTTATGTATTGTTTTATTACATTCACTATAGTCCATTTATCTCATTATAATGTAAGTACCACATGAGTAGATATTTTTGTTTGTTCATTAATATATTTTATAAACCTCAAAGAGTAAAAAAACTATGTAATTTTTGCCCCAGAAGTTTTTTTGTCAGTGGTCTTGGGGATTGAACCTAGGACCTTGCACATGCTAGGCAAGTGCTCCACCAGTGAGCTGCATCCCCAATCTGAGAAATACTTATTGAATGAGTGAATATATGTCTTCTGCTTTGCATTATATCCCTATAGTCTTTAACAATTAGTTCAATGTGTTTCAGAAAAGTGAATCAAAAATCCTAGCTGGTTTTATCTCCAATAAGAAACAGAGAAGGAAAAAAAGAAATAAAAAAAAGAATGAAAGATGGGCTGGGGTTGTGGCTCAGCGGCAGAGCGCTCGCCTCGCACGTGCGCGGCCCGGGTTCGATCCTCGATCCTCAATCCAATCCTCGGCACCACGTAAACATAAAGGCATTGCATTGTGTACAACTAAAGTAAATAAATAAATATTTTTTAAAAAGTTTAAAAAAAAAAGAATGAAAGAGGAAGGAAGACAGGAATGAAGAAAGGAATGAAGGAAGGAATGGGAAATAAGAGAAAGAGAAAAGAAAGATGAGAGATGTGTGCTGGCTTTGGATTTGTTAAGAACTGCTATTTTAGTGCCACATTGCCCTTGCTCATGGTCCTATCTTCGTACTCTTTTGGGGTCTTTTGAACATTTTATAGAGTAGAATAATAATCTATTTTTCTAGAAAACAAATTTTGGAAGAAAATATAGATTAATGAAGAAGGAAGAGGATGCCTGTTTTGCAGCCTGGATCAAAAGAATTAACAAGACTGCTACATTTACATAACAGTAGTGTATGAAGAGGCTCCTGTTTTCCCTCTGTCCTCAGTATATTGGCATAGATATTCAATAGTCCATATACATGTGAAAAGATTATGCATTAAACAGCTTGTATAGGTGCTAATCATTGAGCTATTAATGAATCTAGAAAAGAGCATTAAAACCTAGTACAACTCATCTCAGTGAAAGAATCATTGTTCCTGCTGACAGATAAGTGAAAGACGAAAAATTCAACCTGGATATCAGTAAGCAGTATAAGAACTTTGAAGTCTACAGCAATGACACTTATGACACAGTTCACAGAAGACATAATAAACCCTATGGTATAAGAAGTCTTGTAATGTGTTCTGAGCAGTGTTACCACCTAAGATTTCCCTGAGGTCTAGGAAATAGCTAGGCTGCAAGGTCATTTGCTTTTCCTTTGTGCAGGTCCACACAGACCATGTTTAGTGTCTTTCAAAGACTTCTCAGAGTAACATGTTTTTATTTTTGTTTTCTTACTGATCTCCAAAGATTATTACTTCAAACACTATTTTCTTTGATTCTCAGGCCAATACTTCTACCACACTACCTCTGAACTGTATAGGGGCTGTCAAGAAAGATAAGAATGAAAAGTCAGATTGCATATTTGTTCATCATGCAGGTCTGCACACCATACAAATTACTTCACCTTTTTTCTGGACTCCTGAAGGAAGTTCTCTCAAGTAGTTCATCTAGGTCATGATATGAAACATTGCTTTACTCAGGATGAAATTATGCAAATATTGAGTACATCTGAGTATCAAGAATTTCACTCCACAGTAGAAGTTATAAACATCGAACAGCTGGTTGGTTTTGGTTGCTTTCCATCATCCCCATGTAATTCATTTTTCAAAAAGCCTTTAAAAAGCCTTTAAATTCAGTTTAACTGGTGGAGTGCTTTCAGTTAAAGAGACACTCCATCCTCTGGAACCATCCAATAGAATGAAAATGAAATATTGGGTCTACTTGTGCCTACACATTTGGTGTCATTCCGCAGCATCCCAGATGATCAACCCACAGCCAACCAGAATGTACAATGTACAAACATCACTTTTTTTTTTTTTTTTTTTTTTTTTTTTTTTTTTTTTTTGTACTCTGGATTGAACTCAGAGGTGCTTAATCACTGAGAGACCTACCCAGCCCTTTTCATTTTTTATTCTGAGACAGGGTCTTGTTAAGTTGCTTAGAGCCTCCCTAAGTTACTGAGACTGGCTTCAAACTTACAATTTTTTTTGCCTCAGCTTCCAGAGTTGCTGAGACTACAGGCATGCACCTCCACACCCGACACAATCATCACTTTTTAAACACATCAACAAAAAGAAATAAACACATAATCACTTTATTTCAGTATTAAAAGTATAGAATATATATTTTTGGAAATTCTTATAATTCCCAGGAATTAAGATATTGGTTTCTATCCTTTACTGTGCTGATGGGTCAACTTCTTTGTGGTTTCTTTTCTTGTTTTTAACTCTCACTACTGTTCAAATCTCAAAATCTAACCCCCATTTACATAAAGCTTCCTTTTAAGATTCATAGTTTTCTTACTTATTCAATTGCTGTTCTCACCAGATGGCTCTTTTGCTACCATATTTTTGAGACTTTGTTCTGGTATCCTCCGGCTCCTCCTCCATTCAATGAAATATTCAGTCAGCTACACTCTGAAGTTAAAGTTTAAAACTCTGAAAATAAATGCATTAGGGATATTTTTAAAGGCAGTTTTTGTATCTTATCCAACAAAGTAATTAAGAATCTTCATACTTTTTTTTTTCTCCTTTTTTCTATTTTGGCTTCATTCTCACAGATGGGCAGAAAAACCTAGATTTTAAATTATCAATGACTGAATACAGGACCATTTAAAACATCATGGTAACCCCAGAAAGATGAAAGAACAGTATTTGCTTGTTTTACTCCCGCTCTCTTATTTCATCATGTTTTGCGCAACTTCATAGACAACTCAAACTTTTAATGTTTAACATGTTATTTAAATTTCTGTTGCTAATTATCTGTGCTGTCCTGATTTGTCTTTCCAACATCAAGATGAGAAAAGACAATTTCTAGTAGTTTGCTTCATTTTGAATGTATCAGTTTATTGGTATTTTACCGTTTTTTTTTATTTCCATACTTGCTTGAGGTTTATCACAAAGTTTCATTGTAGTTTCACTTAGTGATTTCATGAAATTAGAGTGTTCAACAAATCTGGGCTGAATTTCAGGTTTGATTTATTATTTCAGGCAGAAACCATGTAAAGCTTGGCAGTGTGAGATGAGTTTTGAGTTTGAGTTTTCTGGTTCATTTAAGCTTGGATCTCAAAGAAAACCTCAAGGGATAAGAATTCACAGAAGCTGAAGCTAAATTCACAATAAATATTCAAAGATAAAAATACTTTATGACCTCTAACTCAAATTATTTTTTATATACTAGCAATTATAACATTACTTTCCAAATCAGTCATCTTTTTACAGGCTAAGATGACAAATTACTATTTAAAGATCATAAATGTTGCTGCAGCCTTATTAAGAATGACTCTGCTGAACTGTGAAGTCAGTGAGCTTTGCCATTATTAAACCCATTTTCCAGCAACATTAGTTACTATATTTATCTTGCAGTTCCAGCTTAAAATTTTTGAAAACCACAACATCATAAGAAGGGAAGGTTAAAACAAAATAATCACAATCACATGTATTAAAAAAAATGTTCAGATATAGGAATTAGAAAAACTACCCCTCATCTTACATTTATAATCTAACAACGTTATGAGTTTCATTTCACAAATTCTTCATCCATAAAAATAGTAGTTTTTATAATGTACATCTGTTCTAAGTGTCAATGTGTTTACTGACCTGGGAGGTAGCCAACTGACTTAGAAGAATAAAAACAACACATTAGGTGCTCCTAAATACATTTTTATCTCTACATAAGTTGGGAAAGAGCACAAGCTTCTTTATTTTTAAGAGGAAAAATCTAAACAATATATGCTTTGTAGATGTTTTATTTAACACATGCTTAGAATAAAAATACATATGCTCCTTTTTCAAAGTTTTGAATTATGGCTAAATGAAACACTTCAGAAGTAAAAACCAATATGTTATTATATACTACTTTATATTACTATATGTAATATCTATTTAGTATCTTTGAAAAAAAAATTTGTGGGACATATTGCTTTTTTAAGGAATATTCCTTTAAGGAAATACAATAAAAATTATACTTATGATTTCTTTTTTAAAATAAATTTTTATTGAAATTATCTAGTATGAATTTTTTTTTTTTTTTTAATTTTCAAAGCAAAGGAAAATCTAGATTAAGGTATTTAACCTACACCACTTCCTACATCCCTCCTCTAATGTTTGTGGTCACTTATTTACTCTAAATAATGAATTCTTCAGTAAGAAAGCTTTTAGCTAGAGATGTTTACTTTGTCAAGCTGTGATTATGAAAGGTAGGTCAAACACTGTGGGCGAATTGAAGTACCTGTGATTCTTTAAGTTAGGTGAAGCTTAAAGCAGAACTGAGATTGATCTGACAAATTACTGCTTCAAATTGCTTCATATTTCATGGTTGTTGACAAGACCCAAGTATGGCCTTTGTCTATAAAGTGCTATAGCTCTGTTTACTAGAACTTTACCAGTAAAGCTCACATTAAATCACAAAGCCATACAATGATATTCTAAAATTTTAGTTTTTTAATGCCTTCCGGGGACAAAGGATCTTTGAGCATTTTTTGGATACCTGAGTGTCAAAAAGTGGGTAGGTGAAAATCAATACAAAAGCTGTAATTAATTGCTCTTGCAAAGGGTTTTGGTTGTGTTAAGGCCCAGTTCCGCTTTTCCCATGAACCACAAAGAGCCAGACAGTATGTAATATACAAACGGAGTTTATTTGGGCCAGCTAGCTGGGGTCAAGCTTTCCCACAGACACTCAGGAAGGGCAAGACCCCGAACAAAGGGGAGTCTCAGGTTTTAAAGCATTACCTATGTCATGGCCCGTGCAAAAGTGAACAAAGGGGGCTTCAAGTTACCTATCTCCCTGTTAGAGCAAATAGCCTGCGCCCACGAAATTCAAATAGCCCGCCTCGGGGCTTAACTTCCTAGTTTGCCTTGGGGGTGAGGTTTCTATTCCTACTATCCTAACATCCCTTCTAGCCTGTGTTTACTATCCTAACAGTTGCTTGTGTGTGGAAGCAGCCAAGAGGTTAAGTGGGGTCTGAGTTATCCGCAGGACTGTCACACAAGCCTGTTTCTGAAATTACAGGTTAGAATGGTAATTAAAAGTTCTGTAAATTAGAATAAAACTGTATGTAATAATTGGAGTATCTTCAGAACAGAACTAGTGAGGATATGGTGATTAGAGCTAGGAGGAATTGGGAATACCTGCCTGGTAGGGAAGCTAGTTTGCCTGGGGAAAACTTAATTACAATGAATAAAAGGGAAAATAACAAAGCCATGAGGCAGAAAAAGGCTGTTGCTTAACCTTAGAAGGTTTTATTGGCAGTGATTATGTATCTTAGAAAAACTATATGAAAATTAATATTTAATATTTATAATAAAAAGTGCTATCAAGGTTTTTTTTAACAATATTTTGGGACCATTTTATGGCACTTATTAAGGTAGAGCTTTATGGATATTTAAATTCTCCGTGATTTATTATATAAGTAGTCTATAAGTAGGTAGATATTCCACAGTCTGACAAATGGATATGTATGTAAGGTGATTTTTTTCTTGATTTTTTTTTTTATTAATCAATCCATATCCATAATGCTTTCTGGGTCATTAGCATTTTTTTGGAATAGGGTGAATACAACATTTATGTGGAATTCACATTAGAAAAATTCTCTGCCTGTATCTCTAAAATATCTGGAAATAAAATCAATGTCACCAGAATTTAAATGAACATAAATTTACCACATAGGTTTGAAAAGTGGATCAATTTTTACTCACTAGTATAATATATGAAGAAATGTACAAAATCTGTCATTATTCTTTTGATAATATGCCTTAAATATGGTTTCCTGATTAAGGTTTTAGTGAATGTCCCAAGAACTGACATTCCAGAGTGGCATCATTTAAGTTCTAAGGACTCTTTACAATTGAACTTTCTTATTTTTATTTTTATTGTCATTATTGTCAATATGCCCAAGGCCAATGAAATCCTGGGTTCTGGTAAGGTCCATTGATTACAGGGTGTTTTAGTCACCTTTTCTTTCTTGTGACCAAAATCCTTGAGATAAACAACATAGAGGAGGCAAGATTTATTTTTGCTTACAATATCAGAGGAGTCAGTGTATGGTCAGCAGGCTCCAAGGTAGAAACATCATGGAGGAAGGACTAGTGGAAGAAAGTAGTTCAAATGGGGGAACCTGAGAAGCAAAGAAAGAGAAAGGGGCTTGGGAGAAGATGAGCCCTTCAGGGCATGCCCCAAGTGACCTGCTTCCTCCACCTAGGTCCTTCTTCCAGTAGTCTATTTGGCTATCAATGGTTTAATCCACTGATAAGATCTGAGACACCATGATCACATCATTGCCTTCAAGCCCCACTCTGACCTTGTTGCACTGGGGACTGTGATTTCAACTCATATGCTTTCAGAGGACATTCCAGATCAGAACTGTAACACCAGGCCATTGCACTAAACCATTTTATACATCTCTACTTTTTAATACCAGAAATATGATGAATCTGGCATTTCACATTTAGCAGACCTGCTTTCTGATTTCCAGTTCGTACGTAATGTAAATCTTACTTACATTAGTATGTTAGTGTTCTGTGATTTTTTTTTCCCTGTTATCTAATCTCAGTTTGATTTTTTAAATAGTTTTATCTTAAATGCATTCAGGCTTTTCTTTTTCTTTTCTTCCTCCTTTTATCCTTCATGATGTAAACACTTAGGAATTGTTCTCCCCAGAGCTCCATTTAAATTAATAACAGAACACATTTTTTAAAAAAATACATGCACAAGGTAAAAAATTTAAAAACACTAAAACTGGTATACAAAAAGGCTTTTACTTAGCATCCCCAATGGCCCAATTCCACTTGTCAGAAGTTACCACTACAACTAGTTACAGAAAAATACAGATGGGAGAGTCTATAAAGTGGAATGATGTAGCAAATGAGAGAGGGGGTAGGTTGAGAGAATCACAGAAGCAAAGTTGTCCCCAATACAGCAGACAAATAGCATTTCTGCTGCGTCTGCAGAACTCACATCAGATTGCTAAAAGCAATGAATATCTTTTCACTTCACCAAAGACCTGAATGTTTTACTTTTAGTTTCTTAGTCTCCATACTTTGTATTAAACTTCCACAACTTGATGTGATTGGAGCATGTCTCTTAATTCTTGTTGCAAGTCCTATTAGCATATGTCACAAAGGAGAATCATCTCTTAATCTCTCTGTTCTCTTCTGTAGTAACAAGTAAACAGAGTAAAAGAAACGATACATAAAATGAAAATACCTGTAGTATTTTAATTATACATGCAGTTGAATTGCAGATAATTTGTCTAAAATATTTTTTCCTTCATCTGAAGAAACATTTTCAAACTTCCAGTTTTCCAGAAAAAAGGAAGGAAAAATACATAAAGCATTCCATTTTATCAAGGAATGAAATATGAAAATAGTAGCTAGGTATCAGAAGGGGTTAAATGATCTAAATACATTTATATCAACAGTAGATTTAAGTGAACAATTTATTTTATTGCCAATAAAGACCTGAGGAAAAATAAGGAAATGAAGTGAGTTGAAACCCGTTAACATTATAACCAGTAATAAATACAGAATCAGAAAGAAAAATGAACAAATTAAAAGATAAAATAATTCCCTTTATCATTCTTATCTCACTCCTTTCCCTTAAATGTCCATGGCACTCTTAGTGCTGGGTTCTTTCATTCCTTGAAACAACATCTCTGATAAAATTAACATGACAAAATTCTGAGATGTGACTTTTAGGCTTAGAATTTTTGATGGCCCAATTTGGACTTGAAGTCATCCTCTGCTCTTAAGGTCAACATTTGGAATTCTCCATAAAATCATTCTGATTAACCCATATCAAGTAATAAAATAAAATATATTTTCAAAATAATGCAGGAAGAGAAATACAAACATTCTTTGCATTTTAAATCTATTCACAGACAACATGGCTACTTGAAATAAAATACATATTTAACTGTAGGAAAACATGACTTTTTAGCATTTAAAATGTTTTAGTAGCATATACATATCTCATATTGCTTGACAAAAATAGGAGGATATTTTGTAAAGAGCTCTAATGTGTAAAAGTGTCTTGAGAAAGAAAGTGTTATATAAAGCTCTACATAAATATAACTATCATTACTTTTGTGTTTTTAATCTCTTTGATATCTGTATTACTTAAAGGAGAGACATTAGCTATTATAAACATCGATACTTTTATTCTTAAAATTTGAAACCTAAAGGTAATTACCAGGCTGTTAACTAGTATTGATTTATACTACACCATGAATATGTTAGTAAAATATTGGTGATAGATGAATAAATATAATATGTATAATAAATAATACACACACAACAATATCTGATATGTATTATAATAGAATAGTATATGATTTCTAATGTATAACCTAAAATATACATAAATAAATTCCAAAAATAATCCCCCCCACTTTTTTTTGGCACTAGAGGTTGAACCCAGGAGTGCTTAACCACTGAGCCACATTTCCAGCCATTTTTATTTTTTGATTTGAGACAGGGTCTTGCTAAGTTGCTTAAGGCTTTGCTTAGTTACTGAGGTTGAATTCAAACTTGTGATTTTCTTCCCTCAGCCTCCAAAGCCATTAGGATTATAGGTGTGTAGCACTGTGCCTGGACTTTTTTTTATTTTTTAATTTATTTTTATTTTACCTTGCTTTTTAATTTAAATTGAAAATAACATGTAATATGCATAATTCTAGTATGTCACAATGGTGTAATGAAAATCTAAAGATCCCTCCCTGGAGTATTACTTAGATTTCACCCTCAGAAGAATGGCATAACCAATTCAGCTGCCTGATGCCTAAGTTTCACCAAATCATAATATATTTCTAAAATCTATATCAAGTTTTGAATCAAGATCCATGTAGAACTCCAAATAAATGATAAAAAAAAAAGTACATGTCCTCGAGATGCTGACAAACTCTCATTTTATAGAAAACTATCAACTCCAGAAAGTCTAGAGAAGTGCTTTACAAGGTTGTATACACTGACTATCAGAGCTATACATTTCTGATGACTTAGCAGGACCTGGATAATAGGGAAAGAAAATGAAACTGTACATGAGGGGCTAGAACAAAGGCATAGAGTCAGAAACATCAGCCGTTTGAGGGTTTTTATTGTTGTTGTTGTTTTAAGTAGCATGCCCTTATATAAAGCCAGAAAGTTACTACTAAACAGTTGGTCAGGAATTAAGAGGATTAGGACCTGCCATGTGATTTACAGGCTTGAGATACCAGTTTCAGAATTCAAAGTCAGTCTTTATATATGCATCATCAAAGCTGTTGAGCAAAGTATAGCAATCAGAATTCTTTCTTTACCCCATGCTTTTCTCTTTAATGGAATGTAACTTGTGACTCTCACCTGCAGACTCAATGTAGTTCTCTCTAATCCAGGAACCAGGCTACCTTCGCCACACTCTCCTCCTGGTGCTGGTGAGAATCTAGGTGAGCTACTCACCTTGACAGTACCTGTTATGCCTGAGAGGAGGGGTGCCCTTGGCCTTTCACTCACAAATGCTGCCCAATTCCTGTGTAGCATCTACTTCTTCAGCTGTCTGATGCCTCAGATTTACCTAAGATGGGAATATTACACTAAGCAATTTGTTGTAATAAGTCTTGGACAACTTTTGAGTATTTTTTTCCTAATTTTTCTTCACCCCTCTCCACCAGTGACACATGCAAGCCTGCTGCCTCTTGTTTGCAGGGATAGATTTTCCTGAGCAAGGATGATTTGGCATTATGGTCTGTCATTGAATCATCATTGCTTTTGTGTATCAACTACTGACCTGGAACCATGCCAGCTACTGACATGTCACAACTTGTTTGGCATTCCTGCTATAGTGGCCCTTTGGGAGGCTGTTCTGTCTACTACTTGGCTCCCCTTTTCTGGATTAGTTTCTGCAGGCCAGTTAATTTTTCCAATTTGTAATCCTTTAATAAATAGACATTTCTCTTCACCCATGCACTGCCACCCTAATGTAGGACATTGTCTCTTCACATTAAGTAGGAATGATCATATCTTTCAATGTGTCTATTTATCTCATATTCTTTTTGTAGAATCAGTAGGAAGGTAGGCTGCGGCCTGGGACACTGATTACTATATAGAATCAGGCCAAGATACATGGAATCTTTTGAGGAGGATGTCCTAATGATTAGCCCTCACATGGGACCATAACCAGACTTGCATACCCTCAGTTCTAGGACCAGCTTCCAAGGAAGACTTAGAAACATGTTAGGGAGGAGGCTCACCTGATGTTTGGGCCCCATTGAGGTTCTGCAGTGAAAATTTCCAGGGGATCACAACAGCTCCATTGGTTTTCTTGGTGCAGTTTGTAGAGATTTTAAATAGCAGGTGGAGAAAAAAAAAATGATCCCCCAAGAGAAAATACAAAATGGAGAGCCGGGGTAGCTAACAATGAAGATGTTTGAGACAATGTTAAGGTTTCTAAGAAGATGGCAGTTTAGCTAAGGATCCATGGTGGTAATACTCAGAAATGGGCATCAGAAATAACAGCAGCTGGGAGGTGGTCCTTAATCATTTTTTCAGGAATTTGAATCCTAAGTCAAAGCCTATAAGGCAGGAAGTGGGAATAATAGAGTGAGAAGAAAAGTTAGAGCTAAGAGCAGGCAGAGCAAGCATACAAAGAAGGTTTTAAGAAGAGGATTTGAAAATGGGCATCAAAGCAAAAATCCACATAAAAGAACGATGCACATAGGGGCTAATGGTGCCTGAGGCTCCTGAAGTAGACAGGCATTAGTGTTAGAGAAGGGCTGGAGTAACCGCTGGCATGGGAATGTGGGGAAAGTTGAGCTCCTGCATGGGTTGGTATTTGTACCCAGAAGCAGAAATAGAGCCAATCCTGTCAGAATGGGGATCTTATGAAGAGGGCTCATGGATAAGGAATTAAGCTAGGACTGACCTAAACACATAAATAGATATTCTCCTTCACCAAGCTATGTTGTGACAGAGTTTAGCATAGGTTCAGTGGAAGCAAGTAGACAACTTGGTTGCTGAGTTCTTGAGAGAGATGGTAATTAAGATAATATTAATTAATGCCTTGTATTTATTGTTCTTTTATTTATGGTCAGAACATGACATTTTGGCTGTTAGCCTTTATGTTTACATTTTTGTTCTCTTTTTGTAGTACTGGGCATTGAACCCGGGAATACTTTACCACTGAGCTCTATCTCCAACCGTTTGTATTTCTGAGACAGGGTCTTCCAAGTTGCCCAAGCTGGCCTCAAACTTGTGATTCTCATGCCTCAACTTCTGGAGTAGCTAGGATTACAGGTGTAAGTCACCATACTCAGCTAATTTTAGAGTTTTTTTAAAAGGAACTTATCATAGAAAGATTCTATCTTATTTCAAGAATAAAGTAGGGGTAGGGGTTGTGGCTTAGTGGTAGAGGGCCTACCTGGCACATGTGAGGCACTGGGTTCAATCCTTAGCACCACATTAAAAATAAATAAATAAATAAAGGTATTGTGTCCATCTACAACTTAAAAAAAAAAAAAAAAAAGAATAAAGTAGAGCTGGCCTCTTTTTACAAGTACTTCCATAAACTAATTTGAAGCAGTGCTCCTCATTTTATGGATTATTTATAGTGAGGTTAAGAAATGCCTAATCACTGTACAGATAGATGAAAAAATGTCTAAATGGGCTCTGAGTTGTTTTGGGGCATTTGCTGCATGTGCTCCATTGGCATTGACTCAGTTCCAATGTCTCCTTTAGGTTTCTTTTCCCTGTGAAGAACTAGGTCAGATTAAGCAGCAGTCAGCATGAAGCTCCAAAGTTCAGAGGCCTCCTGACTGAGTCTGAAAGCCTCCATCAGCAAGTTCTGGAGAACCCTGATTAAATGAAAACCACTAAGGCAAACTTGTCCCTTGCAGGATGTCAAATTAGGGCACTGATCATCTTAATGTATAAGTGCTGCACTCCTTGCTGCTGAAGAACTTTGCAGACAGATCTCTTGGTAGTCAGCAAAGGAGGATCTTTAAGACATCACTATGGGTTACATGCAAAGGAGAAGGGCCTTTGCAAATAAGGACTAATAGCACATGTGTATATGTGCATATGTGTGTACCCACACATTACAGTCAGCCCTCTGTATCCACGTTTTCTGCATCTGCAAACTGAAAATATTGGAAAAATAATTGTGTTTGTACTGAACAATTCCAGACATTTTTTCTTGTCATTTCCCAAATAATATAAAAACTATTTGTAAACCATTTATATTGTATTAGGTATTATAAGTAATCTATATATGATTTAACATATACAGGGGAATGTACATAGATCACATACAAATACTAGACCATTTTATATAAGGGATTTGAACATCTGTGTTAAAACAGTTTTTGATCACTGTGACCAAAATACCTGAAAACATCTTAGAGGAGGAAAAGTTTATTTGTGCTTATGGTTTCAGAGATCTCAGTCCATGGTCAGCTGATTCCATTGCTCTGGGCCTAAGATGAGGCAGAGCAACATGGTAGAAGGACATGGCAGAGGAAAGCTGTCAACTCATGGTAGCAGGAAAGGAGAGGGAGGGAGGGACGGAGGGCAGGAGAGGCTGGGACTAGATATAAGACTTAAGAGCACAACTCCAGTGACCAACTTCCTTCAATCATGCCTACCTGCTTATAGCTACTACTGAGTAGTCCATTCAGATTAATCCACTAATGATGCTACATCTCCCATCATTGCCGAAAAGTCCCACTTCTGAACCTTGCTATACTGAGAAGCATGTTTCCAAAATATGAGTTTTTCAGGGGATAGTTGTTATCCAAACCACAACAGCTTATGTGAATTCTGGCATCCACAGGAGGTCCTGCAACCAATCCCCTGTGGACATAGAGAAAATGACTGAATATATAAACACACATCATCATCATCATCATCATCATCACCACCACCACCACCACCACCACCACCATCACCATCGTCATTATCAAAACATGACCAATTGCCTATTAATCTTTAAGATTAGAAGTTTTAAAAGGAACTTGATATAGGAAGATTCTATCTCCTTGCAGCTATGAAGACTGAAATGGGGGTTTTCTCTTTTTACAACTATTTTCAAAAGCCGAGCCATGTTATTCTGTACCTTATCTTTTTAATTTACAGCAGGAGAGTGCAGTTAATGAACAACATCTTTTAGACTCAGCTAGTAAAGTTTCAGAGTATATTTATATGCTTGCTTTGATCATTATTTTTCAATGTCATAGTTTCTATTGGTCATTAATATAATTTTCTTTAACTATAGTAGGTGATTTTGAAAGCAGTATTTTCAAAATTTATTTTTTAAAACTCCTCCTGTATCTTTTTCCTGAGGATTCTTATTTAATATATGTACCTCAAATGTCCATATTGTTTGTATCACATGAATAACAGCAGAACCTTGACATTGCAAGTATTTCTGAGAAAGCTTGGAATGCTTTCACTTTCACTCTGCCCTTGTAGCCTTATCTCATTTCCTCCTTCCTGCTCTGGTGATCTCACTTTGTCTTGTGCTAGTCATAAGCCTGCTGTCACTGTTCTGATCTATGAGCATAAAAAGGGCCCTCTCCAAATCCTGTTAAAGCTCATGAGCTCTCACCTAGTGTCTTGGGTCCCCTATCACTGAAGGCAGAGAAAGCCCCCTCACACCCACCAAAAAGGCAACAATCTATAGCTCTAAGGATGCTTGAACTACCCTTTCCTTCCCAGATGTGTTTGATGGGATTAATGAAAATATAAATCACTTGAAGTATTTGCCTTTGGCTTACTTCACGAAGTACCCTTTATGCCTGCACTTGGTGTAGGAATATTTGCTGTCCATGTTTTGGTGGCCCCAAACAAAAAAACATGATTTCTAAAGGGCTATGTTTTTCCCATTAGAAACTGTTAAGGCGCTTTGCTTCTACACTATAAATGAACAAATGAATAAATAAATAAATAAATATTCCATGGCTATGCACAATTGATTTCAAGATACAAATCTATAAGAAGGTGGAAATGGACTCTGTGCTTCACTGGAAGTGGTACACATGGTCCCCTTAAGTAGAAGATCAAATTCTAGGTCTATTGTGCAACTCTTTCTCCCCAAAAGGGTCTTCAATGTCTGAATCTATGAACTGAGTTGGATAATCAAACAGCTATTATTCCTGAGCAACTTATCATTCGTTACCAACTCCTCAGAGGGGGAAAAAAAAGTCTTTTTGAAGTACCTAACTGCCAATCACTGGGGAGGAACCACAGTAAATATAATCAAGACATGGAAAAATAAGAGACCTCCTAAAAAGTCTTCTGGAATTGGCCCTCACTCTGTCCTACTTTTTTTCTAAGGAAGCTCCAATGATTCTTGTTATCATTTTATAAATTCCAAGGGTGCTTCTTGATATTCACTATCTTTCTCTGATTAACCAATACTGTCCAATACCCATTTCTCCTTCTGTGACTTTGGTTATTTCAGAAATTACAGTAATTCTTGTTACTGGAAAATATCACATCACTTACAATGAGCCAGCTGTTTAAATGTCCCTTAGCCACAAATGGATCATTCACCTTCTGGGTAACTTCCAACTGGCAATATCCTCCTCCATCCACAGTCTTTCACCTTTGCTGTGTAAGGGCAAGTCACCTTGAGTCATCATTATGTAAGGAATTCTATTCTGTAAAATGTTCTATTTTGGTATAAATCATACCAGTTAGGTACCTCAAAGAAACATGCATCAAAATTAATGTTTCCAAATTTTTTGAGTTCACATGTAATGAATGAAGAGTTTAAAGTTCTTAAGACACTAAAGGCAAAAACATAACTTTGCTTATTGTTCAATAACTTAATTTTGATCATGAGATTCCATTATATATAATGAACAACGTGTGTTCAAGGTTTTCTTGTTCCAACCAGCACTTTCAGTTAGTGTGGGGTTCCTTACCAGTGGACCTAGGACCCAAAATGTCCATTCCTTCCATGGTTAAGTCACCAGCCCAGGAAGTCACTCGGCATTACCTTACCATGACCATTAGGCCTTTCAGATCACGGCCTTGTCTCAGCTAAGGACAAGCCCCTATCGAGGCCAGGGAATGTTGTAGGCTCTAAAATGATGGCTGAGAGTTGTATCAAAGCTTGCTTGTCCAGCCACTTCACAGCCCTTTCTTTCTATTCCATACCTTCTTACTACAAGGATTGTCACCTTTCAGGGATAGAGGCACAGATTCTGTTGGCTTTTTGATGCCCAAAAGAATCTGTTGACTTAGATTCCTAAATCCCAGGCTTGGATGCAAAGCAGTATAAAGAACAGGTTTAAATCTCCTTTTCAGAGACATCCATCCATATGTAAATCTGTTGCTTTGTGACTGTTTTCTTTAACATCATTCTCTCCAGTTCATATTTGTATTTGTAAATTTAAAAATGGTTGATAAGAAAAATTGCTGCCATCTAATCATATGTTTTTCTGTGACTATGGCTTATGATATGCATTTTAACTGTGGAGTCCTACCAAGCCCTTGATTTTGATATTTAAAGCCATGGTTTTGAAATTTGAGAACAAAATTATCATTTAATTATATATGCCATAAGTTTGAATAGTCCCTTTTGAAATGTAAAGCACTGAATTTCTGCTTAAACAATCTGCTCCTGAGGCAAAGAGCCACGTATCTAGCTTCCATAGGGAGCAGGACTTTAATGTTAAAGAGGGATCACAGGAGGAAAAATACATTGATTGTTCTTTGCTTCAAAATATATTCCATTACACATGGGTGGGAAATTGCAATAATAACAAAAATGAGGATGGATACCAGTTTGCTTTAATGTGTCCATAAAGGAAAAGACATTAACCCAAATCAACATCTGTAACCACTATCATTTCTCATAGGAAAACAAATTCAGTCATAAAAATATTAAAAGGTCATAATCTAAAAATAAAGAAGAGTCCTTTAAATTACTAAGCTTTCGTTATGAATGATATGAAATATTATGAAAAAGAAGTCATTATATTTCTATTCATCACATTTCTCCATGTTTTGGCAGGGGGGAAAAACAGAATTTTATCATGTAATATGATAGATCCATGAAAGAATCATCATCTCAATTCACAAATGCTGACATATTATCATACATAGCTTTTTGAACAAGGTTTTCTAGACTCTACAATTAATGGAGTAGACTTAGTAAAAATGTACATAAGCTCTTAGAAGACATATATTTTTCAAATAAAGACACACTCAGCTAAAGTTTTGAGCCACAATTTACTTACTGGATAACAGGGAAGATCAGTATTTTAAAAGAAACGAAACAAAATTGGTACATAGTGGAAATTCACTTAATATTAATTCAGTATCTGTGTCACTCTAGAAGGTAAAAGTAAGTGGAAAGTACTTATTTTATTTTACATAACAACAGGATACTTCTCTCTTGCTCTATGCCCTTCCCTTTCTAAAAAAAAAAAAAAAAAAAAATTAGATTTAGATCACTGGATCAAATGCCCCTTCTTTTTAGGCAGGCAGGAGGTTGCTGCTGATATTTGACAAAATAATGAGTACAGAAACTGTTAAAGCTATGTGGGTTAGCTTAGACTAAGTTCTACTGTGATAGAAAATGACACCACAATCTCAGAGACTCACAGGGACAGTCGTTCACTTTGGCTCATGCTACATGTATGTCCTGAGTCTGTCTCAACTCAGCTCCACATCATCTTCATTCTGGGATTGGACTGAAGGAGCAGCCCCCATTTGGGGAAATCCCAATCTCTTGACCAAGGGAAAAATACAGAAGGCAGAGCCACACAATGTCTCTTAAAGCTTTTGCTTGGAAGTGGTTTATGTCTCACTCAGTGGCTGAAACAAGTTATGCATGCAAGCCTGGCACCAATGAGTTAGGGAGAAATAATCTTGTAATAGGGAAGGACAACATATATTTTGAACACATTCATAATCTAACAAAGTGGGGAAAAGTTATAAGTTTAATGAAAACAAGATATGGACAATTAAAGAATGCTGGGATTGATCAGTAGCAGACTATTCAACTTCAATTTATTTGCTCCCATACAGAATTGGCAACCTGGTTGCCAAATCTGTTTTATCAAAAGAACCTGGTTGTGATTGTGTAGCTCACAGTTCCCTGAGTCAATTCCCACTCCTGGACACATCCAGGATGTGGTCCTCTAATATCATGCAGAGTATAATACACTAGGAATGAAAAGTGTACATTCCCACTGTTGCTAAATATACCACATGTTCAAGACAAGTTGGGAGTCTGGAATTTTACCCAAAACCTTAGTATTTCTCAATGTCATCAGTTCAAGTATTTTAAAAGCTGTTTGGACTAACAAAACATGGTTTTGGACAAAATGTGGCTCACTGGCCACAGTTTCTGAATAATGATGGTTTTGTAGATTGATATCCTGTTCTCTGAATTTGCAGCTTCTAAGGGTAATTGCTATTCACAAACAGGCATAATAAAGTACCAAATACTTGTACAGAGTTCTTTACCATATATTATTTAAGCCTCATACTAATCCCTTGAGATGTATATTAACAATTGCAGTCTTCCTGTTACAAATGAGAATATTCAGGTCTAAAGAAGCAAAGCAACTTACAGGTCATCCCATTCCCGTTCTTTTTGTTGTACTTTGCATTTGGTTTAGTTTTACTTACTAGATACCCAATATATGACTTCAGATGCAGCCACTGTTTATCTCTAACCAGTAATTGAATAAATCTGAATCACTTCTTGCCTATATGAACATATTAACTCCAACGAAATATGTCCTTTGAAGAGCAATATAAAGGAAGAGTATCTATGTATATTAGGCACTGACTTAACTTGCTTTCAATTTCCTTTTTTTTTTTTTTTTTTCTGTATAGAATCTTTTGGTTTCATGACCCCTGGATCATTGGTGGAATTCCCTGCCATAGCCTGCACCAGAGACTGTCACATCATCAGTCCATTGACCCTTTAACTTTCAATATCAGCTCAGCAGAGGAGCTTGTTACAGAAAGGGAAGAGAAATCTCCATCCTTCTCACATGTAGTTGGTCACAAGATCCAGTGTATCTGCAGCTATTCCACGTTAGTGTCACTGATGCTCCTGTGGCAGCAGAGAAGAGTTGGGGTGCTCAGACTTAACAACTGTCTGGTGTTGGTACCCACTTAGTATTAGCTTACTCTACTATTTAGCAGGAAACAGAGTAACTTAATTCTGCTACCTGCATATTTCTAAATTACAAAATATTGCATACGTAGAAAATACTATATCATGAGCTAAGGATGTGGCTTAATGGGAAAGGATTTGCCTAGCATGTGAAAGGCCAGGGATTTATTCCAACATCAATAAATAAACAAAGAAATAAGCAACAGACATCCCTATACCTACCACCCAGCTTTTACACATTTAGCTTTGTCACAATTATTTCCTTTTCCACCTTGTTATGGTTTAGATACAAGGCATCCCACAAAAGCTCAGGTATTAGTCAATGCAAGGAAGTTTAACAGTGAAATGATAGGGTTATGAGAGTTTTAACCTAATCAGTACATTAATCAATTGGTAGGGATTAACTGGGTGGTAACTATAGGCAGGTAGATTATGGCCTTGACTTTTTTCCCACATTGTTTACAATGAAAATTGATATTTTGTTTTGACATTTTCTGAGAGGTTTCTAATTATAATGCTATAAGTTCTACCAGTTGTTTCTTTTATTTTGAATGTTAAGAAATACTTTTTACTATTAGGCAATAAAGATGTTTCTTTTAGACTTTATGATAAGTCTAGATTCCCATGTTAGGTCAATAATTCCCTCCAATTTAACATTGTATGTAGTGTAGGACACATCCAGCAGTAGTTTATCTTGTCTGCCTTCCTTTATTCTTTCCTTCTTTTGGTTCTTCATTATCTCAATGACCAGTTCCAACAAGTAAATTTCATTTAGGATTTTGTATCTGTGTTCACGAGTGACAAAGGAATACATTTTCCTTTCTCTTTTTGTCTTTTTCGTGTTTTAGTATAGGGTTTATATTAAACTGACTTAATAAATTAGTGAGTTCCTATATTTCTGGTCTCCTATATTTCTAGGACATACTTTACATAAGATTGGCATAAATTGCCTAGAAAACCATACAGACACCACTGGAAGATTTTGGAGACAGGATATTTGGGGAAAGATGAACAGTGTTTAACCTATTGACTCACTTGTTTTAGTTGCCATAATTTATTCAGGTTTTTAATTTATTACTGTTATTACTCCTATTCAGATGTAAAGGTAGAATGTGTTTTGTGTTCCTTAATGACTTATTAAACAATTTGGCCTTAGTATTAAGCCTTCCTTTTCTAATATTGTTTATGCCTTACAAGTTTCCTTGATCATATGGTCAGAATTTTTATTTTATTACTGTTTCAAAGAATTGGAATTGGTTTTATTAATTAATAATTATTTCTTGATACTCTGCTTAGTCTCTTTTACATTGATTCTTTAGTCTATTTTTTTCTTTTTTTGTTTTGGTACTGGGGATTGAATTGAGGGACACTCAACCACTGAGCCACATCCCCAGTCCTATTTTGTATCTTATTTAGAGACAGGGTCTCACTGAGTTGATAAGTGCCTCACTGTTGCTGAGGCTGAGGCTGGCTTTGAACTCAAGATCATCCTGACTCAGCTCCTGGGCCACTGGGATTACAGGTGTGCACCACCTTGCCCAGCTCTTTAGTCCGTTTTTATAAAAATCCTTAGTATTTCTCTAGTCATTTAATTTTTTGTAATGCAAAAATTTACATCTATGGATTTCCTCTTAGTACCACTTTAGTTATATTCCACACAATCTGTTATATGGTATTTATTTTTCATTAAGATTCAATTATACAATAGTTTATAATATTTTAACATCTGGTTTGACTTCTCTTTATACCTATGTTATTTAGAAGCAGCTGTATTTTGTGAAATTTCCAAATATAGTTCTTTCTAGTTATTTTTCATTATTATTTCCAATTTAATTACGAGTTGTTAATGAATACAGCTTATATAACATCGATTCTTTAGCAATGAACTGTTTCTTGTAGTCAATGTTTTTCATTTTTTGCAGTTTATTGTAATAGTAATGTTTTAAAATGAATTATTGTTTGACACATAATACTTTTTTAAAAATATGGTTGCTCATTTCTCAATTTTTAATTTTTCTTCCAGTGTTTACTTTGAGTCTTTGAAGTTAGATATGTTTAAGTTTAGGCTCTTAATTTTTGCAATTTTTTCCTTATGTATTGACCCTCTTATAAAATATCTTCTGTCTGATGTTACTATTGATATATTCATTACTTTCTCTTGATTTGTAAAAATCTGAGAGAAACTTTTCCTTTCATTGACTTTTGATTTCTGTGTATTTTTGAGTGATTTATGCTTATTTTTTTCAACAGTACAAAAATCAAATATACGATTTTTCTGTTCTAAATTTTATTTTTTAAAAAACTAACTTTATACACTAATTATGATTTTTCAAGTATTTAAATTGATTTTAGTTAGCATATTTTGTACCTTTTCTTTTTTATGCACTTTCCTACTTTTTACTGCACAAGGTTAATTTCTTTAATCACAATTCAGGAAATAAAATTTCATAGCAAAGTGTCTATATGTCTCTTTTTCATGAATCTTGCTTATGACATCCTATAGTCATGAACCTGAGAATTCATATATTTCACGAATTCTAGAAAACTCTGAATAATAATCATTTTCAATGTTGATTCTAATCTTTTAATCTAGGATTTAGATATGTTTTGAACCCTTGTTTCTTAGTTGCTCTTTCACATTTCACATCCTTTTCCATTAAAAGCCTTTAAGTTTCATAATTTGTGACTAAAGTGTTGCTTAAACAATTTTTTAAATTTTTGTTTTAGTAACTGTGATATATACATGTATACTACACATTTATTTAGTTATTTTCTAAGATCAATATGTTCAAATTCTCTTGCTCCTTTTTAATATTTCAATTATTCAATATCTAATATAATTAAAAGCACTTATTTTATAGACTTTATTTCCGTGTTAAAAAGTAAAACCATTGATCATCTCATTTGATGCAGAAAAAACATCAAACAAAATAATTCAACACAGATTATGATAAAGATCAACCAAGAGAACCGAAACTTTATTGGTAGAAAACTATCAATACAGGGAAAATTTCTTAAATTTTAGGGGGTCTTTTATAATTATGTTCTTCATAAACCTTACTTATAAATAACATATTTAGTGATGAAGACTGAAGGCTTTTCTCCAAATTGATAAAAAGACAAAGGTACCTACTCTGATTACTTACATTCAGTTTTTTACTGAAGGTGCTCTCTAGTTCAAAAAACATTAACAAAAAATAAAAAGTGAATAGGTTGGAAAGGAAGAAGTAAAAGGGTTTGAACATATTGATGGAAAAAGTTATTAGTGAGATTAGCAAGTTTGTTCTAAACAAGATTAATTACCAAAAATAAACTGAACTTCTTAGTACTAGGAATAGGCAAAATCTGAAATCCTCACATTAAAAACACACAAAATTTTGGAAAAACACTTTAGCAAAATATGTGTAAGAACTATCCACTGACAACTACAAATGATTGAAAGAGAAATATTGTTAGGATGTCTGTCCTCCCCAGTTTGAGGGTTAAGCATCTACCAGCTCAAATAGAAATTGAAATACCATTAGGAAATTTCCAAGAAATTGATTATTCAATGATGTACATGGAAATTCAAAAGACCTAGCAGAGCCAAAACAACTTTGTAAAAAAGTAAATAAATAAAAATAACAAAATTGGAGAACTTATGCTACCTGATTTCAAAACTTTTTTTTTTTTTTTTTTTTACAAAATTACATTAATCAAAATAGGACATTAGCAAAATGATAATCATGTAGATTATGGAACAATACAGAGTTGGGAGACGGACCTATATTGATTGATCAATTGAATTTTAACAAAGATGCCAAGATAATTTAATGGAGAAAGGATAGTCTTAATTAAATGGTGGTGGTGCTTGGCTTGTAGCTCACATAGTATGTGTGAGGCACCATGTTCAATCCTCAGCCATGCTAAAAATAAGTAAATTAAATAAAGGTATTGTGTCCATCTACAACTGAAAATATTTTAAATTAAAGATTTTAAACAAATGGTACTGTAATAATTAGACATCTGTATAAAAACAAAATAAAACCTTGAACTTAATTCACACTAAATCAAATTGATCATTGACTTAAATATAAAGGGTAAAGCTAAAAAAAACTTACAAAAAAATCTTAGGAGAAAATCTTAACTTTGGTTCAGATATTTTTGTTATAGTAGCATTAGTAAGTTTTTAAAATAATTTTGCATGTGCACTATCAACTATATTGTCTGAAAATCTGGATTTTGTGTGTAGGTAAAAGGAGAAATGAACGTATGTAGGTAAATGTAGGTAAAAGCTTTGTAGAGCTAAATTTGAACTGAAACTATTCAAACTCAACATTTTTTTAAAAAATTCTATTGTTGTCTATTGAAAGGCAAGCTCTTAAAATAAAGAATGGCAGTAGCAGTTGTAAGCCCCCTCCCCAATATTTAGATTATAGCCCCTAAGTACTGTTTCACACTGAAATGAACCAGTGTTCCTTGGGAAAAACTGCTGATTTCACTCAGGTCTAGTGTGGGAAATATATATAGGAACACAAAATGTCATATCCAAAAGCAAGAAAACTGGTAAAGCCATGAAGAACATATCAAAAAGAACTGAAGGCAGTGGAAGAGGATTCTGATGACTAAAGATGGGGCGAGTTGAACATGATAAAGAATAACCTCCAAAGATTGAAACCCTTGAAATATCTTTAAACATGAGATTAGAATAACACTTTAGAAATCACTAAACACTGTTCAAAGCAACCAACTCATTATTTTGAAAACCAGTAAATAATAGGAAATAGTCAAACATTAATCTCATTTGTTATCATAAAGATAAAGTCAATAAAACAGAAATTGTGAGAAACTCTACAGAACAACTGACCCATCTTGAATGGGGCAGCAGGTGTGGAGGGAAAGTTCAGAACACAGAAAAACAGAAGGAGGCTAAGTGAGGCTAAGTGTATAGGTAGAGGCTAGGGATTAAAATTTAAGTTTAAAACCTATAGATGAATAGAAAAAAGATACATACCTAATATGCAATGAGTGAACTTCATTGGGTTCTAATGCAAATAAGTTTTTACAAATCAAGGGAATTTATATGTTGATTGAATTTTAACTATATTAAGAAATATTTCTATTTAAAAAAAACATGATAACAGCATTGTGGCTATATGTTTGTATTTTTAGAACTGCATGCTGAAATATGTGCTAATGAAATAATAGTGTATGTAGAAATAATAGATCTATAGAAATAATAATTTATCTAGAATTTGCTGTAAAATAATTTGATGCTGGGGGGATGTGGATAAGAGTATAAGTGAAACATTACCCATAATTTGGTAAATAAAATGAGCACTGGTTACATGGGATATTTTTGCTTTATTTTCTCCAAGTGTGAATATACTAGAAATTTTCCATAATAAAATATTTTATGGTAGGATGAGGCAATTAAACCTCAGGTGATATAGGTATGTTTTGTACATACATGAGAGTTGTATGAACATATTCTGAATGTATTTTGCAGAATGCTTAAAGCTACCCTGTGATTGAGGTTTTTTGCTTTTGATTATGTTTTTCAAAACCCTTACTTTAAAGAACATTCATCATAAAAATATAGGCAAAGATAGTTATGTTTCTTCTTTAAATTTAAACATAATTTAGAAAAAATAAAGAAAAAATTTATATCAATGTGATTTCACTTATACTGCATATTAAATTTACTACAATAGGAATCTATAATCAATGGGGGAGAAAAATAGAGAAGTAAACATTACCAATAACAAATTTGTGTCTGCATTAGTCAAGTTCAAAGTCATAAATAAATCTTATCATGTTATAAAAACATTCGAAAATAATCTTGTAATGTAGATACTTTTGAATTGAAAAAACTGTAGTTATGGCTAAAATTAGGTTTATGAGCTTTCCTTTTCAAATTACAGAAATGTTCATCAGCAAGCTGTTGGCTAATGTGACCTTAGCTTTTTAGAAGACATTCCAAAAATAAAATGCACTTTCAGTGAGTCATGAAAAAAAAAGTATTTTTCAGGGTTCTTTCATTACTTTTAAAATAGTAACACTTTGCTTTGATGCAGTCCATTGTTATAGTATCTATTTGACTGTATTAATTTTTAATGCCATGTGGTATGCACACATGGTAGGATTAATTATGCTAACAGATCTAGTAAAATAACTATAGTCTTCAACTAGAAAGATATTAGGCTGAATTCATCAGGCTTCAGTGATCGTTATCTTACCTATTACTTCAAAGTTGTTGATTTGCTATAATTTTCCATCTCTATAACTGAAAGTTATTAGAAAAGTTTTTATTCTAACTTTTGTGTGTGTGTGTGTGGTACTGGGGATTGAACTCAGGGGCACTCGACCACTGGGCCACATCCCCAGCCCTTTTTTGTATTTTATTTAGAGACAGAGTCTCACTGAGTTGCTAAGTGCCTCGCCATTGCTGAGGCTGGCTTTGAACTCGCGATCCTCCTGCCTCAGCCTCCCAAAGTGCTGGGATTACAGGCATGCGCCACTAAATACAATGTTTTTCCAGGAAAATAGAATAAGAACCTATATTTGAAACTGTGTTTATCAGTCCTAGCTTATGATTGTAGCATTCATGATTTTATCCTCAGAACCAAGGCAATGACATGCTTTCAGGTGCTCAATACTTTTAAATTTAAAAATTTAACATCCTGTGCAGTGTGATATTTCAACACATGTACACAGCAGGCACTGATTAAATCAGGGTGATTAGCATTTCTCTCTTCTTGTTATTTCTTTATGTTTGGAGACTTTGAGCTCCTCTCTGCTACATCATAAAACAACCTGGAGAAATACTGGCTAATTATTCACCTGACAAAGGATTAATATCCAGAGCATGTGTGGAATTCAAAAAACTTAAGAACAAAATAGAAATAATGCAATTAAAAATAAACAAGAGATCTGAATGGACACTTCTGTACTTTTTTAAAAGTCCTTCATCTTCTCTGGGTCAAGACATACTCTCTGACACCATGTTTTCTTAATTGTACTTCTTATATTTGAGTTTCAAAATTTTATGGAGTTTGCCTCCAGCATATGTATTGAAAATGTGATTAAAAAGTTCATATCTGTAAAAGGTATGATTTTGAAGAATAAATAGTACAATAAACAATTAAAAATTGTAGGATATGGTAGGTAATATAGTTGCTAGGTTACAGTTAGACTTAACAAATAATATAATGTTTCTTATCAGAATTATGGGGAAAAGAGAATTGCATTCATAATTTATAAAAAAATATCCAATAACATATTTAAAATGGATGCTTAGTATCTATAAAGAGAGATTTAAAACTCTAAGGTCAGTTAGGTGTAGGGTTGTAGCTCAGTGGTAGAGTGCTTGCCTAGCATATGTGAAGCACTGAATTAAATCCTTGGCACTGTATAAAATACATAAATAAAATAACGGTATTGTGCCCATCTACAACTAAAGATTTTTTTTTAAATAAAGTAAAAGAAAGGCATAAGTTAGAACCAAATTCATCAATACATTCAATGCATTTCCAAATCCCAATCTGAAGTTCTAAGTGGAGTTGTTTTTTAATATGACAACTATTTTAAAATTCCAAAGGAAGAATAAAAATTGGTGATCAGCTATATTAATTCTAAAACAAAGAGCAATGAGGGAATTCAATCTTTTAGACTGTGAAATAGCACTCCAAAACCAAAAGAAAAACATAGATGACGATATATAGGAAACAAATAGCCCAATGAACCAAACAGACAGCAGAAGTACACTCACATAAGTGAAAATTTAATGTGTAAAGGTATCTCCACAAATAGGGAAAGAGCAGATTGTTTAGTAGCTTGTCTTACTAAAACTCGCTCACCACATGGAAAAAACAAACAAAAACAAAATTCCTGCTTTTTTTTTTTTTTTTTTTTTTTGATGTGGGGTTTTAAACCTGAACTTAACACACATAATTCCATTTTTATCTAGTTTTGAAATCGAGATTACATAAACCTTATAAAATGAGTGATAGCTTTCACTCTTCCTGTTTTAGAACTAGTAAAAATAAAATTAGCTCTGACTTTTATTAACTCCCTTATATGGCCCTGGATCTTTGTAAGAATGAACTCTTTACCATTTCAGTTTTTTAATAATGATTCACCTACTTAGATCTTTTTTTCCCCCTTGGAACATTTTGTACATTTTAAATAATTTGAAACATAGAACCATTTCTTGTAGGCATTAAGTTTATTAGAGCCCATATGTTCATACAAGTTTTTTAAAAAATCTTGGTTAAAAATGTTTTCTTACAGTTCTTTATGAATGACATTTATTTGTATCCTTCTTCCCTAGGGCTATATAAAGAATGGCATTTCAACAAACAATTACTACAGAGATAAGAATCCAATTGGATCTAGTATAAAATATGCAAGTGAAAATACTAGATTCTTGGAATTCCTGATAAAATAAATTGGTCATGAGACGGATATCATTTTCCTAAATGCATGATTGAAGACCTGAATTGTACGAATATACTTTGTATACAAACAGTTGTATGTAAAACGATGCTATATACGGGCACTATGAATTGTAATTAGTATAAATTTAAAAAAAAAAAAAAGAAAAGAAGGCCACTGATTTGTGACCATTCTTTCAGTATATGTAAGTAACAACTTAAGATTGACAGGATTGAGGATTTCATTTTTTTCTAGCTATCAAATTCTAGTATTTAAAATATGACTCAAGATTTCCACAAATTAAGACTGTTATAAATAAATTTGCAGGGAACTACTCAAAGATTATTAATTAAAGGGAGAGGTGTGATAAATTTGGACTACAATTTCAGGTACACCTTTCTATCTTGAGTTTTTTTTTTATTTGTTTATTTGTTTGTTTGTTTTTTCTCCCTGAAGCTGAGGGTGTTGATTGAAAATAGCAAACAATTTGGGAGAGTGAGTAGGTTGAAGCCATGTTTTTGTATTTAGTATCTAACCCACATATTCCTATTTTAAAACAAGGTTGCAAAAATTAGGGGTTTCACTCCATCTGTTTAAAACTAGTATTCGCATAGTCAGGGAGTTCTCTTTTAATATCATAAATGTTTCTTGCTAAAACATAACAAAATCTTTATTCCTAAGAAGTCAGAGCTATTTTGTGGGTATTTGAAAATAAAGGAACATAAGTCAGTTTAGCTCGGAACAAATCCTCTCATAATTACCCTTTGTTACTTAGTGGTTTGACATTTCAACCTTTTAGAATGCCAGTTAAGATTTATAAGATCTCAATCATTATGAAAAAGCAAATGCAAAACCCTATATGTTACACATTCAACATGCATGTACTGAGAATAAACTATACTTTTCTACCATGTTTTAGGAAGATTTAGTATTTTTTCCTAAAAAAAAAGGATGAAATATAAATCTTAATAAGATATTTTATAGTAAAGTTCTCTGAAATCATAAACTCCCACTGATGCACTGAATACAAGCAGATATAGGTAGGAAGGGATGGTGGTGATTAGTCCTGTGTCCACACTGATAAGTAGAAATGGAGGACCAGAACAATTTGGTATCTTGTCTGAGATCTACAGCTAAAGCATACCCAAACGAAGACAAGAACTTTTGTCTCCTGAGTACCTTCTTTCAGAGTGAGTAAAATTATCATTAGATTGGAAGACAGATGGGAGGTCTTCGTTCCAAGTTCTTTTCTGCATTTAAAATTTTATAACTCTCTGACTCTTAAAATTGTGTTGCTATACAACAAGTCAGATACATACCCACAGAGCATAATGAAGTTTATTCATGTACCTAGTTAATATGATTTTATAGAAAGCAACTAAAAAGTTATGCACAGCAGAATTGGGGTCACTTGAAATTACAGGATTTGGGGAGACTAGAAGGGAAAAGAATCTTTTTAAATTCTGCATATGTTTACTATAAAACTGGGTTGATATATCTTTAAACTTAAATATAATATATCACAATATAAACGAGTGTTGTTACATTCAAATATCATGGTTTCTATTTCCCTATGACACTCAAAACAAATCTCACAGTCTAATTTTGAAAGTTCTTCCACAGACACTTTATGAGCAATCAGTGAAAAGGAGAGTCTCATTATGTTCCAGTCACATCACTTTTTGATGAAAAATTAATGAGGTCTGCTTTGTTCATACCATGTTCCCCACAGTGGGCTTTAAATGACTTCTGGCTATTTCCAAAACCAAGTCCACTCTCAAATAGATAAAACATATCCATTATTAAATATATGAAAATTAAATTTTCACAAGCTTTGAAGATAATTATAAAAAGTTGTTGCAAGAAACACATTAGGACAACGAGTCATTGAAGTCAGGATACTGTCGGCCCATTCCTTGATTTTGAGGTGAAAATACTACTTGAAAGTTACGGTCTGGCATGTTAAAAAGAAAAATCACATCATGTCTTTATGCACACAGTAATTTAGTTAAATATGGCATGGGATTTTAAAATCAAACTTTGGTGTTCTGAATTTCTAAAGCAGCTTCTAGGTATCCACTAGAGGATTCATTCAGGAATCTTTTCTATAATTTTTCTCCTTTTCAGTCACTATGCTGAATTTATTTCCACAAGCAAGTAGTATCTTATTCTCCCATTCTTCCAGGTGGTAGGAATACAGGTGGACACAAAACAGATGCTTATCTTCTGGTGCAGAAACTTACAGTGACCACCTGAACTAATAATGTAATTTCAGTTGGTGACAAGAGCTATGAAGAAAAACTAAGAAAGGCTTGTTAGAGAATACCATTTTAATCAATGTGGTCAAAAGGCCCTCTGAGAAACTGACAAATTATTTTATATCTAAATATTTATAGTGGAGGCAATTTTGTGCTAAAGGAACAAGTACAACGATCCTGAGGACTTTGAGGAACAATCTATGGCAGCAAGACTATGGCAGAGTGAGCTGGGGCTGGTGTTCGGAAATGGACCATTGCTCAGAATGCAATATAGCAAAGCAATTAATGGCAGAATCTCTGGAGTCAGAATGCCTGGATTTACATACTGGCTTCATTGATTATTATATGTATGAAACTGACTTAACCACTCCCTGACTTATATACCAAACTGCCAAATGGGGATAACAGTAGCACAATCTCTTAGGTGTGGCAATTAAATAAAATCACATGCTCAACACTTTTACATAGTGTTATCAGCAAATAAACTATGAGATGAAAAAAAGAGTGAAGACACAAAGTATTTTTCCAAAGAAAAATGTTAAGTATCTATTCACATACAAGGGCATACCTTTAAAAATGTCCTTCTAGTCTTACCTATTGGTTAGTGGTGTTCATGCAGCCATTTCTTTCAACACCTCCCTGCAAGAATTGTTACTTATTTACTTTGGGAATGCATCACTCCTTCTCTCCAATACATTTACAAAAATAAAACTTAAGTAGCTTTTTTTTTCTCATGATCGCTAAAGAATTAAATATTTATTAAAGGAAAAATTTAAAACCTGAACATAGAAATGTATGAAAAATATATATCATGGTTATAATCATGGAATATCTTTTTACAGCATTACATATTGTGGATTGAACCATTTCCAGTGATTCAGTATTGTAGTAAATGTTAGATCATATTTTATAAATAAATTTTTATTAAATTTTCTAATTAATCTGGATTTTATTTTGTTATATGCTAAGATGGGAACCTAATTTCTTTCTCTCAATGGCAAAAGTTATCTCACCACTAAATCAAAGAGCAAACTATTTCAAAAACCATACATATAAAAAGTAATTGCGTATGTTTTAGAACTTTCATGTTGCCTCCTTGGACTGTCTTTTGTTGCTCCACTATTACATCATTTTTATAATTTTCACTAAAATTAATTGCATTACACATAACAGTATCATAAACATTAAATGTTGTGTCAGAAATTTACTGTGCTTTACTGCTTCACAACACAATTTTCTTGCCTACTCCTAGTTTATTAAACTTTCAGATATTTTGTAGCATTTTTGTTTTTGTTTTTGTTTTTTGTGGTACCGGGGATTGAACTCAGGGGCACTCGACCGCTGGGTCACATCCCCAGACATTTTTTGTATTTTATTTAGAGACAGGGTCTCACTGAGTTGCTAAGTGCCTCACCATTGCTGAGGCTGGCTTTGAACTCGCGATCCTCCTGCCTCAGCCTACCAAAGTGCTGGGATTACAGGCGTGAGCCACGGCGCCCAGCTTATTTTGTAGCATTTTTATCAAGTTTAAATAAAAGTTGTGTGGATTTTTGTTGGAATTAAGTTAAACTTACACATAAACATGCTGAGATCTGACATTTACAATAGAAATCTTCTCATCTGGGAATATGTTTTTTTTTTTTTTTTTTTTTGTGTGTGTGTGTGTGTGTGTGTGTGTGTGTGTGTTTTTACCAAAATGTACTCACTTATAAAACAAATTTAAAAGGACTTCATTCTTTCTCACTTTTCTTCTTCCATTTCAACATCATTAGCTCTTAGGAAAATGTAAATTAAAGCCACAATGATACATAACTTACAGGAATCTGAGTGACTAAATTAAAAGTAACATCACTATATGTCGACAAGGATGCAGAGAAGCTGGATCACTCATACATGCTGGTGTGAATGAAAATGGCATAGCCACTCTGGAAACAGCTTGCCAGTTTCCTTAAAAACTAAATATACAAATGCCATATGACCCAGCAGTTGCACTCTTGGGCATTTATCCCAGAGAAGTGAAGACTTATGTTCATACAAAAACCTGTCTGGAATTTTATAGCAGCTTTATTCTTTATATCCAATAACTCAAAACAAGCCAGCTGTCCTTCAATGAATGAATAGTTAAAAGCATTATGGTAACCCATAATGTAGAATATTACTCAGCAATAAAAAGGTATGAACTGTCCATTCACAAGTTGGGTGAAGGTCAGGGAATTATGTTGATTAAAAAAAAGGCCAATACCAAAAGGTTACAAACCATATGCCTTCATTGATACAACCTTCTTGAATGAAAAATTACAGAAATGGAGAACACATTAGTGTTTGCTAGGGCTTAAGAGATGGGTGTGGGTAGGAGAGAAGCAGGTGCAGCTGTGAAGAATGTGAGAGATCCTCTAGTGATGGCAGTGCCCTATTGTGATTGTATCAATGTCAATGTCTTAGTTTTATATTGGACCATAGTTTGCAAGTTATTGCCTTTGAGCAAATTAGGTAAAATATACACAGAATCTTTGTTTTATTTCTTATTATTGCAGGTAGACTACATTATCTTAAAATGTAAAGCTTAATTAAGTCAAGCATGATGCCTTGTTCCTGTAGTCTCAGCTACTTGGGAGCTGTGGCAGGAGGACCACTTGAGCCCATGAGTAGGCAACCAGACCAGAACCAGACCAGGCAACATAGTAAAACCCCATCTCAAAAATACTTTTTAAGTTAAAAAAAAAAGTGGAAATTATTTTTTAATTTTATTGAATTAACAGATTAACTTGATACTCTGGCATCTTTGCAGTATAAATCTTTTCTTCTGGGATCATGTCTTCTGGGTATGTGTATGTGTATATGTGTGTATGTATGTGTGCATATTTCTGCCTGTGTGTGTGGTGGGGGGGAGAGTTCTTGAGGAATTTTTTTTTTTTTTTTGGTACCGTGGACTGAACTCAGGGGCACTCGAACACTGGACCACATCCCCAGCCCTTTCTTATATTTTATTAGAGACATGGTCTCACTGAGTTGCTAAGTGCCTCGCCATTGCTGAGGCTGGCTTTGAACTCGTGATCCTTCTGCCTCAGCCTCCCAAGTGCTGGGATTACAGGCTTGTGCCACTGTGCCCGGCTTCTTGAGGAATTTTTAAAAACATTTTTACAGTGATTTTGTTATTCCTCATGTCTTCTTCCACTTCTATGATTCTTATCCTAAAAGTTTCAAAGTAGCATATTCACCTAGGTAAAGCTGGTCCTAAGTAGCCTAAGTAGTGGATTTCCACTCTTTCCATCCTTTTTATGATATTATCTCATCTATTGATGAAATACCTTCTCTATTCACAGTTCTGATGGGCTGCAGGACTTACTGAACTAAGACCTTGGTGGTCCCTGGCTGCCGCTGGTCAACACACACACACACAGCAATTCCAGTCAAAACTTAATGGTCCTAAATTTAATTAAAGTCCAATCAAGAGATTAACATTTTTTCTATTAAATATTTTTCCCCCAAAATGAAAAACAATGAATTATTTTTTAAAGTTTTAAAAAAACACTTTTTTATTGTCTTCTAACTTACAGGTGTGTGCCACCACACCTGGCTTTTCCTTAGATTTTAGACATTTCTAAAAAAGTCTATCCCAGTTATTGGGTTACTTCTCTGAGATCCTAGAGTGAATAATTGAAGGTTCAAGAGAAATATTTGGGGATTTTGACTAAAAATGTTGTTAATGTACCTGCTTCATCAGCTTAATTCCTTCCTTACTCTTGTCACTCAGGGATCTTAGTTTTTTCTTAGTCTTTGAACCTCATACTAGCTGGCTATGCCTCTCCAATGTCCTTGCAACCTAAGTGTGGACAATTAATTCATACCAGTCTCATATCTAGTTGTTTCCTGCAATGTCCACCCAGAGCAGAAGTCCATTCTGGAAGCCTCTGTGAATACTTCCACCTGACAGATTAACATGAGCTCTAATTTCTGAACTGGAGCCTTCTAGCTCTGACCTGACTCTTTAGGCCCAAACTTGACAGACTTCTTCAGAAATGAACAGATACCCAGTAAAAGGAATACTCTAACACTACAATCATTTATGTTCTGTCTATAAATATTGGCATATATTATCATGCTATGGCTATGTTTCACTCAGTATTTAGCTTCATTTTCTGCTTCATCCTTAAGAAATTAAATACACATCTTTCATTAAAATAATCAAGCATGTCAGAATTTAAACCCTACATTCAGTCACATCATAAGGTTTATATAAACTGCCTTTCAGTTTTTAGCTGCTTTCATTTCTATATATTTGCTTTTATGACTAGTCACTAAATTAGCATGACCAGTTTTATGTAGTTCTGCTTTTATCTTCATGGTTGACCATAAAGTTCCTTTCTAACCACCATTCTTATCTTGGCATGCTAACATAAAGTTCTAGGTACTTGGTGATATTTGGGGTCAAAATACAGTGAATTTGGCCCACAGGTACAGCCACAGGACATTTCTTCTGCCATCAGAGATTTTCTGGCTCTGATAACAGTTTTCTGAGTGCCTCCTTGCCTCAAATTTTGCCTCTTATCTCTGTCTCAATGGATGAAATAAAATTTTCCAACACTTTCCTCTCTTGCAGCGAATGCCTTACTCTTGACAACTTTCTCCAATTGTAAAGAATTGCCATTCCAACATCCTGAATCAATTCTTTGAACTCTGAACACATCTTTCCTTCCACATGACTGAAAAAGAGATTGATCACAGTCAGGTACCTGTATCTTACAGCAACAGCATCCAACTGGCGTTTTACAATCATGCATACTTTCCTGTTTTTTTTTAAACCCAGTAGAAAGAAACCTTCCTTTTACCTTGGAAACAGTTCCAAGAAGAGATGCTTGAGAAGTCAAAGCTGAAATGACCTTCTTTCTGTTATTTTTAAATGGTAATATTAATTATATGTATGAAACTGATAGCAAACAAGACCCCAGAAGAACTACAAAATAGCAATATAGTTTAGAAAGTACAAGATAACCTATTTCAGGAACATTTTTGAGAATAGTTTGTTAATTTAATCTGTCACTTTCCTTTGTTTTAAAATCACTCTGAGAGCTGTCTATTTCAAATTTTCACTCTTTTAAGTCATTCTGAATATAATAAATAGTTTATCTCAGCCACCCTTCTCTTACACAGGAGAAAGCCATCTCCTGGTTCATGAGGAGCTAGAGGAGAGAGTTAAGAGGAGGAGCCACAGAGTAGGACTCCTGGAGAGCCCTTAGCCAGGGCTCTAGAATGACTTCTTTATTAGGGTGGAGATGGATTTTGGAGACTAATAATAAAGTAAACAGGAGCTATTTTCACAAAGAACACAACAAGTGTGCTTAGAACTGTGGAGGAAGAGCTTGTGGCACAGGAGTATTTTTCTCAAGTCTACTTTTGTTCAGCTGACATTAAAATTGTTCAATTTGATTTTTAATTCTAAAGAAGCCAAGAATTCACTGGCAAAAACGTATGATGGAAAATAAGAGTCGAAAACTTAGTCACTTTAAACGCCTTGTAAAGAGTCTTGTACATGAGGGCAAAGCACACTTTGATCAAAGTACCTGGCTCCTGTCATGCTGCTTTGAAGAGAAAACGCAACATCCTAAATGCACAACAAGGAAAAGGGGCAAAGGCAGATGGGAAGAGGGGCCCGGAAACTACTCTCCTTTTGTCATCTAGTAGCTCTTTACCTTTTCATATTTATTCATATTTATTGCCGTGCTGCATCTTCTTTGTCTGTTTTTGTCCTTCCATTTATTCTTTCTTTTCCCTCTCCTTTTGAAGGTAACACTATTGTAAACCTGCTTCACTGCAGGCACTGAGGCTTCTCCTTTTATAGGAACAAGAAAACATTTATTGTGTGAAGCATTCAGAACTTACTCCGACTATCTAACTTCTAAGTTGAGAGCATTTTTTTTTTTTTACCCTTTCTAGGTTTCGAGGTGTGTTAACTTTTAAAAAGAAACATGGCTTTTGGTCATTTGGGAACAGTACTGTGAGGTTGCATGGGCAGATAATAGCTCAGAAGTTATTCTTATAATGAAATGAATATTGACTAAATTTCCTTTGAAGTCTTGCTAAAAAACTGAAGGATGTAGGTGGAGGCAGGGCACAATTTAGTGTTTTCTATTGAGTAACACATTTTAGAAAAGCCCTTTAGATGTAAAACCTGCTTCCTTTTACTCTTTTCTATTTTTTCCCCATTCCCCCCCACCAACCCGTGGGGATGGGATTGAACCCAGGGCCACTGAAGTGTTAAGCAAGCCTAATGGAGCAGTGGAACAGTTGTCTAGCATGTTCAAAGCCTGGAGGGTTATCCCCAGCACCCCAAAGGAAAAAAAAATGAAGAAGAAGAAGAGTATAACCTGCTTCCTAAAGGGCAGCTGTTTCTCCCATTTATAGTTTATCAAGGTGGTACTGCCTGAGACTATTTTTAAGTGCTTTCCTAGAAAAACTACAGACAAATAGATTAAAGGTGGCAACATCAGCCTTAGTGAAAAAATTCTCAAAGTCTGTATATTTCAAAATTTCTATTGATATAGGAGGCCCAGCAATGACATCTGGATTATTGCTCTAGGAATATATTTATCCCAGAGGGCAGCCACGAATAAAACAGGGGCAAGAATATCATGCAATCTACATTACCCTTAAAAACTCCTGCACCTTGCTTCATGGTTTCCATATATCATTTCAAAGTCTTCTCTGTTATTTTTAGATAAGGATTTTTTCAGCTGTGTGAAACTGTATTATAAAAAGTATAATGGTTATTTTTAACATCTTACAGGTAAGGTTTTTTCCCTGTGGTTATTGAATTGAAGTGACACTAGGAGGGGTCATCATATGAATCCAAAGCAAAAATTGCAAAATGGTGGTTTTCAGACCATAACAGATGTGCTCAGTTTGACCAATAGTAATTTAGAAGTATGAATCAAATTTTAAAATCTATAGATTTCATATGAAAAGGTCAAGGCTTCCAGCTTCTCCTAAAAACTTGGAAAATGTGGCTGCACTGGGCCTACATTCACAAATGACAAAAATTAGCCAAAGCTAAGTACAAGCAGCTTTGGCCAATGTCTTCCAGCCTCCCTGCTGCTCATCTGCATCCCTGAGCTGTGGACATGATATGCATCTGCTCTCCTCCTGCTGCACTCATGCAAGTCACCTTCTTTGAAGGTCTTTCAATTTGTGATCCTTGTTCCAACAGGACACTCAAATATGAAGATGTCTTTTCCCACATATTAATGAATAATTGTGATAACTTGCTTGCACTCTCTGAGTGTGTGTGTGTGTGTGTGTGTGTGTGTGTGTGTAAATACTGATTTATGTTGATTTAGTATGCAGTGCTACTGCACAACACATAGAAATTTTTGAATTTATTCAGACGCTTGCTAAAAATAATCTAAAAATAGTCTATTCTAATTTTATCAGACATGCATGGTTTGTATTTCACAGCTTAGCATTTTGTTTCAAATTACTATGGCAGTCCCCATACTCATTTTAGTGCTGTAGGGCCTAAAAAGGATTTATCAGGCTAATTCTGAGCAACTGGCTTTCAAAGCCCCTCTTGAGTCTTGAAGATAATTTTGGATGTTGGATTCATTTCACATGACTGCAGAGCAAAGCTATTTTAACCTTTGACCATCTCTGTTCACATAATTGGCAAGTCCTTGGCTGTCACCTTTGGAAAGTAATGCATTTCTACTTTTTTTCCCTCCTCTTTTTTTCTCATCATCTTGCTTGTTTTATGACCATATATGTGCAGAAGGATAAGTTACCTACTATATTCGCTTGCAAATGACCCAGTTGTGTCCCTTCAACATCCTCCATTGAATGAATAGCAGTGAATTTTGGGGGGTATGTGGTGCCCCCCAAATAAATAAATAAATATCATATATATATATGATATATATATATGGCAGTCTGCAGGTGTACAGATTTTAAGTTCATCAGTCAAAGGGGAATATTCTAAAGTTATGCTTAGGAAGGACTTCCATAGGACATTAACAGAGGAAATGATGGCTAGTCAAATAAGCAAACAGTGTTCTGAGTGCAGACAAGAAGAAAATCAAAGGTTGAGAAAAGGTGGGACTTGGACTGTTGAAAGAAGTTATGAACAAATCTGTTTGCCTGCAATAAAGTTTTGCAAGAGAAGTTGGGGACAAGATGTGGTGAACCTTGAATTCCCAGCTTAATTGTTCAGAGATGATTCTGTTGAGATTTAAAAAAAAAAAAAAATGTTACAGAGGACTCACACCCCTTCTACACGAACAGTTTAAAACCTTTATCTTAGTGAACCACTGTTACATATGGTCACCCATATTATTTCTCATGTTTTTTAATGAAATGATTATAGACACTGGATTGAGAGATTGGGTTTTGAGAGTTTTTCTGAGACAAAATGCATAAACAAGGAATCAGAGTTCTCAACACCTCATCACCATGTGATTATTGTGCACTTGAAAGAGAATACTTAAATAGTGCTTCATCTGAGCCAAATGCTTAGTTTTAAACTTGTATCAGTTTTAATCACTATTCCAATATTTTTCTCTAAAATTAGAATAAACTCCATTTAATCATCACAATAAACATGAGATCAGGACTCACACCACCTTATTTTATATATGATAAATGGAGGCATATTTGGACTCTGAGGGCAGGGGAGAACTAGAAGCAACTTGAGTGATGAGCTTACTCCCTATCATGGAATTTAACTTTGATCCTTTCTTCTGGATGATTTTTTTAAATAATAGCAACAAAAGCAACTGTTATTGAGTGCCTACCATGTGTTTTCATATAGTGTTCAAACCAATTTTAGGTGATTCCCAAGATGTACTCACTTTTCTCCCTCATAGCTGTCCGCCTGGCATTCGTCCATTCTGATCTTCCATGCCCCTAGGCCCGCGTGTTTTTTTCTCCTGGCCTTTCTCCACAATGCATAGTGGGTATGTAGAAGGTTGACTCCTTGGTGGATGTTTATCATAGGCTTGGATTTAGATTCTCACCACCTGCACAGCCCCTGCTAATCTCAAGCAGTGCTCTCTGACCCTTCTTTGAACAGCTGCTCCAATCCTTCATCTTTCCAAAAGTACCACTTTGTTCCCTACACCCTTTGTTTTTTTGTAAATGGCCTTGGAGGTGAGCTTGGAGGTGAGACTCAGCTTCAGCCTTTTCATATTTAAATTCCATCTTTATTCTCAACCTCCCTCCCCCTGCAGTATCCTGTTTTGAAGGGGAGGTGTTCTCCTAAAAAGGAAGCTTATTGCTTCACTTAGGCCCTTAGGCCCATGTCCTTCAGTTCTTTCAACTCTTAGATGCTTAAAGGTTTCGTTTTTCCTGATTCTTTTACAGTTCTTCAGTTTCTACTTCATATTCCTTGGCCTACAAATATATTCAAGCCTACTTTAATTTTAGACTTCCCCGATAACACTCTTGCTACTATGTTAAGTCTTTAATTGCTTTGTACTGAGGACCCCGCCCCACCCTAGTCAATGCCTTCTACATGCTAAGAACTAACTGGTCCAGGATCTGCTAAATCAATAGTAAATGAATAAAAGTCCATGCCCATATATTAAATGAATAAGACAACATTGTATTATCTTTGAAAATTAATAAGAGGAAAGAAAATAAGAGAGGCAAAGGCAATGGAGAAGTAGTGGGAGGTTGTCATTTTATATAGAGCAAAGAGGAACGATGTCACTGAGAAATAATGTTTTACATGAACACTGGGAGCAAGCCTCATGGATATCTGGGCAAACAAAACAAAAACAACCCAAAAAAACAAGTTAAAGGCAGTGAGACTGCCAAGTACCCAATTGTTAAGAAATCACTAAAAGGTCATCTGTCCAGAGAAGAGGGGGAGGTTAAGAGATGATGTCAGATGTGTAAGACCATGTCACTTATCTGCTTCCACTATACACACCATACCTTATTCTTTAAAGTACTCATTGCGTATTTATTTATGTCAGAAGTATTTGCACCTTGCACCATCTCCTTTATTTGAGCATCATCTTCTTTACAGCAGGGTTTAATGTCCTTCATGGCTTTAACATTCACAAATGTATCTTTGTTGTTTAGAAACAATAGATGTGCTTTATGGATTTTTTTATAGCATTAAATAGTCATTAAATCCCAGTGGATCAGGAGGAGGCGGGAGGATCAGGAGTTCAAAGCCAGCCTCAGCAATTTAACAGGTGCTAAGCAACTCAGTGAGACCCTGTCTCTAATAAGACATAAAATAGTGCTAGTGATGTGACTCAGTGGTATAGTGCCCCCGAGTTCAATCCCCAGCAACCCCCCCCCAAAAGAGAAAAAAGTCATTAAAATGAAGCTTTTCTTTTTAAAATATTTAAATTATTTCAATTAATTTTTTTTCAGATATTAGTTGAGTGCTGGCTATATAGTTTATGGAAAAGATGAATTCATATGCTCCAGTTTTAGGTAGAATGATACCTTAATTTAACCTTTTCTGACTGATGACTACTTTCTCCTTTAAAGGTTAATGATTCCAGTATCCTTTCCATTTTTTTTTTTAATTTATGAATTTTGTGCTTGATTTTTAAAATGTAAAGACATATCAGCTGAGTTACTGAATGTAACCTCAAGTGTATAGTCAAGATTTTTAAAAAACAGAATCTATTAAGTGTTTTATAGCCACATAGATTTGGCTTACCTTCCATTAATTTTCAAATGCAAGGAGAATAATTGACTTTCTTTGAATGTGAAACCTCTGAGGGGAAAATGGACTGTCAAAAGATGTGTTACTAAGTTGTGTCCTTGGGCTTAAGTGAATGCATATTCTAGTGTGCTGCTAGGGAACACCATGAAACTGGAGATGTTCTTTGGCTTTCAGAAATAGAAAGCTCCCCACTCCAACTGTGCTCATTAAAGTTCTCAGTAACACACATTGTAAAAAAAATAAAGTGTTGGTTTTAAATGACCAGACCAACCTCTAACTGTGGTTATTGCCTTTTTAAGTATGGGAGGCAATTTTGAGCTGCTTTTATTTCCTATGTGGACAAGCATTATTTCAAGCCTTTTCCCTCCTACAGGCAGCTGCATTTCAGAGGTGGGTGACATGACTTCCCTGTGGGTGGAGGCAATTAAAGGCAAATTGTTTATCAAGAGCTCTCTGAGCTTCTGAAATAAAATCATGACATGGGGCACCTGGAGTTTGACCACCCTTGATTATGTCATATGGCAGAATGATTAATGGTGAAACCATTGTAGAAAGGCATATCTGAGCTAAGGACTTGGTTCTGACATGAGTTAGCTATGCCTTGTCAGGTTGCCTAACTCCTGTGAATTTCAGTCTTCTAATCTGTGAAATGGAGGTAATAGGAGTGGTTACTATAAAATTTTTATGAGGTTCTAATAATGCACATTATGCACATAGTAGACATTCAGCAGATGAGAACTGTTCCTATGTCATCATTATCATCAACATCATCATCCTCATTTGTACATCATTGTGATCATCTTTCTGATTACTAAAGCCATTTTTAAGGAGATTATAGCCCACCACACCCCCCACAGTTTTATACTTTTGGAAAAGTTCTTAGTTTCCTAAGAACTTTTAAAAATGGGAACTTTAAACATTTTTCCAAGGTTTACTAGGTTGACTAGGCCATCCTAACTGCAGCAAAGCATCACTCTCCAGCAAAGCTTTGTCTGCGTAATGAAGCACAAAAGATTTTACATTTAGCTGAGCACTCTTCTGTGACTTGAAAGTATACCTCTGTGGGCATGCACAGCAGAAGCTCATTTGAAATATCAGGAACTTTGAAATGTGAAGTCTGACTTTTAAATCAAGTACATTTGTGTAGAGTATGTTTTCCTTCCAACTTTCTAATTTTATTGCATCATGAATGCTCCAGCTGGAAGCATCGGTTGACAGTTGGGTTCAAGTGTTTAAACTTAATTTTTAATGCATCTTTAGGTCTTTTGAATTTGCTTCCCTAATTCATTGATAAGAAAAAATACATTAATGATTTAATTACTAAATACCAACTTTTTGCTGGATTTTCTCATAAATGTATTAAATGCACAGAAGCTATTTTAATAATTTGAAAGTCTTTGAGTTGGGCTTTGCCAATCATTCATAACATATCATAAACCATTCTTTTTTTTTGGTGGGGGGTACCAGGGATTGAAATCAGGGGCACTCAACTACTGAGCCACATCCCCAGCCCTTTTTGTATTTCATTTAGAGACAGGATCTAAGTGAGTTGCTTAGCACCTCACTGTTGCTGAGGCTGGCTTTGAACTCTTGATCCTCCTGCCTCAGACTCCTGAGCTGCTGGGATTATAGGCATGCACTACTACACCCGGTTTATCATAATCCACTTAACAGCCTAAGGATAACAATGTACATCATTTAATTAGACAAATCTCCAAAGGCCTGTTTAGTGCAGTTTTACAATTTGTGCTAGAACAAACATATACCAAGGGAGATACAAAATGACAACGTCTGGACATCATTTCCCAGTAAAGCATGAGGCAAATGACTTGGATCCTCCTTGATATTTCAGTGCTCTATAAAGGCAAACACTATGTAATGTTCCAGTCTCCAGTCTTCCCATAAACTTAAGGATTACATATCCTTGGATCAACGCAAGCCCTAATGATAATAAAAATGCTATTATGCCTTTAGTTGTACCACTTTGCTACTTTTAAAATCTTTTAACTATGCCATCCTTTACCTGCTTTCACTTAAATTGATATTATCTGTTAATTTCTAGATTAAGAAATAGGCTTAAAGAATATTCCCATTGTTTCAATCCTTGTTGAGTCTGCAGTGAGACCTACATATAATTTTCATAACATGCATGCCATTTTTTAGTTATTAATTTGAAATACATCTTCTACTTGTTATGAAATATTTTCAGCACTATTTCTCTAGATTCTTAATGTGGTTTAATGATTTTCATATAGTTGGAATTTGTAAAAAGAATATGATAGTATAAATAAATTGTGATTTAAGGTGCTAGGGATATAGCGCTATAGTAGACAGTGTGCTTTTTATGCATAAGGTCCTGAATTCAGTCCCTAGCACTGAAATAAATGATAACATGAATTATAGTGTACAAAAATATATCCTCATCCATAGTGGCAAACTCTCTAAAAGTGCTAAGAAGTTTAACTCTTTAATTTTACATTTTATCCATCTTAATTTTGTCAAAATAATTTTTTTTTTAAACCCAAGAATCTTAGTTGGAATTCCACAAATTTCTTCTTCCTTTTCACCAACACTATTTTATATAAGAATTTAAGTATGAAAGCAGAGAAAACATATTTGTGTACATTTCTGGTGTCTCTGTTGGCCCTGCCTGACTAGAGATGCCAAGTGGGGTTTCAGAGACAGCTGGTTTGCACTCAGGCTCAAAGCATCAGGGAATCTGGATAAAGACACTGAAAGAGATTGGCTCTCCCACTGCCCAGTAGGGTTCTTTTCCAATCTTTTGTAGCTGAAAACAGAAACACCAGCTAGATGAGGCTGTGGACTTTATAGTCACATATTTTAAAATAACACTTCCAAAAGTCCAAAGCTTTTGAAATGTTGACCCTAATTTTCACCTTGAACCAAAACATACAATTTATAAAATACAGACTGTAATTTCTACACAACCAAATGTTGCATTTCAAGGAAGTTTGAATTCTTGGGAGGAAAAATAATGTCCATAATGTCTTTCCCTAAGATTTTAATAATTGAATTGCTTCTCTAATTGATTTTTTCATTATTGTAGTTGAACATATTAAAGTAAAAATGGTGCTTTGCCATTATTTTGTACCTTTTCATTTTCAAATTTATCATTACCTTCCTACTCCAGAAATAGGCACATTTCTCTAGAGGAACTAAAGCACAGAAAATATTATGTGACTTAATCCAGATCAAACATAGTTTTGGTGGCTGGGTATCAAGATACCTCAAATTATATCTCTACTTTGGAAAATATTATTGCAATCTCTTATGAAAAACTCATATATAGTTATTTGCTAGTATTATGTACTTCATTGTAACTTTTTAAAATTTACTTGGATAACAGAAATCACAGTATTACTATGTACCAATATCTTGCACCTTTATATTTGTTCATGATAGCAAAAAGCTTTCTATTATCTCTTTCTGTACACTTTTCCAAGAAGCTCATATGTGATTTTTGAATAGCTGGCAGGTCGATTGCTTGATTAAAGTACCCCCCCTACTGCATCTGTCATTATGTTAATATCATATATGGTATCTTAGAAGTGCTGGAAGTTCTAGTGCAAGGTAATTGAGTCAGTGTTTCAAGTAGCTTTTATTATTTTTCCAGTGTACTGATGACTATAATGTCAGTTAACTCCTGTATTCTAGAAAAAGTCATGTTAGTCATAGGACAAATTTTGAAGTGGTTAAATTTTAAAATTTATGCTTATCTATTTCTAAATTCTCCTTTAAAAGACTGGCTATCATGGAGGCATTATATGTAATATTTAATGTTTTCTGTGTTTAAATACAGATGTGTCATTTGACATTCTTTTTATATTGAAATGAAACATCCTACTGTATAATAATGGAGTTATTCTGAATTTAACAAACCACTTCTTCCTCTGATGTTTCATATTTCTCGTATTTTCTAAAATATTTACTCTGAAATCCTCAGAATCATGTGACTTTATCATCTGGGATGTAGTGAAAGAAAAGTGAAAAGGTTAAGAATTCAGTCATTTGCATTATGCTGGTTGAGTTTGATCCTAGGTCTAGTTCTTATCATTTTCTATTAGACCTTAGAAATCTCACTTAAGCTCACATTCAGGTGTCTCAAATGTAAAGATAATAATGATAGACACTTCATGGATTTTTATGGGGATCAAATAAGATATCACATAATGCAAGTTATATCCAATTATTGCTCATATTATTATTTACCTCAAGCTACTCTATAGATTTAGGTGTAAAGTTACTCATTCTTTTTAATATATATCTCAGCTAGCACTAAACAGTGTTCCTACACTCTGATGTTAATCCAGGTCCTCACTGCCTTTCTATACAACTCATAAAATACAACAGTTTGCCTGGGGATTTATGTACCCCTTAGTGCAAATGAGGAACCCTGTATTTCCAAAGATGAATCAAATCTTGTCTCTCAAGAAACATGCAGACTAATTATGGGGAAATAGAATATATTTATAGTTACTATCACCAGAGAAGATTTGAAGAGGTTACCTGAAGGAGGTGAGTTCCAAGTGAGAGTTTAGAGGATAAATGAAAATAATCTGGTAAACGAAAGTGTTAGGAGAGAGTACTCAGGGCACAGAGACCATCTTCTTCAATGACTGGAGTGTTAAGAGGGAGGAGAACTAGAGATACGCTGCATTAAATGTATGAACAATGATTTAACTGAGAATTTTACTTCCTCTCCTTAAAATATTGGAACAAATGTCGAGTTCTTTACTATCACATCAACAGTGCACTATTTGACAGACTATCATGGCATAATTGATGCAATTATTTTTAGAATATTTTAAGCAATTTAAGCAAATGATGAGTAATATCACTTGAGGCTCTGTATTTCATTGATTGCGTTAAAATAGTAAAACATGATATTCAGGTAGGAACCAGATGTCTCTACCTGATGGTGTGTCATTTATTTAACAGAATAAAATAATATTGTACCACTTTATTTTACACCTGTGGCTATTAGATGCATACTATGATGTAATAGCCTCAGATTTTCAATACTATGGCACAAAGAACAGATATACTGAGTACAGATCTAGTTCTGTCTGATTTTCCAAAGAGAATATTGTGTTTTTCATAATCATTAATAATAAGAGTATGTTAAAATTGCTTATGATCCATGATGCCTGATATTTCTCATTCCTCTTCTTTACTTTAAAAGGACCTAAACTTTTGAACATAGTATTGTTTTCTCCATGTAGTGCTCTCTAGAAAATTGAAATTGGTTCAATTATATATGCTGACAAGCATCAAGATGGAATCTTTGCTCTTAAATATTTGTAAAGTTAAACTTTAACCTTTACGCTTCACTTTAAATCATCTAGCTACTGAATTTTAGAGGTGATTTGAGGGGTTATGAGATTATGACTTTGAAAACAATGTTTCCCACGTAGCAGGTAGCTATTTCTAGTAGAATACAGCATATCTGGTCCCTTCTGTCTCGTTGAGACTGAAAACAGTAAGCACAAGTATTTTAAAAAGACAAAAATCCTGTATAAATGGATTTGAACCACATTACATTTGTAGAAATAATATGTAAATATTTAGAAAGGACTTCTAAGAAGAAACTTTTTAGTTTTAATCTATCCCATTTATTGATTCTTGATATTAATTTTTGTGCTACAGGAGTCTTATTAAGGAAGTTGGAACCTAATCCGACATGATGGAGATTAGGGTCTATTTTCTCCTAATAGGCACAGTGTCTCTGGTCTAATTCCTAGGTCCTTGATCCACTTTGAGTTGAGTTTTGTGCATGGTGAGAAAGAAGGGTTTAACTTCATTTTGTTGCATATGGATTTCCAGTTTTACCAGCACTATTTGTTGAAGAGGCTATCTTTTCCCCAATGTAGGTTTTTGGCACCTTTGTCTAATATATGATAACTGTAATTATGTGGGTTAGTCTCTATGTCCTGTATTCTGTACCATTGGTCTACAGGTCTGTTTTGGTGCCAATACCATGCTGTTTTTGTTGCTATTGCTCTGTAATCTAATTTAAAGTCTGGTATAGTGATGCCACCAGCTTCACTCTTCTTGCTAAGCAAGGATTGCTTTAGCTATTCTGGGTCTTTTATTTCTCCAGATGAATTTCATGACTGTTTTTTCTATTTCTATAAGGAATGTCATTGGGATTTTGATTGGCATTGCATTAAATCTGTATAGTGCTTTTGGTAGTATGGTCATTTTGACAATATTAATTCTGCCTATCCAAGAGCAAGGTAGATCTTTTCATCTTCTAAGGTCTTCTTTAATTTCTTTCTTTAGTGTTCTGTAGTTTTCATTATAGAGGTCTTTCACATCTTTTGCTAAGTTGATTCCAAAGTATATTATTTTATTTTTTTGATGCTATTATAAATGGGGTAGTTTTCCTCATTTCTCTTTCAGAGGATTTGTCACTGATATATAGAAATGCCTTTGATTTAGGGGGGTTGATTTTGTATCCTGCTAATTTGCTGAATGTATTTACTAGTTCTAGAAGTTTTCTGGTGGAAATTTTTGGGTCTTCTAGGTATAGAATCATATCATCGTGAATAGTGATAATTTGAGTTCTTCCTTACCTATCTCTATCCCTTTAATTTCTTTCATCTGTTTTATTGCTCTGGCCAGTGTTTCAAGAACTATGTTCAATTGAAGTGGTGAAAGAGGGCATCCCCATCTTGTTCCAGTTTTTAGAGGGAATGCTTTCAGTTTTTCTCCATTTAGAATGATGTTGGCCTGGGGCTTAGCATAGATAGTTTTATGATGTTGAGATATGTTCCTGTTATCCCTAGTTTTTCTAGTGTTTTGAACATGAAGGGGTGCTGTATTTTGTCAAATGCTTTTTCTGCATCTAACTAAAAAGCTTCTTCTCAGCAAAAGAAATAATCAGTAAGGTGAATAGAGAAGCCTACTAATTGAGAACAAATTTTTACCACATGCACATCAGATAGAGCACTAATCTCTAGGATATATAAAGAACTCAAAAGTCTTAACACCAAAATAAGAACTCAATCAATAAATAGGCCAAGGAACTGAACAGACACTTCTCAGAAGAAGATATACAATCAATCAACAAATAAATGAAAAAATGTTTAACATCTCTGGCAATTAGAGAAATGCAAATCAGAACTACTATAAGATTTCATTTCACTGCAGTAAGAATAGTAGCTATTAAGCGAACAAACAACAATAAGTGTTGGAGAGGATGTGGGGGGAAAGGCATACTCATACATTGCTGATGGGACTGCAAAATGGTGCAGCCAATATGGAAAGCAGTATAGAGATTCCTTGGAAAACTGGGAATGGAATCACCTTATGACCCAGCTATCCCAATCCTTGGGCTATATGCAAAGGACTAAAAACCAGCATACTACAGGGACACAGCCACATCAATGTTTATAGCAGCACAATTCACAATAGCTAAACTGTGGAACCAACCTAGATGCCCTTCAGTAGATGAATGGACAAAGAAAATGTGGTATATATACACAATAGAATCTTACTCAGCAATGAAAGAGAATAAAATAGTGGCATTCACTGCTAAATGGATAAAGTTGAAGAATATAATGCTAAGTGAAATTAACCAATCCCAAATATCCAAATGTTGAATGTTTTCTCTGATATAAAGAGGCTGATTCACTGTGGGGTTGGGACAGGAAGCATAGGAGGATTAGAGGAACATGAGAAGGGCCAATGGGGAGGAAAGGGAAAGAAGGGGGAAAAGGGCTAAAAAAATAATAAGATGGTAGAATGAGATGGACATCATTACCTAAGTGCATGTATGACAACATGAATGGTCTGAATATACATACAACCAGAGATATGTAAAAATGTGCTCTATATGTGCAATATGAATTGTAATGCATTCTGCTGTCATATTTAACAACTTAGAATAAAAGAAAAAAAGAACTTGTAAGATGCAAAACAAACTGTTATGAATATATGTATACATATGCTAAATATAATAAATCTCTAGGTAATTCATCAGTGATACAAAACTGTCAAAGTTTTATTATTCATGTAACACAGTGTTTCAGCAGTTTATACTAGATGAACTATGAATAAAACTAAACCTCAAGAATCATAAAAGTAATTATCTCTGACAATATTCAAAATGGCTTTATTTACTTGTTCCCCAATATCTTCTCTAAACCATTATATCTGACAGCATCACTGACTGTATTTTAACAGTTCTGAAGGGGCCAGGAGTGTAATATAATTTCCCTTCTTTATTAACTGATCATCTGACTATATATAAAACTATTGGTCCAATTTATTATGAAACTAGTGCCTTGGCACATAGGGCAAACACAAGAACAATACCATTTCTAAATACTTAAAGAGAGCAACCATTATTTAACTATTTTAATAAGCCAAAACTCTGATTTTTAAGACACCAAAACAGATTTGTTGTATCATGTTCATCCAGGAAAAAAAAAATCTAACTGAATGAGCAACATTTTTTTTTTCAATTTGTTAGAAGCTTTTGACAGACTCAAAAAAGAAACAGATTCTTAAATGTTAAGGAAAAAACTGAGAGCAACAGTTTTTAAACCTCTGACACAATCACTAAGAAACAGATTCTGTTAGCTTCAAAGAAGTTGGAAATGATCTTTATTTTTCAAATATGCTGACAGTCATAAAGTAATGGAATTTTTGAAAGAAGAGAATTCTTGAAAACATTTCCATTTTTACATGTAGAACCTTGGAGTGGCTGGATGGTGGAAAAGGAATGGCAGTTCTATCATATTTAATTCAGTCTTTTCCCCTTTCACATGCATACCAAAAATCATGAGCCTACTGAGTAGAAACTTTCCCACTGAAAGGAAACAGAGAAGCTGGCCCAAGGGGCTCTCCCTGAGTTTCTATTCAGGAGGTCAGCTACCTTGCAGCATGAACAGGGATTCAGAATTGCATCTCAAGGTTCCACAGCAAAATTTTAAATGGATGAAAAGTGTTTGCTTTTGGCCTACTTTTTCCCCCAATGATGGTCAAAATGTCTCTGCTTTCATTTTTCCCTTGACTTGGGCTTGAGGAAATGGTGTTCCTCCTCATGCCTCTGTTCCTATAATTAAAAGGATTCTTATATGGAATATTTTTGGGGGAAATGTGGCATTTTATAAGCCTGAGAAAAGCTTATGCAATGGAAGTGAAAAAAAAAAGATACAGTTATTCTGAAAAAACAAATAAACATAAATAAATCCACTAACCAAAAGAAAAGAGCAACAGGCAGAAGAAACAATTAAAATTAAGATTTAGTGCTTACAAGTTGTCATGGCTTTCAATTCATAATATTAAGTGCTAGGATACATCTCATTTCCAGACAGAGACATTAATTTTAACAGGATAAAACTCATTGTTATATGCAATATTCAATTCATGTGTGTAAAATATTATCCTCTTACAGGAATTAGATATTTTATGGATATAAAGAAGGATAGCAGGCTCAAGGTCTGAGAACAGGGAATTTGAGAAAAGGCAAGCTAGAGGCCATGATTTTTCATGCACCTGCACCAAATATGTGAACTTTGAACATAAGTTGTATGTTCTGTGAAAAACTATGAGAATAATGGGGCTACCATTAACTTTAGAAAATCTAAAGCCTCACATTCAAAATGTTAACCTACCTTGGGGAAATAGATATTTTATTTTTCAGAAATTGAGGAATAATATGAAGTAATTATTCTCATAGAGAAAGTCAAATATAAGAAATTAGAGCTAGAAATGGGCTAGGGATGCAATTCAGTAGCAGAGTGTTTACTTGGCAAGCAGCCCTGGCTTGGATCCCCAGCACTACAAAGAAAGAAATTTAAAAAACTAGAAATAATCAGAATATAAGAAGGAGCAACTGAGATAAACTGAAACTAGTTGTCTACTCATTAAATCATTTCATCAATAGACAAATATTTATATCATTTTTACTTTGTAACGTTTTATTATAAAATAAAGCATATGTGCAGGAAACAAATGCATACAAGAATGAGATATTGCTGGACAAGTATTCTAATGTCAATATTTAGATCAAGATATATAACAAATCATCTATCCAGAAGTCATTTCCATGCCCTCTAACAACCTCAGGCTCTCCCTTCCTCTTCCTCTAAAACAAATATTACTCTCAATTTAGTATCAGTAATTCCTATTTTAGTTTAGATACCTCATAGTTTATGTCATTTTGCACAGTCGTTTTCAACTTACAGTGTGTTTAAATCTCTTTTGAGGTGTAGGTACTCTTTCAGGTCCTTGATTTTTTCTCATAGTACTGAGTGCATTTGACCTGTAGGGTTCTGACAGTTTGTGTCTTTCTGATTGCATACATTTGGTGCAATTCAATGTGATCTTATGTCCTCTGTATTTGCTTCAAGTTGGCAGACTAAAAGAGACCTAGATTTGCCTTTTTGCACGAATAAGGACAGTAGTATGTTATTTTATCAGAAGGTACATAATATCTGATTCCCTCTCTTTAGTGATGTTAACAATCATTAGTGCTCAATACCTGGATATGTTAACTAATTAATGATTACAAACTTCTATCATCATTTCTTTAGCATGCATTGATTGATATAGTTTTATAAAAAGAATTCTTCCCTTCTACTACTTGGTTAGTCAGTGGTATATTTTGTATATGAAAGGCTACAAAAATAAGAAGAACCAAAACTAAAAATTCTGATTATCTTTTCATTTACTTACCAATTTTTAAGATAAAGCACATTGGTTTTCCATCATCATGTAAAGATCAGTAGGATTTCAAAAATGTAATTATGAACTCATAAATTTAAATATATTTAAAGTGATTTCAGTCACTTGCAATCATTACTCTCATTGAAGCTCAGTCCCATTTTTGACAGAAGAAACAGCTTTCTTTAGGTCCTGAGTCCTTCTGACATGACCCTTCTACTCATTGCTAGCTTCTTCAATGTCTAACTTGACAGGATTTCTCAGGTTCATTTAGTCTTAGAAGTATCAGTATGCTTACTATTCAGCTCTGCACTTTTCTCTACATTTTCTCCAGTTGGTTGCTTGTCTGAAGCTCCTTGTCTGGTAGATTACTTAAGAGCTATGTCAACAGTGTTACTGAATGTGAAACTGATGTGTCTGCATTTTGAGAAGGAAGTAGAATTCAAAGTACTTTTTCTACCTGCCTTTTTTGTTGTTTTCTTATGGTGACTCAAAGTATAAAGTGTCTTGCTTTCCAAGATTTCATGAAGTCTTTTCCTTATCCTGCTTTTATATAGGCCTTCTCTAGCCCTAATCTCTATTTTCAGTTTCTATTTGAATTTGATTCTTTTCCAATACATCTCCCCTAGGGTGGGGCCCTGCCATGTCAGTGTTAAGAGATAAAAGACATAGACTGCTGCTGTCCCTTTTACTCCAAAATGTGCCATTTGGGAACTCTGGCCCTACTGATACTTTTACTAGGCAAAGCCACTTCCAGTTTTAACCATTCTCAAACTGACTCATGAACCATCCATTGAAAAATCTCTGTACAAGTCTGTGTTTCTTAGGGTTATAGGGGACAAAATGACTTTCCCCTTCTTTCTTCCATGAAAATTCAAAATAACTCATAGGCCTATGGCTGGTAATAGATTGTCCTCAGAGTCTTGTATAGGGGGGGTTCATGGGGAGAACTTGCCTTCTAATTTTGCTATACATGTGTCTATGGATTTCTGGTTTTGCTATCTTGTTAATTTTCCTGTTTTATGTTGGCAATTAGAGAAATTTGAGAACTATGCTGCTGCTACTGCCATTGCCATATTTACCAAATTCAATAAATGATTATTATTGACTAGAGATATAATAAACCCCTAGTTTATGGCAAAGGGAAAATTAATAGACTTGTAAAGATAATGAAGACATTAGGCTCATAGCTTTCTTAGGATAAAGGAAGCTTCACTCCTTCCAATCTTGTTGGTGTCCCAAAACACTGCAAAGTGAGAATAACTAGATTTAGTGAAAATCTTGCCCATTAATTTAGAAAATAGTGACTTTAACTATAGCAGGTTTTGTATATGTGTTTGTGTGTATATTTGTTTTGTTTTGATTTTTACTCTAATCTAGCTACAGTTGTATTCCAAAAAAATCTTGGATGTGAGGAGTTTCTTCTACTTCCCTGCCTCTTCTCTTGCCAAAGTCTATCTTCCACTCCTGGGCTAGCACAGTCCTGGAAAGAGCATGAACCACTGATAAAGCTTCTGATTATACTTGCTCATTTCTAGAGTGTAGCATGGGAATCCTGAGTAAGAGACTCACAGGATTATAAGAGACCAGATTTCATCATATACACACAAGCATGCACACAAGTGCACACATACGCACATGCACACACAATAGTTCTACAAGTGTTTAATACTGTGAAGATCTATGAATGCTCACTGCTTTTCTTCCAGAGTATAATAGCCCTATTTAAAGCTGAACAACTAGGGTAAATCAGCATATCTGAGTTCTGAGTTAATGTATTAGTGACCTATGGCAGATATCTGTCTCATGATGTCAAATGCCTTTTTTGTTAGTGGTAAAAAACCCAGTTCCCAAACATCAGAGGAATGTTCATTTTTCCAAGTTCTGAAGTGGTGATTAAATTTGTACAAAATATTCATACATGGTATAAATTACCAAATAAGAGAGTTAAAACTATAGTGATTAATTATGATTCCTCAAGTACGTTTTCAGAATGAGAACATATATATTATTAAAGTAGATAGATACTGTTAATAGCCAGACTTTATACTTGTATAACACCTTTCTCTAAAGTTCTTGAAAATATTATCTCATTAATGCTCACAGGCTCTTTTCATTAAATTATGAAGTCACTGCACCATTCAAAATTAAAAGCGATAAAAAGTTGCATTATTTATGTATATCATCATAATTGACTGCTTATTATCTGAAATCTCTGAGATAACAGCCAATTTTTTTTCTTTATTTGTTTATATGGGAAAGGTTTATAATTTGTGTTCAGCTTATATTGACACATCTTTTAGACTTAGAATTTGTTCTTATTCATTTTAGCCATTAAAGAAATGCCATCTTCTGTTATAAGGGTTTTTTGTGGTATTTTCCCCCCAATATAGTCAACAGGCTCTTACAGATACTCATTACCTAGTGACACCTACTTAATTCCTTAGTTCTTTCCTCTGGGTTATTTAAATGTTTTCTTTGAAACTCTAGCACTCCCTTCTCAATGTCTCTTTCCCTCTTATTTCTTTGCCAGGTTACTTGCAGTGTGCTGGCTACTTTAGGGTGTTTACTTTTATTGGATTATATTTATTTTGGAAGTGACTTCTAAGGTCTCCCATGTGGCCCCCCATTCTTGAACACCAATATTTGCTTCCTTTTCAGATGATCGAAAATACAACACAAATATGAACTTTTCTCAACCCTTACCAGCTCATCTCAACTACTGCTCTTGTCCTTTATAGTGTTATACCAGCATGCACTCTAAAATACCAATAGAAAAAAAAAAAATCAAATTACCTAGAGACTTCCCCGTACCTACTGGATTTTTCAGTAGAAAAATGTAGCAGTAAACAATATGTACCCTGCTGTCAGACAGGCTCTTCAAAATTTAGTATACTGTATTTTTTATTAAAGTACTCAAACACTTTAAGTGACATTTCAGATGCATAAGCCTGTGTGTGCCCACGTGATGGTACATATGTGTATATCAAGGGGGTGTTGTTAGAAAAATCTGACATAACTCTAAGATATATATATTTCATTATAGCTATGGTGTAACATTTATTATGAAATATAATGCTGCTTATATCAATACTTATTTCTTTAGATGATGCCAATGGCATGGTCTTTGTAAGTAGATGCAGGCTATCATATTTGAAAAACTAAATGCAATTGATTGCATCATGGTTCCAGTGGATATGCAGCAGCAGATGTCACAGGGGAAAAAGGTGAGTTTCTTTAAGCTAGAAAGTGATTATTATCAAATCATAATAAGGTCAGTGATGTTGGTGTTAAATATTTTCCTCAAAGGCCAGGTGTTTCAATCTTTCAAACTACTGGTATCACCATTGTTAAATTAATTGATAAACAAAGAAACAAAATACCAACATCTGATTTCAAAAAAAGAAAAGGAATATATTCTGAAATTCCATGTAGTTTTGGAAGCAATTAGCAAATTAGATGCTCAATCTTAGTTTGCTGTTCAAATGGAGGATTAAGGAAATGTAAGATCAATAAACCATTTATGGCCATATCATTATGGAATTTTAATATGTCCATGTACATACATTGAAAATATTATCTCCAAGTCTATTGTTTCCATATGTAGCCATAACCTAAGCAATCATATTTTTTTCTCTTGAACTTACTATAAGGGATTCACTCCTGCACTGTGCTCTCCTCAGCCTCTGGGGGTTTCTGAGCTAGGTCCTTGGCATGACTAGAAAATTCTCAGGTTGCTTTAGCCTGAATGGAGTATCATAGATAGAGTGATTAAGAAGTTATCATAAAGAGTATTTATTATTTCTCTATAATTCATCATTTTAAAAGTTTTCTATTATAAATTTTTTTATGAGAACTGAGTTTGTGATGATCACTCTTACCCTGTCTGTTGAAAAATGTCTCTATTCTCAGTCTTCAAATTGAATTTTAGGTAAAATATTTGCTCAAAAAAAAAAAAAAAAAAAAAGGTCTCTACAGCTTAGAATAAAACTTGAACTATTGGGCTAACAAGATAACGAACAGCATCTAAAACTTATTAAATTGGAATGGCATCTAGGATGCTAAATTATAACCATGCTCTTAGAAAAATGAAACAAAACTTATCTAGAGAAAGGCTCCACTCTGCATTTTCTATGAATTTGGCACATTGATATGTTCCCTGTTAAATTTAAGATGTATTTATTTAATGTCAAATTTAATACGTAGTGATAGTTAAGATATGTTTGTTGCTGTTGTTTAATCTTTATGATTCATGAATGGAAATAACCCTTCTGAGTGTAGCCTGAATCTAGATATGGCAAATCCCTCACTATCAGCATTGATGAAGGGAAGCAGGAGGAAGGATAATTCAAACTGCCCTGATTGCTACCTAGCAGAAGTACAGGCATCCAACCAAGAGATTCTGGTAAATGGGACAGTACTAAAAATGGGGCAGGCAATAGGCTTCCTCTGTAGAAATAGAAAGGGAGTTTCCAATGTAAGTTTTCTCTCCCTAAATAAAAATGTGATAACATGCCAATTGTTTGAGAAGACAAAATTGGTTGAGTTCTACTTTATAAATACAAACATGGTTTTTCCTTTCTCCTCTTTCCCCCTGGACCATTGTGCAAATAAAAGTCTTAGGATGTCTGTAGAAAGCAGAGATCCTTCATAGGTCCACTCCTCAGGAATAGAGTAGTTGGTGCTTATTCTCCTTCTACTCTCTACCCTCCTTGTCCTCCTCAGTTATATTTATCTCAAATGAAATGCTTATATATTTTCTCTATAAATGACAAGTTCTGTCGCGAAGTTATAAGGGGGGTTGAGGTCTTTAATTTTGTCCAGCAAAGTAAGCCAGAAGGGTCCACCTCAATGAAGATGCTAGATTGGGAAAGCGAAGGCCACCGGCATTCTCTCCCCTGCCTTCAAAAGACACAGGAACATACCGGGGAGCCCGGTCAGTGGTCAGCGCTGAAGCTCAGGTTTATTTAGGAAAATGGCCAGTCTTATAGTGGACAAAAGCCAATCAGTAAGCAGCTTATAGAAGAAGTAAAGAGCATGGGCACATCTCATAGGGCATCTCATAGGGCAGAATCCTCTGCCCTATGCTTAGGGCGGTTTGGGTTCTCATGATACTCACAGCCACGCCCCCTGCTTAGCTTAGGTCCATAACAGGGCGTAGCAGCAAGCAGCTGGAAAGCCAGAGCTTTTCCATCCCCTTGGCAGACAGTGTTAAGGCCCGACAAAGTTCTAGAAATCATTTTGTTTTAGATCAAATTGTGCATGACACAATTCTAGAAAAATGAATGATGAACAACAGTGTTTTCTTTACTTGAGTGAAGTCACTAAGTGCATTTTAATTAGAAATAATTGTAAGCGGCTTTGACTGAAACTTACGTATCATGGTTCTTGAAATGAGTTTAATTGTAGTAGGCATTGTGTTTGTCTTTTCTGCAGAAATTGTGTTTTTAGGATTCCTGTGCTATGGAACAAGAGAGAAGCCTAAAAAATCATAGTACTTTAATTTAATTCAACAAAATTTTACCTTCATTATGTAGTATTATGGGTTTGTATAATAACAGATACTACTAATTAAAAATGAATCATATGCCATACACCAACAGGCAGTGGGGCACATTATTGCATTTCAATTGAAATTTAAAACTATGATAAGATGGGAGGAAATATGCCCCTTCTATACATAAGAAAACCGAGGGTCAAAAGTTACACAGCTAGGGCTGGGTATGTGGCTCAGTGGTAGAGTGCTTACCAACCATGCACTAGGCCCAGGTTTCAATTCTCAGTACTGAAATAAAATGGTTACACAGATAAGTGATAGAAAAGTAGAAAGAGATTCCTTTCAGATTACCCATCTCCATCTCTTGCATCTTTCCACTGTAACAACTCATAAAGTTGGGAAGCTAAGACATAGATACCTACCTATTGACTGACAATAAAATATAACATTAAATATCATTTCATTAATATAGAGAAGAGACCAAAATAAGGGGTGTGGATTAGAACTTAAAGACATCTCTTATTTATTTATTTATTTGCCATAGAAGGAAAAAATTATATTAAAATACCTATACTATAGTAATTTCCATGCTTACCTGATTCTAAGAGTCATTAACTTATTTGTAACTATGACAAAGTTTCATGTGAATTCCATGAGCATAGAGTTGTTATACATACTTTGAAAGTAGGTTTCAAAATTATGGTTTGTGATTAAACTAAAAGAGACTTGTATTCTTGTGCACCAGCCTCATGATTGAAAATCTTAACTTTTATGTGAAATCTCTGTGCATTCCCTGGTACCCAACTGAGAGTGACACAGGATAATCCTACATCTGGGGCATAACCATGTAATTATGGGGTGGTGCCAATAGAACTTTATTGCTGAGAAACAAGTCTACAAATCAGTGTTATTGAAACTTAAATTTGAGGGCTGGGGATATAGCTCAGTGGTAGAGCACTTGCCTAGTGTGTGTGAGGCCTTTGGGTTCAATCCCCAGAACCAGAAGAAAAGAAACAAATGAAGGAAGAAGACAAAAGAAGATTATTTAAACTTGAACTTGATTAAGGCAAATATGATAAGTAAATATGACAAGTTAGTCTGTATTTATTCTCAAGGTGACTTCATTTACATGTTTAAAATTCTTGGTAGCAAAGGGGTGAGTTGAACAGGGTTATTTCATAAATTAGAACTGTATTGGAAAATAGTGAGCTGATTTAAATGGAGTGCCTTTAATTGATTTACCCCATATTCTTATCTTACTGCCATAAAATAGCTTGGTAAGAACTATAAACCTCTTAATTGCTTAATGAGTTTTTATTTTATTCTCAAAACTTTAGTATTAGTCCTACATATCATAAATTATCACTAGTAAACTTACTTTGTAATTGTTCCCATATGCAATGAAAATATGCTTTAATTAAAAATCTATTGATGAAATGCTTGATAAAAGCAACTACGATTGTGCACACACATAGTTTTTATTTACTAAAAAGTCTCCTGGACCATTTTACTTTGAAACACATCTTTGAATGTACTCTTTTAAGAGAAAACCAGTCTGGTGATTTTAACATAGAAAAGAGCTGAATTTTAAATATGTATATTCTTTATCTTAACCCATTGCTCGGCTCTGAAAATGGTGAATTTTTACTAGTGTTATTCTAGTAAAAGTTTAGCAGGTGGTTTTTTGATTGGGTGTCTAGGTGAGGGTGATGATATCTGATTTGCAGCATTTGCTAATTTTTATGGTATAAATGCATCTAACATGCTAATCTCAAACTATCAATATGACATCACTGAATGTAGACATGGAGAAAAATGCACTGTCATACACTTTAGTTTGTATTAAACTATTTCTGCTGTGCAGATTTACCAGGCATAAATAGCCTGACAAGCATAGATAATAATAAAATGTAAAACAATTGGAGAGTTTTAGATATTTGTTATTTTTGCTTTTAGTGTAACTTATATAATTGTAAATTATACAATTTAATTTTTAATAATAGTTTTAATCACCATTCACAAAAGTCCTGAAAATCAGTTCTTGGATACCAGCATGAACTAGTATGTGACACTATAGGCCTGCTCCAGCAGATCATTGGCATCAGGTACCTCATTACCTCCACTGCAGTGCAATGATGCAAAACATCAAGGTTCTGAAAGAACTGTCTAAAATATAGACCAGGTTGATCAGTCAAGGTCAATTTCAAGAGTGAGGTTGGTATCTTATTCTTCCTAATGGCATTTTTGTTGTTGAGGAAAAATAGTTGAAATGCTTTTTTGGTTTCTTGCTGCTTATGTTGCTCCTGATAAATCTTTAGAGGGAATCTTGGGGACAACTAACAGCAATTACTACTCTTTGATAGAAAGATTTTCCTCTCAGTACTACAGTCTTATATTAAACCTAGCTTCTTCTCTCAATGTGGAGCATTTAGATAAACACAAAAATTTTCATCTCCAAGGAAGTAGTTGTTGAAAACTCATCCAAGGCTGCTTGTATTCCAGAAGGCTGGTGACCCTCAAGAATTTGTTCTAGCTTCAATAGGTTTGTCTGTGGAACTGGTTCAGACCTAAAAACATGCTGATTTTTAAAAGTGGTAAATATGGAAGAAAACACAGAATTATAGAAGAGATTAAGAAAATATTTCAAATGACTAATGTAGAGATTGAAAGTTTTCCTAAGATGTATAAATTTGTTCAGATACCTAGATCAGTTCCCACCAGACCCTTTCCAGGATTTGGGCTGATTTGCATACCTTGTAGCTTAAAATTTGCAAGCCATAACCAACATAGTTTCCCTGAGTCTCTTTTTTCCCATCTCCACCTGTACCCCGACCTTGGTACTAGGGACATGACCCAGGTCCTTAAGCACTCCATCTCCAGGTCTCCTTAAGTGTCTCTTGAAACCAAACCATGGCACACACACATAGATTGACTACCTGTAAGCTGCCTGGTACCGTAAACCGGGAGGAAAAACTCTCGGAGGCAGAGTTAAGCTTTTACTACTTTTACTTCTACTTTCTTAGAGCTTAGAGAGGGAAAGAAAGATTTTTCTTCTTAGCTTAGAGTAGAGTAGCTTAGAGTAAAGAAAGATAGAGCTTAGCTTTTCTTCTTAGCTTAGAGTAGAGCTTAGCTTAGAGAAAGACTAGAGCTTCTTTCTTCTCTCTTCTTTCTTCCTTCTTCTGTCTTCTGTCTTCTGTCTTCCTCGGGAGCCTCGGCCTTACTCTGACCAGTCCTCTGGAGCCTCGGCCTAACTCTGGCCAGTCATTACTTCTTCTATCTGGTTTCTCTTCTGTAACCGCTCTGCCTACGTTCTGGCCGCTCTGATTCTTCTGACCGACCGAGTGACTGCCCGGCTGACTGAATTCTCCGTTCTCCTAACTCGGACCGCTTTCACCCGGTTATATACCTTCAGGTTTGCGGGTGCCTACAGGTGCGTCACATACATATCAGGTGGAACCCATGGCTTCCAGCTAGCTACAACAGCCCTTCCTAATTAGGGCTCCTTCAACTACCCAAGGTTAATCATTATTAAGGTTTGAGAATATTGCTTTGTTTGCATGTCCCATCTAATTTCACTTTACTCTGAATTTTAATTTTGTTCCTTTGTAGACTCCCTAGCGCATTCCTTCCTGAATGGCTCCATTGGTTTCTCAGATGCTTCCCCAACTTCCTACTCTGGCCTCCCTTTACTTATGCTAACACATCTGAAATTTTTCCTCACATCAGGCACTTCCATCACTACCCCAAAACTTGAATCTTCCATTCACCTATCTATTTCTTTGCTTGTATCATCTGGCTAATATGTTTCCACCTTGAAAATTTGCTAGTCTATTACCACCTCACTTCCAACTTCATTATACAACAGTTCCCGATAATCTCTGAGCATGCAAAGCAATCCATCCCCTTGCCATATAGTTGGTCACTGGTATGTATTCAGTGGGCATGTATTCAATGCATATTTTCTTGCACTGTAGCAAAATTACGGTAATGGGCTGAGGTTTTTAGCTCCCCCCCCCCCCATGGGCCCAGGATGGACCTTTCTTTGTCCAGCAAAGAAAGGTAGGGAAAGCATACCCCAGCTGTGAGATGAAACTAAGAAGGTAGAAGTCGCTGACGCCTCCCCCCACCACCTTCAAAAGACTCAGAGCCACGTCAGGGAGTTCAGTCAGGTATGGTGCTGGAACTCCTTTATTGAAGAAAGTGAACAACGTTTTATAGTGGACATGAGCCAATCAGTAAGCAGATAGAAACAGGTAAAGAGCACGGGCACATTTCATTGGCAAAATCCCCTATAGGGTGGTTCCAGGTTCTCATGATAGGTCACAGCCATGCCTCCTGCTTAGCCTAGGTCTGTAACAGGGCGTGGCAAGCAGCCAGAAAGCCAGAGCTTTCCATCCCTTCGGCTGACGTTTCCGGAAGGCACTGACATTGCACAACAATTTTCTAATTGTACAGTATCTCTTAAATAAGTTGCTAAGTTCTCCTAAGAGATAGACCAAAAATATCTTTTTATGTTGGTTATTGCTTAATAATTTTCTCGGCACCCAGCAGGCATTAAAAATATGTTTCATACCAGAAAATACGCTGATTGAATTAGAGAAATATTATGTCTAAATGAATTTAAACATATAAGAAAGGTCTTTTAAACATTTCATTTTTTAAAAAATATTTTATTAGTGCATTATAGCTATGCATAATATTGGGATTCATTTTGACATAATCATACATGCATGGAATATAATTTGCTCTATTTAAGTTCCTAGTACTTCCACTTTTCCTCCACTCTTACCTCTCCCTGGTCCCCTTCTTCTACTCTACTGGTCTTTCTTCTATTTATTTATTGGCTTTTTAAAAACATTGGTGCTTTATAGATGTACATAAAGGCGAAATTCATGTGATATATTCATATATGTACATAGCATAGCTTGGTCAATTTCATTCCATATTTCCTCCATTTTCATGTGATGTTTTGATATGTGTATACATTATGGAATGATTAAATCAGGCTAATTAGAATAGCCTTGACCTCAAATGCTTATCATTTCAGGAAGGTTTTTCTATTGCATGGAATTGGACGGTTTCCTAATGTGACTTCATGCTTTTTGTTAGAAATATCTCCACTTTGCCTTGTGTTTGTAGATTGTAATATTCTGGAGTAGTTTTCTTGAAAGCTTGAAGCACTCTCAGTGAGGCACTTGAGGACAGATTGAGTATGACTTTATGTGCTGAAAGTTAAAAAAATCAACGGGGAAAATCCTTACATGATATGTTAGTGAAAGAGTATATTTGGAGAGGTTGGTGGAATGTATAAGAATCATTTTAGAGCTGGGCACAGTGGCACACGCTTCTTATCCCTGTCACTCAGGAGGCCAAGGCAGGAGGATCTCAAGTTCAAAGCTAGCCTCAACAATAGCATAGTTCTAAGCAAATCAGTGAGACCCTATCTCTAAATAAAAATACAAAAAGGGCTGGGGATGTGGCTCAGTGGTTGAGTGCCCCTGAGTTCAATTCCCAGTCCTTCCCCCAACCACCAAAATATCATTTTGGAGAAGATTAACACAAAGATACCAAATTGTAAACAGGAAGCAAGGTGTAAAAGTAGATTCTGCCATTTACCATTTACTTGACTTTGGACAAGACACCCAATTTCCCTTTCTCAATACCTGAATCTCAAAAGATTAGGAAATTTTAAGGATGAATTCAAAGTGTGTTTTTAGCTCTAAAATCCCACAATTTCTAAGTTAGAATTTTTAACATTCAGATTTAAAGATATTAAATTAATTTTTTAAATGTCTACACTATCTGGACATTTATCTAGCATGCTTTGGTTTAAATGATAAATATGCATTTAAGAAACTTGGTATTCTGATTTGCTACACAGAGATAAAAATCTTTACATACTAAAATATAATGTGTCTCTCTGTAAATAGACATCATCACCTTGTCAAACCCTGCAATAGAGAGTTCTGGTTCATTCAGCAGGAAAATAATTTCTGCATTACACTTTCTGCCACCAAACAATGCTTAAAGTTTTAACTGTGTTTTTTAGCATTTCGTATTACAATATCACCTTCTGTGCCTATTTTTTGATCCATACTCTTGACAAGGAGGAAAGAAAAAACTCTATGCTTTTGCATATTAATCAGGACAAATTCAGTGCAAGGCACTATGTAAGAATGTCTGTCTTAAATATAAGTGCATTGACTAAAACATCATGCCTTAATTTTTCCACAATGAACATCAGGAAATGATGGTTCTCTGTGGTCAAATCTAAACAATGTGAAATTGAACATTGCAAATATACATAGGTTTATTTACAAATTTTCAAACTCAATCTCAAGGTCTCGACTTCATAATATATTGTTCCTTCTTGTTCCTTCTGATTACAAAAGCAACCAAAAATTAACTAAAATTATAAATCATAGAAAGCATAAAGAAGAAAGTAAAATTATATAGACTGATCTCTCAATATTTTGTTATACTTTTTGTATCACAATGAAAAATGAATAAATGGTTATTTTCTTAACATACAGCTGTTGTTACAAATCCTGAAAGATAGATTGACTGAAAACATGACCATGTTATAATAAATATTTTATTACAAAGTTTCCAGAATTTTTATAACCCTTCTCTCTTTCTCTTCCAGGACTATATTCATTAGTAAACTAGTTATTACAACTGGCAGGAAATGTGTAATGGCAACAGCAAGTTTTATGATTCTTAGTTTAATTGACAGGTTTTCATTAGTATGCAAACTACATATATATATCTGTTATCATTCCTCACTCTCTGTTGCTTAGAATTAACCACCTGGCACCTTTGGGCACTCAGAAACCTATTTTTTTTTTAAATGAATGAACACATACTGAACTGGAAGGAAATGAAGTCTGACTATTCTGCTTTTATTTCATGAAATGCCTCTACATTAAAGAAAGCACTTTACCAAATGATACTGATGTATCATTTGGTAAGGTAAAAAAAATGAGACTTTTATCACTTTACTACTTTTTTATGAACAAATCCTGGAAGTGAATTCACTCCAAATATCCCTAAAAACAGAAAATTACTTTTTCAAAATAGAAAAGAAAAATTAATTTTCATAAACAGTAAGCAAATGACAAATGTTAAGGAGTTATGATTTTTAAATTTTCTTTGGTTTTTTGCCTTTTGATTTGTAATCCATGATCTCCCTAAAACATCAAAGCAAAGTTCCTTTTATAAAGGAAAAAAATAAAAGATCACAGACCTCAATCTTGACTTAAACTATGTTATTTCAACAAGATAGAAGGGCTGGGATTGTGGCTCAGCGGTTTCTTAGAGTGCTCACCTAGCACGTGCACAGCCCGGCTTCGATCCTCAGCACCATGTAAAAATAAATAATGGCATTGTGTACAACTAAATAAAAATAAATATTAAAAAATAGATAGAATTCATGTAAAAAAAACTAGTTTCACATTTTTATTATGCTTTCAGCACATATATAATTATAAAATCTAAATTTATGTTGACTTCAAACTGCAAAAGTGGCAGTGTTTGAATTAACAACATTAATATGATGATTATTCATTGGTCTTCAAACTAAATCAATATAAAGAGCAAGAGTATGGTGCTAAGAAGGCATGAGTTTTGGGGTAGGACTGAAGTGGAAGTCTGTACCTTTTTCTTTATTCACTCTTAAATTAATGCATTTATTGGCATATACATAGATTAACATACACAAATCATAAATTCATTGCTGTCTGAATCATCAAAAAATGAACACCTAAAATAACCATCACCCAGATTAATAAATAAAACATTACTGGTAACCTAAACACTTCCCAGGTCCCATTCTAATCACTACCCCCATTCTTGTTCCTTAAGGTCTCCTAGAAATCATTTGTGTATGCGACACTTACCCTGCTGTATTCACATGACTGCTCAAATTTCCACTTCTCTCTCTCTCTCTTTTTTTAAACTATCACAAAATCTTTGTTTACATTCATTCTCTGAAACTGTTTGGCTTTTAATTTTAAATAAATTTATTTTTTATGTACTGAGTCCACATTTTTCCATTAATAATTATAGCTAAAATTTTTTATGTGCTTACTATGTGTTGGGCACTGTTCGAAGTACTTAACATGGAATACAATTATTTAATCTTCAAAGTAAGACTTCAAAGCAGGTATTGTCTTATTATTCACTTTTTACAGCACACAGAGGTTATGTAATCTGCCCAAGGTCATATAGTGTGTGTACTGTGGTTTCAGCATTCAAGTCCAAATAGCTGGAGTCCTACATAATTACCTGCACTGTTATGCCCTTTTAAAGTTTAAAAGTTTAAACGATATTAAAACTGTCATTCCCCACAAACTTCATGAAAAACTCAATCATAAACAGAGGCACAAATCTTCCTTGGCAGTCCCAGTTATAAAGTGATAATCCTTTCACTCAACCAGAATAGACCTGTTTTTTTTTTTTTTTAAACGTTGGAACCACTATTTTTTAAAAGATATTTATTTATTTATTTGCTTTAGTTGCACACAATGCATTTATTTTTATGTGGTGCTGAGGATCAAACCCGTGTCGCGCACATGCGAGGTGAGTGCTCCACCGCTGAGCCACAACCCCAGCCCAAGACCTGTTTTAATATTTTAGATTATCATTGAAATTCAAAGTTAGTTTTATAGAACATTTTCATATGAAATTCTGAAGCTCTCCCTCTGGATAAAAGCAAATGTTTGTGCTGCCTTCTGTCTGCAAAAAAATGAAATGAAAATGAAAAATTTAAATAATCTTCTTTATAAATAACAATTGATTGAGGTATAGTCATATCAAACAACAGTCCTGTATTTGCCCACTAAAAAACAGCTCAGCAAATATCAGCAAAACAAATGAATAGCTAAAGACAGGTTCTACCTGTTATGATTCGATAGTGTTTAATACAGATTAAGTGATGTGAGATATGCTACAACTACTGGACACAAAAAATGACTTGCTCATATCAATCTTCCTTTTGTCAAAAATGATCTATAAATTAAAAGGATTGCTACCAGAATATATTATAAACAAGCAGTGTTCCAAATGAGTTATCTTAGAAAGTTACTAAGAAATGTAAAGCTCATCCTAATGGGGCATCTTGAGAAACACAAAATACTCGTGTGTGTGTGTGTGTGTGTGTGTGTGTGTGTGTGTGTGTGTGTGTTAAAAATTACCAACTCATTCAGTCTCTAGCTCTGTCTCTTTTAGTATCTTCTGCTTGTTTACTGTAGGTTTCATCATGGTGGCTCAGTTTTGAACTTGATTTTTGGCTTGCAGCAATGGCTTTCATGCTTGACTCTGATGGTGAAATGATGGGTGTCTGGGAGCACTCCAACCTGAGGTGATAGTGCTAAATTCACTGTCCATGATGGTATTCCCAGTTCTTTTCAATTTTTTCTTCCTACATTTGATTTAAACTTTTTCTTTTTCAAAATTATTTCTTGAATTTGTACTATTAAATACACATAACCTCACAGTTTAATCGAAGAGCTTAGTGTTTAAATAAAATGTAACTCTGTGCCAGATGCAATGGTGAATACCTGTAGTCCCAGCCACTTGGGAGTCTGAGGTGGGAGGATTACTTGAACCCTGGAGCTCAAGATTAACCTGGGCAAAAGAACAAGATCCCATCTCCAAACAAACAAACAAACAAGAAAGTGACTCTTGGTGGGCTCTTTCACTAGAAAAGGTTAAAACTAAAAACATGACATATAAAAATTTGTGTAGACTTGAACCTCTTCTTTGAACACTTCATATTCTCTGGTTAATTCCAGTCAATTTTGTACTTATTTACAACTGGTGCCTCTATTCTTGGAACACTGACTTTCTGAACTTGACTTATCCAACAAGTTTCCCCACACACTTGGGCCTCAAATTCTTTCTGGTGTTCCAGGTGTTCCAGGAGATCAATGAAATCAGCCACACCCTCATCTTTCAAGTTTACCACAATGGCCAAGCTTTATTTACTTCGGCCCTTTACTGGAAAACTCTGTGATGAACATTTAACATTTACTGTCACTCTATTTTTATTTCATCATTATGTCTTTTATAGATACTATGTGTTCATTTTCAAAAACCAAAACCATTCACAAAGGAATAATATAGTGAAAGTCCCCCATGATTCTACCTCAGAGATAACCAACATATAAAAGTCTTTTCATACCTTAGTAACTTTTACAAAATTTTGTTTTTAAATATTAAATACAAGGCATTTGATAAATACAATAGAATATATGTGACATATAGCAGCATGGTAACCACACATTATGATTCACTACACTACCAAATGGGGGAAATGTATCAATACAAAACTGAACAACAGGGTTGTTTCTCTGATCTCATCTTCCAATTCCCATTCTTTAAAGTATTATTGCTTCAATTTTATGGAAATTTTATAAAGTAGGTATTAGTGTAGTTGGTGAGAAGCAAACAAATGAAGACTTAGATAGTACAGTAATTGAGAGCCGCACAGCCAGTAGGTAACACAAACCTTGGACTCTTACTGCAGATCTCTGATTCTTAATGACACTTCCACTGTTTTTCCTGGATCCCATTTCAGATTTGAGATCTTGGCATGTAGAGCATCTCCACCCTCCCTTCCTGCTTTCTCACCTGTCTCAAGTTGTGTGTTGCTCTTTACTGTGTCTTTCCTGCCTTTTCTTCTGACTCAAGATTTCCAGCTTGCTCTGACTGGAGTGAAGATGTTATTAGAGGGAGGGAGCCCACTGTGATCTTTTACCTAGGCTTCCACTCTCCTCTGTGAAAATGGCCTCGTTTCCCCCTCTGATACTTCAAAGGGAATCAGTGAAAAACAGACCCTGTAATGTTCAATACTGTAAACTATTAGAATTGTATGTTGATTAACTACCTATGTTCATTCTTGATCTAGAAAGATTCTCTATAGGTTTGAATATGGCATGTTTTCTAATTCTGTAAAACCATTTTCTATCTTCTTATGTAAATTCCAAAGATACTACTAGCTTTAAATGTTCTGAACATTCTCAAGTCTTCAAAAATATTTTTTCCAAAGCAAACTAAGTCAAATTCAGAAAGATATTTCATAAGGCCAAGTAAAAGTGAAAAAATGTGGGGGTGCAGAAATAAATTAGGCATAATGCATTAATTAACGCAAAGCTGAACCCTGCCATGGTTTTCACCCCAAAAGAAAGATAATTAAAACCAACACTGAAATATTTTTTTTTAATATGACTCTTGGGTTACTGAATAGATGAGAAATAAAAATAATAATAAAAGAAAAGTTGAATGTGATATTCATGACATAAAAGCAGGAAAATACATGATTTGATGTTGTTATTCTGTATTTAACTCTCTAAATTGCTCCTATTTTTCAAACAACTGCTCAGAGTGCTTTAGTAATTAGCACATCAGGGATGCATTAACATAGAATGATGGTCCTAACTCTAGCAGTATTTTAGGCTTTAGTAATCCCCCTTCCTCAAAGCATAACATGCAAATAATTTAAATTAAAACAATACATCTCAATCACCTACCAATGCACTCTAATATATTAAATATACACAAGCATATTAGCCTACAAAGGCAAATCTGAAATATTGCAATGTTAATTGTTAAACAATTCTCTAGGATGACTAAAGATATGGCTACATGCTAATAATTCTTTCTACCCTGAGAACTACATCAGCAAGACAGCTGTTCTGGGAAACTGCTTTATGACAATCCTACTGTATGAAATTCTTCCCTCCCTTTGCATTTCTAGGGCTTATTACCTACCTGACTAAAAAGAGTCACTCTTCTCCTATCTTGCACTCTATGATATCTATGCTGCTATTATTTCCAGTTTCGCACCTGTGACCAATTACTTTAAATTTTGCATCAGCATATGTACATGTATTAAAGTCTATGTTGAAACATTAAACTTCTGGACTCATGTATCCTACAAAAGCATCCAGCTTTATTTATTTGAAACTTCTTGGTCAATTTTAGTATTAACAGGCAATCATTATATATATTCAGTCTCATGGTTACAGACTTTTCTCACTCTTATCATTTGGATAAACATCTAACATAAGACAAATATCTCTTCATTCCCTAAATATGTATAATATAATATTATTTCTACAGAAATAAGATCCATTCCAAGAACTTTAGAAGAGTTACTTGGTTGTGGTCAATAGTGAATTAGGTTATCCAACCCAAGCATATGTCTCCAAAATCTGTTAACCTAAGAGGTTAACACTAAAATCCACTAAACCCCGCCAAGTATTCACTTGAGTTTGGTATACTGAGTAAGTTTGCCAGTGAAGCCATAATACTCAGACTTTCTTGAACATTCTGAGGTCTTTGGTAACCTTCACACATTGCCTCTTCTCCTTAATGCACGTGAGATTTTTATTAGACACAGGAGATTTTTATTGTTGAAGTAACTCTTGCATCAGTTACCAGTTTTTCCTCCTTTTGGTTGGATTTTGATTTCAATCTTATTCAGGCATGTTATTGCTTAGCAACGTTCTGAAACCTTCATACTCAAGTCAACTTAATATAATTGTAATAAGTAACTTTGGTTTATTGAGCTTGTACAACCAGCCTCTCCTGGGGAGGCCACATATGTGTCCTCTTATCTTGACAAAAGGACAGTTGTGAAGAAAAATAACAGAGGACAACCCACATTTGATTAGGAAAGCTAGAGTCTTCCAAAATTTTAGATATATAATAATTAACTAATAATAAAAGTGCTTTACCTGTGTTTTACATGTTCAGTTTTTAACAAAAATCATCTCACTTATGGTGTCTCATTCATCCTTGATGACAATCCAATAGAAAGATGCATAGGAAAACATAAACAGGCATGTTAAAAAGAGGATATCCAAATGCCCAATGAAGGAAGAAAATAATTACCATTACCAAGCAAAATTAAAAGCAAAAAGTGATAGTACCTTACACCCTCCAGAGTGGCTCAGCAATCAATCATAGGTAGGAGGGTGAAGCAACAATCTCCACAAATTGCTGGTATGACTATAAATTGATAAGAAGTTGAAAGGTTATTTGGTGGGATCTACTAAGTTAAATGCATACATGAATCCCTCATCACCCAGTAGTTTGACTGAAATGCATAATATATTTTCCAAAAGAAATATACAGGAATGTTGATAAAAAACATTATTTATAATGGCCATGAATTATAAGCTGTACATATGCTTGTCAAGAATAAGATGTGCAAACACACTGTAGTTTACTGTGTATTACCACATAACAATAAGACTGGACAATATAGTAATTTTATTCCTTCAAATATATTTTACCTTTTTAACACATCATATGCTATTTCTTCTTTTTTTTTTTTTTTTTTACAGGAGACTTTTTATTCCAGTATTAATTTTGTTACTTATTATTGGCATGTTCAGTTTTTTTTTTCCAAATTTAGTTTTTATTCTAAGTTGTTAGAAATGACAGCAGAAATTGAAGGAATAAAATTACTATATTGCAATAATATTTGATTTATTTTATAACCATAAATTCAGAATGACTCAATACTCATAATACAGAGATCATATATAAAGTTAATGTTGCAGAACTTGATGAAACCTATTATCTTCAATTGGGAGATTGAACTAAACTTCCCACAAGATATTATCCTTATAAAGGAGAATTGGCCTGAAGACATAGACTTGATTGATTATAAATTAATTATAATTTGATTATAATCTTTATTTGCTCAGCAAATGTCACACAAATATGCAGGTATATATAGATCAAGGAGACAAAAAAAACCAAAGTTAATCGTTAATCATAGATAAAACTATGAGAAAATTTGTGCTGAAATATTGGAGGTTCTGTTGTCTACTTAACTTCATATAACTTATCACTTGTTGTTTCAAACATTTGGAAAATGTATGTTACCTGTATTTTATATATGCCATCTAATTAGAAAATGTTGTATGGCAAGTAAAATAAAAATTAAAAAATAAAATAAAATAATAATTGCAAAGTCAAAAAAAAAAAAAAGACTGGACAAATTTCACCTTCATGCAGCAACATGGATGACCCTTACAAACATACAAGAGGGAAGAAGCAGGCACAAAAGTATGTCTAGAGGAAGGTATCTGAATAGATATGGGGGATTCTTCTGTGTTTATAATCTTCTCTTTTTTAATTGGGGTATTGGTAGAATGCACATATTCATTTTGCAAAAATTCAGTATATGGTGTACTGCCGTGTACTGATTCCTCTGTGTGATATATGTCAATTTAACATTAAAAATTATGTGATGACATTGACAAAATGAGCATGTAAGAATGAAATAACCAATGATAGACAATGAAACACACATTTTTAGGACACCTGTCCCCAGACTTCTATACATATTTTTGCTGTGTAATCTGTTCAAATTCACTATAACCATGGACTTGAAATTATATTAGCCATCTTAATTGATTTTTCCATATGCACTCATCTAAGCTAGTATTATCATACTCCATCAACAAAGTTGTTTTGCAATTTAAACATTTTAAGGGATTATTGATATTAACGAGCATAAAACAATTATTCTTTAATTTTGATTTTTTATTCTAATTAGTTATACATGACAGTAGAATGCATTTTGACACATACATAGATTCAGTATAATGTCTCATTCTTCTGGTTGTACATGATGTAGAGTTACACAGGTTATGTAATCACATACACACATAGGATAATAATGTGTTATTCATTCTACTATCATTTCTACCCCCATATTCCCTCTCTTCACTTCTCTCCCCTCTGTATAATCCAAATACCTCTTCTTCCCTAGCCAACCCCCATTGTGAATTAGAATCTGCATATCAGAGAAAACATTCAACCTTTGATTCTTTAGGATTGGCTTAAATCACTTAGCATGATGTTCTCCAGCTCCATCCATTTACTGGGAAATGCCATCATTTCATTCTTCTTTAAGGCCATTTAATATTCTAGTGTGTGTGTGTGTGTGTGTGTGTGTGTGTATCATAATTTCTTTATCCATTCATCTGACACATATCACACTGCATTCATCTTTATCCAAACTAGGGCACCTAGTTTGGTCCCATAATTATTATTAATTGTGCTGCTATAGTTATTGATGGGGCTGCTTCACTGTAGTATGCTGATTTTAATTCCTTTGTGTATAAACTTAGGACTGGGATAACTGGGTCAAATGGGGGTTCCATTATAAGTTTTCTGAGGAATCTCCATACTACTTTCCATAGTGGTTGCACCAATTTGCAGTCCCAGAATGGGTTCAAATTAAAAAAGCTTCTCCACAGCAAAGGAAACAATCAATAACATGAAGAGAGATCCTGCGAAGAAAGTATGAAAGAAAATCTTTACCACATGCACCTCAGAGAGAGCACTAATGTCCAGGATATATAAAGAACTCAAAAAACTTAACACCAAAAAGACAAATAACCCAATTAATAGATGGGCTAAGGAACTGAACAGACACTTCCCAGAAGAAGAAATACAACAGATCAACAAATATATGAAAGAAAAAATGTTCAACATCTCTTAGCAATTAGAGAAATGCGAATTAAAACTACACTGAGATTCCATCTCACTCCAATCAGAATGGCAATTATCAAGAATACAAGCAACAATAAATGTTGGCAAGGATGTGGGGGCAAAGTACACTCATAAAACAATTACCATGTGATATAAAGTAATTAGAAAATTCTTTGCATTTAGATTTTAAAATTCCTATCTTCAACCAGCATTATAAAGTTGTGGATTTTTTTCCCCATAAATGATATTCAGGCTAAGTATGGCTAATTTATCCTAGGGAATCATGCAGCACATGAATAAAGACAGTGAGCATGATTCTATCACAAAATGGAGCCTTACATGTTAGTACAGAACAAGGGAGGTTGGGTGACTCTATTTTTGTTTCAATTTAAAATCCATGACATTAGGAATGACTGGAGCTCTCCAAGGTACTTCTGCTCTCATCATTTAATTCTGAATTTCTTTTAAAAGTGTCCCAAAAGCTCCAGGGGTGTGTCAACTATGACAGTTGCATATCTCCTAGACATAGAAATAGAGATTGGAAGTTCCTTGCTTCCTAGTAAAAGCTCAATTTGTTCTATTTCGTCCCTTTTGAGATACTGTTTAATGTGACTATGTCAATGGAAGCAGCAGAACTGGAGTGCTAGGTATTTCTCTTGGTTGATTTTTTAAGTTGTAAATGCTCAGAAATTTATAATTATATTATAAACAGATAATTACACAGAGTCTACACAATTTACTGTAAGACTGCTTTCTATTTAAACCTAACAAAGATTTTGAACTACCTTTAGTGATATTTCCTAAGACATCACTTGACAACTTTCATTGTTGTCTTCAGAAATTTTTATAAATACTAGTGTGCTTTCCTGAGTGGAACAGAGCCCAGGAGATGAATCTTTCTGCTTGGATGCAAAACAGCCTTTTAGCAGTGTCACTGCTTTAAAATATTCAAGCAGACATCAGACACTGTGTCTGCATTCAGGCATTCAAATTAATTTAAAAATTGAATAGGGGGTGTTTAGGAAATTATTCAGGATGGTTTAAGCACTGCTTTCTTATTTATCCATCTCTGTCCATACAGTCTTCTATGTTTCCCATTTTTTTGATTTATTGGCCATGTTTAATGTAGTAATTGAATCATGGTAGAAAACAAGAATAAGAGAACTTTATAGAAACTTTATAGAATAAGTCCGTCCTTCCTTCCTTCCTTCCTTGTAATGCACTGGGGACTGAACACATGGCTTCCCTCATGCTAGGCAATGTTCTAGTGCTAAGCCACATCTCCAGGGTTTCTAATTGTATTTTTTAATTTTATTTTTTTTCCTATTTTATTTTTGAAACAAGGTCTCCCTAATTTGTCAGGCTCATCTTAAACTTGCCATCCTCCCTTCAACATCCTGAGTAGATAGGAAATATTAATTGATCTATATAACTAATTCTAGAACTTTGGATAAAGTTATTATTATTATTATTTTTTTTCTTTTTTGTCATGTAAATTTTTGTTTTGTTATTTTGATAAAATTATTGACAGGAATAAAATAATATTTTAACATGTAAGTTACAGAGAAAAACAAAATAAACATCCACATACCTACTATTCAGTTGAAGAAACAGAGTATTATTAGTGAGTGTGATAAAGTCCACTTAAAAGTATTCTCAGCCAGGTATGGTGGTGCATGCCTATAATTTCAGCAGTTTGGGAGGCTGAGGCAGGGGTATCATGAATTCAAAGCCAACCACAGCAACTTAGAGAGGCCCTAAGCAACTCGGTGAGATTTTTTTTCCTCTAAATAAAATATAAAAAGACTGGGGATATGGCTTAGGGGTTAAACACCCCTGGGTTCAATCCCTGGTACCAAAACAAAACAAAAAGTAAAAAGAGTGTTCTTTCCTACCAGTGTTATTACTGTGTTTATCATACCTATACCACATCTTACCTTTACCTGCATCTTTTTTACTCAAATTATGATTGTTACACATATCTGATTGACACGTGTATCATTGGTACATTCATTTTCATTCATTACTAATTGTGTTAATCATCTCCTAGTATTCAACAGACCTCTAATAAATGGAATATATGTTAACATATTGAGTATTCTTTAAGATGTCTTCTCATTTTTCTTTATTTTCAATTAGGCTGTTTATTTTAGTCTTACCGATATTTAGGATTCTGTTATATATTTTGCAATCTAATCTGCTTTTAGCTCCTGGTTGCAAATGTCTTCTTCCAACTTGTAACTTGTCTTTTCAATTTCTTTATGTTGTATTTTGATGATTTAAAACAGCTATTATAATGTAATAAAGTTGATCAATATTTTGTTTTAGGATTAATGCCTTTGGGGCCATGGTTAATGATTCTTTTCTAATTGCAAATCAGATTTTTTCAAATTATTTTCTAAAGGTTTACAATTTGCCTTTTATATGTGATCTTTGCTAGATATGAGTTTTGAATATTCTCTGAGGAGGATATACATGATCAGTTATTTTATGCCCTGTCATGTCTTCTATGCTCTGTAGGACTTTTTTGTATGTATGGAAATGTTTACATATATATATAATATATATATATATTAAATTTTATTATTCTAATTTGTTATACATGTTTGCAGAGTACATTTCATTTCATATTACACATAAAGAGCACAATTTTTCAAGTTGCTGGTTTTATATAAAGTATTTTTACAACAATTGTGTCTTCATACATGTATTTAGGGTAATCATGGATAACTCAGTCTGCCATTATTCCTATCCCCTTGCCTCCTCCCCTCCCCCCCCCTCTTTGTTCTATTTAAAGCCCTTTCATTCCTCTCATCCCCTCTCTCTTGCCTTTATAAGTTAGTATCTTCGTATCAAAGAGATCATTCGACCTTTGGTTTTTTGGGATTGGCTAACTTCGCTTAGCATTATTTTCTCCAACTCCATCCATTTACCTGCAAATTCCATGATTTTATTCTCTTTAAGTGCTGAATAGTGTTCCATTGTGTATATATACCAATGTTTCCCTATCCATTCATCTGCTAATGGGCATCGGGTTGGTTCCACAATCTAGCTATTGTGAATTGTGCTGCTATAAATATTGATGTGGCTGTGTCCCTGTAGTAAGCTGTTTTTAAATCCTTTGGGGATAGTCAAGGAGTGGGATAGCTGGGTCAAATGGTGGTTCCATTCCAAGTTTTCCTAGGAATCTCAATACTACTTTCTGGATTGGCTTCACCAATTTGCAGTTCCACCAGCAATGTAAGAGTGTACCTTTTCACCCACATCCTGGCCAGCATTTATTGTTGTTTGTTTGTTTGTTTGTTTTTGATAGCTGCCATTCTGACTGTAGTAAGATGAAATCTTAGAGTTGTTTTGATTTGCATTTCTCTAATCGCCAGAGATATTGAACATTTTTTCATATATTTGTTGATTGTTTATATATCATCTTCTGAGAAGTTTCTGTTTAGTTCCTTGGCCCATTTATTGATTGGGTTATTTGTTTTTTTTGGTGTTAAGGCTTTTAAGTGCTTTCTAAATCCTTGAGGTTAGTGTTCTATCTAATGTGCTTGGGAGAGTGGGGAGAAGAAAGCCAGACTGCCTGCTCCACCACACTGTTTATGTATATTGTATTTTGTTGAGTTGGTCTCTTTGTCTCTCTGCTTATATCACATATTTAGTTATTGTGTTTTTCTGATAAATATTGAAATCTATTGGATAGCTCCCCAAGATTTTAGTGTTTTTTCCTCAGTGTGTAAGCCATTCTTGAGCTTTTGCATTTGTTTAAAATTACAGAATTAGCTTTTTAACTTCCATAGATCTTTATTAAGATTTTTATTATGCTTACATTGGTTATGTTAAATTACAGAACAAGTAGCAATCTGAGAACATTGACTTTTCCTCTCTGAGAATGTAGATATCACTCAAATTGTTCAGGCCTTTTTAAATGCTTTTTATTGAAGTTTAAAATTTTTATCCATAAAGGTCATACACATACCTCTTATTAGATTAAACTGAATACTTAATAATTGTACTGTTATTATTTTTGCTATATTTCCTAATAATTTTTTCTACTACGTATAAATGCAGTTAATTTTTATATTAATTTGTGTCCAGAAAACCTGCTAAACTTTCTCTTTTTAAATTCTCAAAATTTATCAGAACATTCTTTTGATTTTCCTTGTACAGAATTATATTATCTGCAAATTCTTTTCTTTTCCAGTCCTTTTCTATTCAGTTTTTATATTGTTTGTCTTAATGTCTGGGCTAGGCCACCCATCTTAATGTTTACTAAAACTTATGATGGTAGACATTATCTTTTTGATCCCAATCTTAAATATCAAATTTGTAATATATCATTACATATATATATGTATATGTATATAACTACTTCGTACATATATGTATCACTGTTTAAAATATTATATGCATATGATATTAAATTTCAGAACAAGTAGCAGTCTGAGAACATTGACTTTTCCTCTCTATGCATATAGTATTTTTAGTAGTGATAGCATATATGCATAGTATTTTCAGTAGTGATATTTTTTCTTATTCTGGTTTGGTGTTTGTATCAATGAGCATTAAGGGATATTCTTCACTTTCTAATTTTCTAAGATCTTTAAAAATTAGAAGCATGTTGAATTTATTAAATTTTCTAAAATTTTCTTTAAAAATTAAAGAATTTATGTTGGGGTTTTGTTTGAGTTGCTGTGGTTTTTAGTTTTCCCTGACCTGGGTTTACCTTCTTCTAGCCAGCAGAGAAGGCTAGGGAAAAAACACACCCCTGCGGAGGCGTGATCGAGAATGGTAGAAGCTGGTTGGAGGCCCGTGCCAGCCCTCAAGATTGAATACAATCAGGGACCCACCAGGGAGCAGGGTCAGAGCTGGAACTCATTTATTGAATAAGATGGACAGCATTTATAGAAGACATGAACCAATCAGCAAAAAGATCATAGGAGCACATAGGGAGCATGAGCAAATCACGTTGGCGGAGCCATTAGCCTATCCTAGTGGCAGTCTGACCTCTCAACAAACATCAGGGGAACACCCCTTGGCTAGGCCAAGTTCCCATATCAGGGAGTGGGAGGCAACCAGAGAGTTAATTTTTTTCTATTCTTTCGGCTGATGTGTTCTTAAGTCCCCAACAAATTTGTTTTCATTTAAACTGTTTTGCAGAGTTAACCAAGAGTCCTATTGTCCCAGTGATTATAACAAAAATTCACTTCTTCAGATTACGTGAATGTTTTGTGTCAAATGTATATCAATTGCATTCCAAATTTGTTCGCTTTTTGGGGCCCATTCAGAATGAGTATCCCCTCACTGGGACATGCTATTCTCATGGCAAAGAGAGAAAGTGCAAGGAAGAAAATCAAATCATACCAGTGGATAAGGTGGGTTCCATCTCTTTGCAGTCTGTCAGACCCCAGGGCAAAGAAGAATGGCAAGAAAGGAATGAATTAGTATGAATCAGAACAGACTCTGTTAAGTGGTCAAGTGGTTGCACATATTGACTGATTTCTTAATATTGTATTTATGGGATAAACATAATTGATAATGTTGCTTTCCTCACCTTTTTCAAACATTGCCCGATGTAATTTTCCATATTTTATATCATTTCGTATATATCCATGAGTGACATGGGTCTGTAATTTTCCTTTAGACTATCAGCCTTGTATCAATTTTGGGATCAGCATTAATATATCCCAGGAAAGCAAGTATTTTAGTAACTCTTTAAAAATTCTCTGATAGAATTTATCAAATACTCTAGTTATCAATTCTTTTGATGTTTGATAGAATTGTTTCTAAAACATCCTTGATTGCATGAGGAAGTATTATAAAATATTGATACAATTCATTAATTATTATAGTCCTTTCTCTTCCCTCATTTATTCTGTTACTTAAGTGAACTGGGGTAAAAATTAATTTTCACTCATCTTAATGTTTACTTAGTAATAATCCATCACATGCCTGGTAAGAGGAATTTTAAATTAATGTTTTAGAAAAATGTCTGACATATAATAATCTCTGTAGGAATGTTGGGCAATACCATTATTTCTACATTTTTCCTATCTTCATTTCATTCATATCTATTGTGATTTTATAAATTCTTTAGATGCTGAGTTTATTCATCTTTTTAAGAAAAACATGTAAAGTATTATTTTCTCTGTAAATGACTACCCATTTAAATTTGTTGTAGGCATTTACATGGGTAGTCATTTACGGAGAAAATGTAAATGCCTACAACAATTCCGCAACAGCTTTTTTTTTTTTTTTTTTTTTTTTTTAATTATTGGTCATTTACAAGTGTTTTCTAAGTTCCATTTAATTTTTTTCTTTGAGCCACAAGTTACAAGTGTGTTTCTAAAAAATTTCAAGAATATGAATATCTTCTAGTTATTTCTTCACTATTATTTGTTAAGAGAATCATGTGATAAGAAAATGTGGTTCACATCCCCTCTTGATTTGTGGAGACTCACTTTATGCCTATGATTCAGTCACATTTTGTAAATCTTTCCCAAGTGCTTGAAAAAGTAGGTGACATGTTTTATATATTTCATTAAATCAAGCTTGTTATTTGTGTTGGTCAAAGCTTTCTCTTCTTAGCATACTTGGCTGCTTGATGTATTCGTACTGTATGTTGAAACCTTTCACAATGACAAAACATTGATTCAGTTTTTCTCCCCATTCTGTCAGTCATTGTTTCATATTTATTCAAGTCTGTTGGTTAATTATCATTAGTTTCACATAATTTTTTCTTTACAGTTCTATAAACTTCTTTATGTTTATTGTGTGTATTTCACAATTGCCTACTAAATTAAAATTTTAAGCATGTATATTGATCTTTTTATCTCTTAGATATAATTTTATGTCTTCGTCCATATTGTTTGTGACAATATAATTATATTGGCTTTCTTTTGATTAGTTTCTTGGTCCATTTTTATACCCTTTTAATTTCATTTGTATTTTCATTTGCCCATCTTACAGTTTTTATCCTTAAGCTAATTTATCATGTTGTTATATTTAGTTGATTTATTTCAATTTTTTACGCTTTTGATTTTTTTTTTTTTTTTTTTTTTTTTTGTATTAGGGATTAAACCCAGGGGCACTTAACCACTGGGCCACATCCCCAGCCCTTTTCTAAATTTTATTTAGAGACAGTCTCAATGAGTTGCTTAGGACCTCACTAAATTGCTGAGGGTGGCTTTGAACTCCTGATTCTCCTGCCTCAGCCTCCAGAGCTGCTTGGATTACAGGCTTGCACCATGATGCCAGGCTATGCTGTTGATTTTAACTGGGATTTTTCTCTCTAATTAGTATTTTAAATTTTTGTTGTTGTTATTTTTGTTCTGTTTCAGTTTTTTTCTACATTGGTTTGCAGAACTAATGGTTTATAATTATCTTAGAAATGTATCAGATAATCAAATTTTTAAAATATGAATCTAATCAATATCTCACTTTCCTTCTGAAATATAACAGGGCTCTTAGAAATTAATTATCCCCCAGTTTATATGATTCTTTTTCAGTAAATTTTCTAAATTTAGTATATACTCCTGGCTTTCCATTTATTTCATTAACATTTATGACTGCATCCTTTCCTAAGTATTTTTTTTTTCTGCAGTGTAAGCATTTATATGGGTAGTAATTTTGCTTATTTCTTAAGCTTATATTTTAGACATTGCTTTGGTGCAGGGTTTCTCAACCTTGTTAGTATTGGCATTTGGGACCAGACAATTTTTTATTGTGAGGGGCTGCTTGTACAATATAAATGTTTAGCAGCATCCTTGACCTCTACCCACTAGATGCCAATAACACCTTTCAGGTACTATGATCAAATATTCTCTTATTCTCAAGGAAAGGTTTGATGCAAAGACAGGCAGCAAAAATTACTCTGAGCTGTAAACTGCTGCTTTAGAAACTTTTTTTGTTAATTAAACTCTACAATTTTGATTTTCTAAAAGATTGTTATTTTCCCCTTGATTTTGAAATAACTAATTTTATAACTTACTAATTATAAGATTCTAGGTTTTTTTTTTTTTTTTTTTTTAAATCAGCAATATGAAGGTTAATCCTATTGACTGTTGGTGTCTGTTGCTGTTTTGAACTGTTGTCATTCCTTTGAAGCTGTGTCTTGGCTGCTTTGGCTTTGATGTCCTGCAGATTTTCAGTGACATGTCTGGGTGTTACTTTTGATTTACTCAACATTAGGTTACTTTTGACTTTTGAATCTAGGCATTCATATCTTTAAATACTTCTAGAAAACCCCAACTTTTATCTCTCTCATAATTTCCTACTCATTTCTCACTATTATGTCCTACTGGATATTCAACTGGACATTATGTTACAACTTCTTACTCCTCTCTTTAACTCAGGCTCATTTTTGGACTTTAAACCCCTCTGACTATCTAGGTTGATGTTTCGTTACTTTTTTCTATTTTTTTTTTTTTATTTTCAAAAAAGGTCTCCTTAGCTGTTTTAAGATGCTATTTAACACATCTAATAATTTTAAATTTCAAGTATTGCAATTTTTATTTCCACAAAACAATATTTTTCTCAAATCTTGCCACTCATTTTAAAAGATTTGGATATCTAGATGTATTTATGGATCGATCCTTTCATTTAAATTTTTTAAAATTTATTTTTAACTGAGAAATAGACAAAAATGTTGCATATTAATGGATCCCCTACAATATTTTATTGCATCTATGCATAATATTTAAATCCAGTTAAACATATAAGTCCTCAATTTTTTTCTTTATGGTAAAATATTTCAAAATTCTTTCTTCTATCTTTTAAAAATATACAGTACATTATTGTTACCTATAGTCATTTTTAAGAATAGTAATTAGAGTCATCTTACATATTTTGTGAAATATTTCCAATAACGAACACTAAAAAGGGTACAGTGTATGCCATTTTTTTGCTACTACCTTTTATTCATGACACCTTATTCTTGTGTATATTTTATGGTTTTAATTGAGCGCTCACAGTCAACAGAACCTTATCTGTGACATTATGAGGACTTGGTGGAAGATTTTATTTTTCCCAAAGGGAAGTAACTCCTGTCTTCATCAGACTCTGGGGAGGGCTGTAAATGTTGAGTTGCTTTAATGCTGTAACACTGTAGCTGATGCTTTGCAGATGGTTTGAATAATTTCAATTTGTGCCCCAACCATACATCAGTGATGCTTGTGTTTTGAATTCTAAGGAAAGTTTTTTCCTCCTCTCACCTGGTAGCAAATTTAAGGAAACATTTTTTACTGCCAAATTCTATTTAATGGCCTTTATTAAGAGTATACTCCTTTTGAGTTTATGCATTCCATCTCATCAGATATCCCAAATTTGGTAAACCCTAGATTTTTTCTTCCATTAAGTCCTCACAGTAAATGTTTAATCTTAAACCACCAGGAACACAAATTATTAGTTGCCCTCAGTATAACTGTAAACTTCAGATAACAGTTATCTTCCTGGTACCCTTTCTTTATTTTGGTTTCCTGGCATTTTCCTGACAGTTGAGCAATACAAATAAACATAATTTTCAATAATTTAATGAGATTATTAGTATTTTTGAAAAGCAAACATTTAATAAGATGTTTTTTCCTTATATACTACTGAAAATAAAAATCAATATTTTTTTTTTTTTTTTTTTTTTTTTTTTTTTTTTTTTTGGTGTGTGTGTGTGGTACCGGGGATTGAACTCAGGGGCACTCGACCACTGGGTCACATCCCCAGCCCCTTTTTATATTTTTTTATTTAGAGACAGGGTCTCACTGAGTTGCTACTCACTGAGTTGATAAGTGCCTCACCATTGCTGAGGCTGGCTTTGAACTCGCGATCCTCCTGCCTCAGCCTCCCAAAGTGCTGGGATTACAGGCGTGCGCCATCGCGCCCGGCTCTAAATCAATTTTTATTTGAAATTTAAACACTAATTTATGTAAAGTCAAGTTGAAGAAAGTGACATACTTCAGTCTCCCAATAAGCATTTATTGAACATCTACAATACTCATTGTTTTAAGCACTAAAGGGGTAATGTGACAGTATAGAATCCATGCCTTTAATATCCTTATCATATTCTAATGAGAAGAAGAAGACAACAAACAAAATAAATACATACAAAGAACAACTTTGGACACCAATGAATGCTACAAAGAAAATAAAGTAGGATGATGTAGGGGATTTATGAGAAACAAGGGATTTGATTTATCTAGAGATTGGAACCAATAACTCTGGGGAGAGAAACATTACTTGGTACCTGAGTGATGAGAACTAGATACTTTTTCAGAGAGGAAGATGTTCCCAGCAGAAGGAATTGCAATTGCAAAGGTTCCAAGATTCAAATTAGTTTGATCAAGGAACAAAAAAAAATAGCCAGTATAACTAATTAAGAGAAAATGAATAGAAGGAGACTCATTCAGAGATAAAAGTAAAAAATATACATGCGATGGTGAGAAATCTGGGTAATGTAGAAGCAGTAGAATTCTTTATGCATGAGAGTAACATCATTTGATTTATACTTCTGGTTCACCTGAGGATATGTAAAAAATAGACTAGCACATGCAAAATCAAAGACTGGCAAGAATGCTGTTTCTTTCATCCACAAAGGTGATAGCAAAGCTTGCATTTGAGTTGGAGAAGAAGTGGTGGTAAGAAGGATTGGCTTGAGATACCACTGGATGTATAACCGATAGATTAAGTATATAGAAAAGGTAAATGTAGGCTGGCTTCAAGTGTAATGCTAAGGGAAAGGTTGCAGGAAAACATATATTGTCTTAAATCACATTGTAGTCTTTATGTTTTAAGTCTGAGCTGCCCATTAGCCATCTAATTAGATATATTAAGGAGACAGTTGCATAGTTTGAAGCTACAGGGAAACCTAAAATGAAGATAAAATTTGAGTCATAGAAGTTTCAAGCCAGTGAAATGGATGATATTTCTTAAAAAATGAAATAATATAAGGAAAGAAAGATAAATAATGAGCAGGAGGAATTCAGGATTTATTGATGTGGTAGAGAAGATATCAGCAAAAGAAAACAAGGATTGAAACCAGGTAGGAAGTGTACTTTTAACATAAACTTCCATAAAGTTAAAGTGCGTCCAGTCAACCTAGATTCCTAATGTTTCTAGCAACTTTCAATTACAGTAGTATAGGTGCAGATTGAGGTGGTAATTGTATTAACCAGAGTTGAGATTGTATTGGGCTTGACAGTGTTAGAAAGCAGTTAGTTACAGGGTTTGCAGAAGAGTGAATGTACTAGTGGATCAGAGAATAAAAGCTAGATAAGGAAGGGACCAAAAGAAGTAGGGCCATGGATTGGGAGACCTACTGTACTCAGATAATTGTTGGATTTGATGTGCTAGAGAACAGGAGCTATTGGAAAATAGATTTGATAGAGAAAAATTTCCCATTGAATTTGTTTTTTTTAATCTTTTGAAAATTTATATATTTTGTGTATTATGAATTCAAAAATTAACATTTTGAAAACCATAAGTGGTTATACATAGGTAGAAAGAACCAATCAAATAAAAATAAAGAAATGAGCGAACAGAAGTCTAGTAGAGTAGAGGAAAGTATATGGGAGAGGGGAGGGAAGACAGGAAAAATAAGAAAAAGGGGGAGGGAAGTAAGGGGGACAGTCATGAACGGAAATCAAATCCCATGCACATATGTTTTTATCAGGATGAACCCCAGCTACTACATATAACTATAAAACTCTAATAAAAACTCATAAATTAAAAAGAAAAAGGAAAAGGAGTTAGAAGTAGAGAAGATCATTGAGAGTGAGAGGGACATCAAAGCTCATATAGTAAAGAAGTGCAGCTCTTGAAGTGATGATAAGATCTACGGTGTGGTTCTGTCAAGAAGAATGATGTAGCTGAAGTATTGGGAATAAATGGGGAAATGATGAAATGGAAGCAAGGTGATTCACCTAGAAAGTCAGAGGATGTGGCAGGGACTAAGTTCCAAAGCAGAGGAAAAGATCATTTTTGATAAGGACTAGAACCAAGAGGCCCAGATTTGGGAAGAATGTAGAAATCTACCCAAAGAAGAAGTCAAGTTAGCTGCTGAAATCATCAGTATGTGATATAAAGTGAACAGGAGCTGTGTGGATAGCAATAAGGAGAAGAGGTACAGGAATCTGATGAAGTGTTTGACAAGGGTCTGTTTTTATTTTTAATTTTTATTATTCTAATTTGTTATACATGTTTGCAGAGTACATTTCATTTCATATTACATATAAAGGGTCTGTTTTTGAAGGAGGAGGGAGTAGAGACCAGAAGGAGCAGAAGAGAGCAAAGATGACACCTGCTATGCAGGAGGCCTTGGAAGAAAGGAGGAAGAAGGTGGAGGAGAAGGAGAGGGAAGGGAAGGAGAAGATAAATGGGGTTCAAATTGAATGTAAGAGTGAAAGAATATCCTCAGGGGACAGCAAACTTTCCCTAAGAGCAAGGAAGTGAGGGACCATAAAAGCATTTGAGGACAGAAGGACATACCCTTTCTAGCCAAGGAAAATTCTCACAGATATTGTGGAATGGTTTAGAAAAGCAGTAGTTGGAAGGGGTAAGAGATAGGATGTTTCCTATTATGAGTTTAGTGAACTAGAATAATGCAAAGGAAACTAATCAGAAGAGGGGCTCCAAGTAGCAAAGCATTTATTATAGATATTCAGGTGTAATGAAAATACAGAGCATTTGTTTTACATTCAATAGGAACAAGAATATGAAAGAATACAAATGATAACTTAGCAAGACTTATGTGATTCAAAATTTTTTCAAGCCTATTTCAAATAAATTATGTTTTATAGAAATTATTAAAAAATGTGAAATTTAGGTGGTAGGAATTCATATCAAAATTGTGTCAATATTCAATTTTCATGATGCCTTTCTAGAAATATAGAAATTTCTAGAATTTTTTTTCAGGTGCCAGGATATATAAAAATAGAAATATAGGGTGGTGAAATATAGGAGTTGAGTGTCACCCTGCAAACAAGTGGAATCAAGATCAGGAAGGTTAATTGGGTAATTTCTTTGTTTTCTGTCTATGACTAAGAGTGATATTCAGAATACCTTATATCTACATATCTGAACTGACCATAACTGGGCCCTTCTGTGACAAATGGTAACCCATTTATTGTTCAGGGTCCTTTGAGAGAGACCAAGAAATCACATAAGATAGATGACTATTAGAGGAACTTAACACTGAATATTTTCCGACTGGTAAATACTCTTTTTCAATATTTAGCAACCATGTGTATACCTTACTGCTACTGGCTGAAAAAACACTATTGGGTATCACTATGTAACACTGTAACGTATGTTATACCTTATATATGATAAAATTAATAATTTACACAAACTCAATTTGTTACCTGCAGTCTGTGATGTTTTAGCTATTTTCTTTCTCTTCATCTTCTCACCAAGTGTTGTGAGGCAGCATTGTTCAGTGGAACAGATTGTACTTAAAATAAAATGTGGATTTACATTCTGATCCCACTATAAAATAGTTGTGTAACTTTTACTAAATTAACTTCTTTAACATTTAACTTCATTCTCTATTAAATGGGAGTATGAAGCTTAAAGACAAGGAATCCAAAGACATCCATCTGTCTCAGTATCTGTTGTATGACTATTACCCAATAAAGGATAACTGTTACTACTGCTTTGAGAATTGGAAGGAGATTGCTAAAACAAGTATTCTTCACTTGGACCTTTATCTGTGGTTAGGCCTTGGATGTCCAAGAATTCCCTAAAATTGAAAGGATAATAGATCACATGTGCATTTAGGCTGAGGATTAACATCATTTGATAGATTCTAAAAGGGTATTTTGAATCTAAAGCTAGAAGACAAATGAAAAAAAAAAAGGTTGGAAGAAATAGCATTGGGAATGACATGGAAAGAGAAATAAATTACTAATTTGGAGTAAGGATGCTAACTAAACAGACTCATAATTTTAAAGAGAGGAATCACTATGAAGATTTTAACAAGAGGAAATCATAGCATTAATATGAAATTAAAGAGAAGGAAGAGTTGGTGACAATTAGTAGATAAGTTCAGACAGAATTAGTAAAGCCAGGTAGAAGATTGTAGATTTGTAATGATTTTATAGTAGGTTAGTGAATCTAAACAGACTCCTGAGAAGTTATATTTTTAAGTTTCTTCTGTTTTATATTTCCTTGATATTCAAAGCTGTAACTTACATAGCTAAGTTTACTGTGATATATTTTACATTAGTATTTCTATCCAATTTTGAGAAATCAATGCCATTTCTTCACTGTAATATTATTATATTCTGATGTTCTTTATTCTCAATTACTGATAATAGTGTTGGATGAAGTTTATTCAAAGATTTCTTCCATGAACAGGTTAATGTTTTTATTTGCTTTCAATATTAATTCCTTCTCATAACTGATTATTTGGTTCTCTTGAACAGTTTCAGAGTGGGCAAAAAAATTAATGATGATTTTCTACAAGATAAAATTCATCAGCTCTCCATTAAAAAGGAGAATTTAGTGATAATGAAAATTATGTTTTACTCTGAGAGGAAAATAAGAGAAACTCAATGTGCATTTATTAAATCATTAGAAGTTTATCACAAATTGTTATTCACACATATCCTAGGTTAAGTCTTAATAATAAAACAGAAATGTTGACGAAAAATTAAAAAAACTAAACTTCAACAAATGTAAATTTATTTTTTCTCAAACATAAGGGGAAGATGTATGTGTTCTGGGATAAATATTAGAGGATATACTTTCTGGAAAGGCATATTCAATAAATGCTGTATGTCTTCTCTGTGTCAAGCACAGAACTTATAAAAACACAATTACCTTCATAATTATTCATTTACTGATTTTACAGATGAGCAAATGGCAGCACCAAAGGTCATGATGTACCCAAGGCAACACAGCACAGTGACTATACCTACCAAGGCCTGCCATTTGCCAGTGTGTTCTACCCACTATCATTAAACCTCATAACCCCATGTATGAGAGCCCTTCCTGTTATATTCTTATTTACAAATGATAACTGTGCCCAAAACAAGTCAAATAATTTACCTATGTAGATATAAATATGTTAGAAGAGTAAGAAGGATTCATGTTTTTTTTTAACTCAAATTCAATGCTCTATGTACTATATCATATTTATTCATTTTCTTATGCTCAGAACAAATGTTTACTGTATGCTGAATATTTGCCAGGCATTTGGTTAAAAACTGTATATGCAATCATGTTGAACAAAATACTCATGGTCCTTCTTCCAGTGGGTTTATAGATTCATAGGGAAAGGAGATTTTAAACAAGCAAGCAAAAAAGGCTGTAAAGTAAAAAAAAAAAAAATAGCTTATTGAGATCAACAAAAAGAGGTCTTCAGAAAACCTCTGAAGGAACTAGTTGTGAAGCAGCCATAGGGAAGAGAATGTGCCAAAGCTCTAAACAAGAAAAGAGACTGGATTTGTTAACTTCAAGTGAGCACAATACACAGTAAGGACATCTTTTCACACAGGAGTAAAAGGTACTTTTACATAGAGATGACATATACATTGGCTAGTATATCAATAATCAGTCACCAATCTATTTTGCCTAAAAATAAACTTTATTGAAAAACATATATTCCATAATAATGTGTACCCAAGAAGGTTTCAATGAATATATTTTATTCAGTTGTAAAGTATTACACAGAAAGTCAGAATTTTGATGGAATCTAATATTCTTTAAAATTATAGAAAAGTGACCCACAACAATACTATAAAAGTTTGAAATTTTTACCTTCCTAGAACTAAACCACAAAGCACCAGGACCTTTTATAACAACACGTGCAGCTACCAAAGGAGAGATGGTGCAAAGGCTCTTTGGAAACATCTGTCATTGTCATTGGATAGCTCTTTCTTCTCATTTCCTTTCTAAATCTGGAGTATCTCTTTCTCAGGATTAGTTCTTTATCTCATAAAATTTATGATATTTTCATTACCAGAAATAGCTTTTACAGAGTCATTTATGATCTATTACAATTCACAGCACCCTGTCCATACTGCAATGATTGAGCCTTCAAGATATTAAGAATTGACATTCATAATCCATGGGTTAGATGAGGGTAGATATTTAGGCTCCTGGATAAACAGTCTACTATTACAGATAATGACCATTTATGTTCACACATATAAGGCTATCTGAAAAAAAAATTGGAGATTGTCAACCACATGTATAGATTTTGTTAAACATGCCATAGTCGAGTATTATCTTTTATAAACTTTCTTGCTTGCTACTACCTGTCCTTCACACTGAATTTTATATTTTACCACACTGCTGTCTCTAAAGAGATCATATAATCTTCTGCTTTGGATGACAGGTAAAGAATCTAAGTGACAGAACTCTTCTCTGTGTTCTGGTGCAGGCAGGAGATAGCAAATGGAGTGTAACACTGTATATTTGGAGCATTGGTAACAGTATTATCATGCTCAATCTCACTTTAGAAAATGTCATTCTCATAAGCATGTTGAAAAAAATTTAAATTCCTTAAAAATATCAATATATCAAAATATCAAATGTATCAAATATCAATGAACCAATTTGTAAGAATTATTATAAGATCAATTCATTTCCAAGGAAAAGTACTGTTCATCGTAAAAAATATTTTGCTAACAATCATCAGGATGGCTGACATAGAGGAGTCAAGACTGGAGTCTACTGGTAGCTAATGCATTTATTAAATCATCAAGAATTGCTATCTAAGTATATCCTAGGTTAGGTTTTAGTATGAAAACAGAAATGATTAAACAATTAAAATCAAAATCTCTATAAGTATAATTTTTTTCTCAAACATGTATGAGTTGTTGTGTCAGTATCATCATCATGAAATAGTTGTAGGACAGCCAGGTATTTTGACTTCTGTTTGTCTTAATTTCTATATAAGATATGAAAGGTTGTATTAGGTTTAACACTGTAATGTTTAAAAACATGTGTTTTCTCTGTTTACTAATGTTTAAAAATAACTGAATTGATTTGAACATATCTATTGGGTAGAAAATTAGTAAGGACAGAGTTTAACCCAACAGTCCCAACAATCAATAGGATACAATTGATGTTTGTAGACATCATCTAACAACAGATAAATACAGATTATTCTTTTTATTTATTTATTATTTATACATGACAGTAGAATCCATTTTTATATAATTATACAAGCATGGAATATATCTTATTCTAGTTAGGCTCCCATTCTTGTGGATGTACATGATAGTGGGATTCACTGTAATGTTTTCATATATGTACATAGGAAAATTACATCAAATTCATTCCACCGTCTTTCCTTTGTCTATCCCTCCGCCTTCCACATTGTCTAATATACTAAACTTCTATTATCCACCCCATCCATCACTATGTTTTCCACATAGAGAAAACATTCAACTTTTAGCTTTTTTGCAACTGACTTATTTCACTTAACATGATAGTCTCCAGATCCATCCATTTACTGGCAATGTCTTAAAGTCATTCTTTTTGGCTGAGTAATACTCCATTGCATACATAAATATATACCACATTTTCTTTACCATTCATCTGTTGAAGGACACCTAGGTTGGTTCCATAACTTAGCTGCTATATATGTGAATTGAGCTGCTATAAACATTAATGTGGCTAACTCACTGCATTATGATGATTTAAAATCCTTTGGATATATACTGGGTGGGAAAAGTGGGTCAAATGGTGATTCCATTCTAGTTTTTGGAACAATCTCCATACTGCTTTACAGAGTGGGTTGTACCAATTTGCAGTCCCACCAGCAATGTATGAGTATACCTTTTCCCTACATCCTCACCAATGTTTATTGTTACTTGTATTCTTGATAATTGCCATTCTGATTGGAGATGGCATCTCAGTGTAGTTTTAATTTGCATTTCTCTAATTGCTAGAGATGTTGAACATTTTTTCATATATTTGTTGATCATTCATATTTCTTCTTCTGGGAAGTGTCTGTTCAGTTCCTTTGCCTTTTTATTGATTGGATTATTTGCTTTTTATATGCTAAGTTTTTCAAGTTCTTTCTGATGTCTTGGAAATCAATGTTCTATCTGAGATGCAGGTGGAAAAGGTTTTCTCCCATTCTGTAGGCTCTAGTTAACACTCTTGATTGTTTCCTTTACTCTGAAGAAGTTTCTAGTTTTATGCCATCCCATTTATTGATTTTTGATTTTACTTCTTGCATGTTAGGAGTCTTAGTAAGGAAGTCAGTTCCTGAGGTGATATGTTAGAGTATTGGAACTGCATTTTATTTTAATATGTACAGAATTTCTGATCTAATACCTAGCTCCTTGATCCACTTTGAGTTGAATTTTGTGCATGGTGAGAGATAGGGGTTCAATTTCATTCCACTACATATGGATTTCTAGTTTTCCCATCACCATTTGTTGAACAGGATATCTATTCTCCATTGTGTATTTTTGGTGCCTGTCTAGTATGAAGTAACTATTTTTTGTGGTTTTATCTCTGTGTTTTCTATTCTGTTCCATTGGTCTTCTTGCCTGTTTTGGTGCCAATGCCATGCTGTTTTTGTTACTATAGCTCTATTAAAACACTGGGGGAAAAATACAGATAATAGGAACATACATATGTAACATTGTAAAAGCTTTATATGACAAACCCAAGGATAATATCATTCAAATCAGAAGAAAAATATTAAAGCATTCCATCTAAATACAGGAACAATACAGTGATGCCCACTATTATCACTTGTATTTAACATAGTCCTTGAAACTCTAGCCAGAGCAATTAAGTAAAAGAAACTGAAGTATCCAAATAGGAAAATAAGACCTAAAACTATCTCTGCCAAAGGCATGATTCTGTATTTACAAAAAAAAAAAAAAAAAAACACTATACCAGAAAATTTCTAGAGCTCCTTAATGAATTCATCAAAGTAGCAGGATACAAAATTAACACTCAGAAATCAATTATGTTCCTATACTCCAATGATGAATCAGCTAAAACAGAAATTAAGAAAATCACCCCATTCACATTCACCTCAAAAAAAAAAAAAAAAAAAAAAAAAAAAAAAAGCCTTGGGCATCAATCTAACAAAAGAGGTGAAAGACTTCTACAGTGAAAACTACAGAACAGTAAAGAAAGATATTGAGGAAGACCTTAGAAGATGGAAAGACCTCCCATGTTCTTGGATAGGCAGAATTGATATTGTCAAAATTACCATACTACCAAAAGTTCCATATACATTCAATGTAATTCCCATCAAAATTCCAATGACATTCTTCATGGAAACAGAAAAAGTCATGAAATTCATTTGGAAAAATACGAATATCTAAAACAATTCTAAGAAAATTGAAGCAGGAAGCATCACAATACCAGTCCTTAAATACACCTTGTTCTTAAGTTTGCCTGCAACATTCATTAAGAGAGACCAAATTAAAGTCCATAAAACATATCTGATCAAATTTTAAATGATAGGAATCATACAAGATATGCTCTCATCCCATAATGGAATTAAACTAGAAATCAGTAACATGTGGATAACTGAAAGATCCATGAATATTAGAAAATCCTCAAATACAGGAAGATTAAGAAACACATTTCTAACTAACTCATGGATCAAAGAAGTAATCTCAAGAGAAATTTAAAAATACATTGAATTCAATTGAAACAAAAACAGGATTTGTTGAAAGTCGTGAAATGTAGTGAAAACAGTGCTTAAAGGGACTACATAACATTGAACAGAATGACCTTAGAAAAGAAGCAATATCTAAAATTAATAATTTAAGCTTTTGTCTTAGAAAACTCAAAAAAGAATAGAAAATTAAATTCAAAATCATCAGTGAAATATAACATGAGAAACTGATAGAGAATATCAATGAAAACCCAAAGCTAGTACTTTGGGGAAAAAATCCGTAAAATTGATAACCCATTTGCCAGGCTAACTAAATAAAGAGAAGACAAAATTACTAATATCAGAAACGAAAGAAGACATACCCCCAAACACTCATTAAACATCAAAAAGGAAATAAAATATATATTATAAATATGTTTGTGGTCACATTTTTAGCCAAGGTGAAATTTCTTGAAAGACGTTATGTACCAAAAGTCACATGAGAATTAACAGGCAGGAGATATATACTTATTTTTAAAATTTATTTTTAAAATTTATTTTTAATGAAAGCATCAATCATTAGCGACCTTCCAATATAGTACACTGGTGAATCCTACCAAAAATCTAAGGAAGACGTTATACCAGTACTCTTACAGAATATAGTCTGGAAGAAATGATTCCAGACTCATCCTATGAAGCCAGCATTAATAGATTAAAATATTGTTAGCCAAATATTTTCAATGTGAGTCCAGTGTTGTGTAAGGATTATACACCTGGGCTCCATTAAAGACATGCAAGTCTAGTTCAACATTAAAAAATCAGTCAATGAAATCTATCAAATCAACAGGCCAAAAAAGAAAATCTTGATTTTTTTTCAATAGTTGCTGGCAAGCATTTGTAAAAATACAACATCCATTCATGATAAAAACTCTCATCAAAACAGGAATAGAAAGTAATTTTCTCAAATTGATAAAGTACATCTACAAAAAACCTATAGCTAACAGCATACTTAATTGTGAAACTTAGTAACTTTTCCTTTAAGATCCAGATGTCCCTTCTCAACATTTCTTTTCAAAATTATGTTTGTATGTCTTTACTAAAGCAATAAGTAAAGGAAATAAAAGACATACAAACCAAGAAGGAAGGAATAAAAATTTTCTTTATTTGAAAATAGCATGATTGTGTAGAACATTCCAAAATATTGACTAAAAACAAACTCCATAAACTAGTAAATATTCAGAGTAAAGTTACAAAATACAGGGTAAGTATGTGGAAATAAGTCACTCTTCCAAACACCATAAATGACCAATGGGCATTTGAAGCTTGAAACACAGTATCACTTACATTAACACTCCAAGATAAAATAGTTAGGTATAAATCTAACAAAATGTATACAAGCTCTGTATGGGGAAACCTATAAAACTCTGATAAAAGAATTCAAAGAGCTAAATAAATGGAGAATCATCCCACATTCATAGATAAGGAAGACTTTCAACTCAATCTATAGAACGAACACAATCCCAATAAAAATTAATTTGAAGTTATTTTGAAGAGATCAATAAATTGATTCTAAAGTTTATGTGCATCAAAGATCATGAATAACCAGCACAAAATTGAAGGAGAAGAACAAAGGCAGAAAACTGACAACTACCTGACTTCAAGACTCACTATAAAGTTGTAGTAACAAGTTAATGTGGTGTTTGCAAAGGAATAAACAGACATATAAATGGAGCGGAATAGAGAGTGCATTATTAGTTCTACACAAATATTTAAATATTTTTTGATGGAGAACCACAGGGGGAAAGATAGTCTTTTCAACAAATGCTGCTGTAAATTGAACCTCCACACCCCCAAAACTGAATCAAAACAGAGATCTCAGATACTTCACAACAATTAACTCAAGGTAGATCATAGATCAAAGTGTTAAAACCAAAACTATAGAACTGTTAGAAGAGAGCATAGGGAAAATTCTCCATGACCTTGCTGCCATTGACTGAAAGTTTGTGCCCCCACTAAAAAAATTATAGCCCAAAATTATAAACTCTAATTTAATGCTGTTAGGAAGTGGCACCAATGGTAGGTGATTAGAAAAAGGTGTAGACCACATACACGGGATTAATGCTCCCTTACTCTTGCCCTGGGGACCAACAACGAACCAGGAAATGGGCCCTCACCAGAACACCAGATCTGCTAGTGACTTATCTTGGACTTGTCAGCCTCCAAAACTGCAATAAATAAGATACTATTGTTTATTAGCTACCTAATCTAGGATATTAGACTATAGCAACTGAAATGGATTAAGACACTTGGGTTTGGTAATGACTTTTAGGTACAATATAAAAGGCACAATCTCTGAAAGAAACCATTTATAAGGTGGACTTCATTAAAACTAAAACCTGCTTTGTGAAAGATGCTGCCTAGAGAGTCAGAAGACAAGTCAGATATTTGCAAAGAAAATATCTAATAAAGCATTTTTACCCAAAGTTATACAAAGAATGCTTAACACTCAACAAAAAATCAAATAGTACTACTAAAGTGGTTAAAAGACCTGAACAGATACCTCACCAAAGAATATATACCAATGGCAAGAAAAGTGTATGAAAAGATTCCCTACATCACACAGCCTCACAGAATTCCATGGTAAAATATGAGTGAACTGCAACTCTGTACCTATTAGAACAGCAAAAATCCTGAACACAGATGATGACAACAAATGCTGGCAAGAATGTGGAGCTAAAGGAACTCTCACTTTTTGCTAGTGGGGATGGGAAATGGAACAGCATCTTTTGGAAGACAGTTTGGCAGTTTCTTGCAAAGCTGTACACACTTTTACATATGATATGATCCAGCAATCACAATCCTTGGTATTTACTCAAATGAGTTGAAAATTTATGTTCACACAGAAACCTGCACAAAAATGTTTATAGTAGCTTTATTCATAATTTCCAAGACTTAAAGACAGTCAAAATGTTTTTCAGTAGGTATATGTACAAATAAGCTGTGGCATCTCAACAAAATGTTGTATTATTCCCCACTAAAAAGAAACAACTTACCAAATCAATTTTTCAATCATGGAGATAACATGATTCATAATACTAAGTGAAAAATCCAATCAATTGTACAATTCTGTACAGAATCCTCCACACATATCATGTGCCCAAATGGTGTTTTGTAACAATTGATGAATAAGAGGACAAGGGGAAACCAACCAGGAAGGAAAGACTCCTCTCCTGAACATCACTCCTCATGGACTGAGCATGTCAACTATATATATGTATTTAGTCTATTTTTTGGCCTGTATAGGTTATTTTGTGCTCTGAATAGACTTTTAATAGGATGTTTATAAAAATATTGTCACTAACTTCATGTAGTAGCATGTTAGTAGATTCATTGTTTGTGTTTCTATCTTTTCTGTAGATATTCTTCAGAACCAAAATCCTCTATAGAACCTTAGCGTCATGTTAGATTTCTGTACTATATTCAAAAGACTATCCATTCAAATCTTCCAAATTCCAAGAAGGAGCATTTAAAACATATTTTTACATATTACAAACTTAACATACAGTGCAATAGAATCCTTTTTGAATGGCCTCCTGGGTGTTATTGTTTTAGATGACTGCAGATGTACATCATTGTATCCTTTTCTGTATATAGTACTCTGTGTATAGTATTTATGCCAAATAGTTGATCAGGGAATTATCCCTAGGGGAGATACATGTTAGTAATGCTATTGTTATTATCATTATTAAAGAAAAATACTTCTTGAGGACTATAAAGCAGGAACTATACTAAGAATTTACATAATATCTCAATAAATAAGCATAATTACCTTATAAATTATATACTGTAATCCTCATTTTGTAGATGAAGCTTTAGACTGTCCAAGGCTTCACAGTAAAAAGAAGGAAGAGCTGAAATTAAAATAGTCTCTATATGACTTCAAAGCTTAGTGCCTTAAAAATATTAAAATTCCATCACCAACTTTTAAAAATGTTAATCATTTCTGTGTAAAAGAACATAATAAATGTTTAATTTTTATCAGTGTATCATTTTAATTGATGATTAAAACTGTATATATTTATCATGTACAGCATGATGTTTTAAAACATTTATTCAGCATAAAATGACTAAATTGAGCTAATTATTATGTGTATTGCCCCACATCTTTCTTTTTCATGATAAGAATACTTCAAACTGATGGTTTAGCAATTTTCAGGAATACAATACAAAGTTATTAACTGTAGTCAGTATGTTTTACAGTAAATCTCTTCAACTTTATTCCTTAAATCTACTGAAATTTTGTATCCTTTGACCAACATCTACCAATAATCCCCACCCAACCATTCTGTTCTGACTTCAACTTTTTCAGTCAGCTATATTATACATATAGTTGATATCCTGTGGTGGTGTCTTTCTGTGCTTAGCTTGATTCATATATCATATGTTCTTCATGTTGATTCAATTGTTGCAAATGACAATTTGTTGTTTGAAAGACTGCGTAGTATTCCATTTTGTATTTTCAACAGTGTTTTAAAATTGATTCATTCATTGCTTCCATATTTTGACTATTGTGAATAAACATGGAAATGTAGATGTTTTTCAGCATACTTGTTCATGTCTTTTTAATACATACTCAGAAGTGAGCGGGATTACTAGGTCATATGCTAATTTGAAAAAAATTTTTGAGGAACTTCTGTACTGTGTTCCACAATGGTTATACTAATTAAAATTCCCAACAAAAATCAGCAAAAGTTTCCTTTTCTCTATATCTTCACAACACTAAATTTCTTTTCTTTAATAATTGCCATTCAGGTATGAGCTAATAGGACATTTTTTTAAAAAATTGCATTTTCCTAATAATAGTCATGTTTCATGAACCTGTCGGCCATTTGTATGTCTCATATTGAGCAATATTACATGGGACTTTTGCCCATTTAAAATCAGCTCATTTGTCCTTTTGCTATTGATTTGTTTGAGTTTCTTATATATTTTCAATATTTAAACCCTAATAAGATTATTGTTTGCAAGTATTTTTTCATTATTTACATTGCATTCACTCTTTATTGATTGCTTGCTTTGCTATGCCAAACATTTTGAATTTGACATAATCCCATTTGTCTAATTTTGTTTCTGTTCCTCTTAATATCATATCTAAAAAAAATTATTGTTCAGACCAATGTCATGGGTGTCTTTTTCTCTATGTTTTCTTTTAATAGTATCACAGTTTTGGATTATATTTAAGTCTTTCATCAATTTTGAGTTGATTTTTATATATGTTTGAGGTGAGGGTCTATTTCATTCTTCTGCATGTGGACATCCAGTTGTGCCAACACTGTTTATTAAAGCTTGTCTCCTGTGTCCTTCCTCATTGTGTACTGTTATCTTTGTCAAAAACCAATTGACTATTAAAACATAGATTTATTTTGGGGCTCCCTCTTATCTTCCAATCCTCTACGTGTCTGTCGTTATACTAGTACCATGCTGTTTTGATTACAATACATTTGTTATGTGTTTTATTTTTATTTATTTATTAATCTAATCAGTTATACATGACAACAGAAAGCTCTTTGATTCATTGTACAAAAATGGAGCAGAATTTTTCACTTCTCTGGTTGTACATGCAGTAGAGTCACACCATTCATGCAATCACACATGTACTTTTGGTAATGATGTCTGTCTCATTCCACCATCTTTCATACCCCCATGTCCACTCCCCTCTTCCCCTTTGTCCCATCCTCCACTCATCCCATGCATCCCCCCCATTATAGATTAGCATCCACTTATCAGAGAAAACTTTCAGCCCCTGGGTTTTTGGGATTAGCTTATTTCGCTTAGCATCATGTTCTCCAACTCTATCCATTTACTTACAAATGCCATAATTTTATTCTCTTTTCATGCTGAGTAAGATTCCATTGTATATATATGTCACAGTTTCTTTATCCATTCATCTATTAAAGGGCATCTAGTTTGGTTACACAGTTTAGAAATTGTGAATTGTGCAACTATAAACATTGAAGTGGTTGTGTCAGAGTGGGATAACTGAGTCAAATGGTGGTTCCATTCCAAGTCTTCTAAGGAATCTCCATACTGTTTTCCAGATTAGTTGTACCAATTTGCAGTTTAATCAGCAATGTATGAGTGTGCCTTTCCCCCCATATTCTCACCAACACGTATTGTTGCTTATATTCTCGATAACTGCCATTCTGACTAGAGTGAGATGAAATTTTAGAGTAGTTTTGATTTGCATTTCTTTAATTACTAGAGATGTTGGAACATTTTTTCATATATTTGTTGATTGATTATTTATTTTCTTCTGAGAAATATCTGTTCAACAACTTAGCCCATTTATTGATTGGGTTGTTCATTGTTTTGGTGTTAAGTTTTTTTGAGTTCTTTATATATCCTGGAGATTAGTGCTCTATTTGATGTGCATGTAGCAGAAATTGTAGTTTCTCTCTACACCGCATTGATTGTTTCTTTCACTGAGAAGAAGCTTTTTTAGTTTGAATCCATCCCATTTATTGATCCTTTATTTTATTTTTTGCACCTTAAGAGTCTTGTTAAGGAAGTTGGGGCCTAATCTGACATGATGAACATTTGGGCCTATGTTTTCCTGTATTAAGGGTAGGATCTCTGGTCTAAATCCTAGTTCCTTAATCCACTTTGAGTTAAGTTTTGTTCATTGTGAGAAATATGGGTTTAGTTTCATTTTGTTGTGTATGGATTTCCAGTTTTCCCAGTACCATTTGTTGAAGAGGCTATCTTTTCTCCAATGCATATATTTTACTCTTTTGTCTAGTATGAGATAACTGTGTTTATGTGGATTTGTCTCTATGTCTTCTATTGTGTACCATTGGTCTACACATCTATTTTGGTGCCAATACCATGCCATTTTTGTCAGTATAGCTTTGTAGTATAGCTTTAGGTTTGGTCAGTGTGATGCCTTCAGCTTTGTTCCTTTTTCTCATGATTACTTTGGCTATTGGATAGCATGGACATTTTTAACAATGTTACTTTTTCCAATCTACAAATATGGGATATCTTTCCACTTTTTTGTTCTTCAGTTTCATTGTTTTCAGTGTACAGGTCTTTCACCCTGTTTGAATTTATGTTATTTTCTCACTGGGGTACTATTGTAAACAGGATGGTTTTCTTGATTTCTTTTATACTTATTGATAGGAGAGTGTTGAAACTAAATCTAGCATTTACAAAATACCTTGAGTGTAATAGATACTATAAAATGTATTCACTCAAATACATTATTTATTTAGTCTCCACAACAATCCCAAGTGATACTATTATTGCCATTTTCAGGATGAGAAGTTGAAGATTTAGAAAGTTTCAATTTTCCAGAAAATACATGGCTAGGGTGTGGTTTGGGGCCTACCCAGATAGATTATAAACACATAGCTTGTTCATCACACTACAAGCTTAAACTTTTTTGCGTTGAAGTTTTTCTAATCAAAACTAGAAATAACTATGAAGTGCCTATGAAGCAAAACATTTCTTTTGCTTAAGATCATGTTTTAAAAGACATATACTATTTCTCTCCCGTTTTCTATAGGTATTTGTATATTTTTTTTCAAATTTATTTTTTATCCTAAGTTGTTAGAAATGACAGCAGAATGTGGTATGTATATTTTGAAATTGATTTATAGCACGTAGGAAAAAAGGGTTTTTTAAATTTAATATTTAAAAATGGTCAATGTGCTTGGGCAATGTTACTCCTCCACAAATATAAAATTGTAAAAGTTGGCATTTCTTCTTATATGGAAACATGCATTGCTTTAAGATAACATTTTAAAAATATTTAAATAATTACTACCTATGAATGTTATTCATGGTGTGGCAATTCTCAGAATTTTCTTTGGGAGGGTATGGCTTTTATGACTTGTACCTACATGCTAACTGAGAGTCTCAGTAAATCTTCACAAACTTCTCTGTTTATGAATTATCTCCCTCATTGGATATTGATGGGGTGCATACCAGGTGTTATATTGGGAGAATGAATATAAAAGCATTCCTGGCACTGCTCTGGTGGAGCTGAAAGCCTGGTAGGGAAACAGACAGCATATAAGTAGTCACATTGATAAGAAGCAATTGGCAACTAAAACCGGTTCCTCCTGGGAGAGCTACCTAACAGGAAAAATTAAACCTTGTCAGGAAGGTCGGGATGGCTTTTCTGAAGAAGTGATGCTTGGAACCTAGGTCTGAGGAATAAATAAGAGTTGACAAAGTGAAGAAGGAAGAAAAAGGTCCACTTGTGGTAGTTGCATATGCCAAGGCTTCATGCTAGCTTCTCTCAGACTATACAGATATCATACATTGATAATTTGATATAAATTATTATTTTTGGTAGTCCTCAAAAATATTTCTGAATTCCTGAATATTGAGTTGTGAAAAATAGCCACTATAGAATTATAAATAAACTGTTAAGGTCATTTTTAAGAGTCATTGTTTTATACATATCTTCACATAGAAAAGCATTTTTGATCATTCTATCATAGAAACAATTATGAATCATTTCTGTTGACATGTAAGGTATCAGTACTATATACCTTATGAGTCTGGAGAAATGTGCATAATCTTAGTTATATGGAAATATCAGAAGACCTCAGAGGTTTTACTACCTTGTGCCAGGAATCATGGTAGGCTTTAGAGATGAAAAGAAATACAAGATAATGAATGATCCTGTTCTGGAAGAACTCACAAACTGAAGATTCAAGCCAGGCACAATGGCACAAATGTGTAATCCTAGTGATACAGGAGGCTGAGGTAGGAAGATAACTGAGTTTGAGGCCAGTCTCAGCAATTTAATGGGATATAACTCAGTGTTAAAGCATCCCAAGGTTGAATCCCCAGTACCCAAAACAAGACAACAGAGAGATTCGTAAGAGCAATGAGATAAATATCATCTGATATGTCCAGGGTAAACTCTTTAGCTTATTTTTAAGTGCAACAAGAACATAAAATTGAAAGCAATTATTGTTTTACTCTGCACTTTACTGCATTGTTTGACTTTATGTAAAGGCCCAAGATATTAGGAATGTCTTATATATAAATAAACATATATCAAATAACCTGGGGCCATTACATTAAGAATAAAATGTTATTTCTATTTAATTGCATAAATATAGCTATAATTAATTCTGCTCTGTTACTGACACAAATAAAGAGAGATAGCAGAGTGTCTTTTAACTTGAGGTAAATGTTCTGAGTTGAAAACCACCTCAACAATTCCACCTTCTGTCTCTCTTGCTTTTGTTCTTGATGTTCTGTCTACCAAGTATTCTTTATCATCAGGCCATAACAGAAGCCTTTCAATGTGAAAGGAGAAGTCAAAAGTCAATATTTGTCTCAGGTTATGTCATTGTCTCTCTGAGCGCCTATGAAAATTTCCTCTCTGAGTTAGATATCATGGAGAATCGGAAAACACACTCTTATTAGTCACAGGAATATGACTTTTCAGGAGACAGGTAATGTTTAAATGACTTCAAAGTAATAAGTGAATATAAAATTCCATTACATGCAAAATAGTGCTCGTAGCTCTTCTTCTAAAATTAAAATTCATTTTCAAAATTTCTGGCATATTTTTATTCTCTGATGATTCATCATTTGTATAGATTTAAGCCTTATAAAAAAAAGCATTGTGACACAATTACTTAGATATAATCTTTAGAAAACCTTTAGCATACAGAACAGGCTTTGGTGATTTTTATTTCAAAATCCATTCATGTGTGGAAGAACGTGCTCTTCCTTTGAGAAGGTATTCTTTTGAATAGGTAGGGAAAAGAAAATACTCTGTGAATTATTTAATAATTGATTGTGGAAATGGAGTCTTAATGAAATTTCCATCTTCCTGAAACATGAACTTTGTATATATTGCATTTCTTATTACCTAATACTGATGTGTGTGGTTACCTGACATAACCTAACTAGAATGCCTAATAGCAATGTACAGTAAGAAGGATAAGCTTTGAAAAAAATTGTAAACACTAATCTCTCTCCTTAAGTTGCAAATAAAACCATTTAAGCTGTAATGAGAAAAAGTTCTCATGACAGAAGCATGTATTCTTGCTCAATACATTTTAATTTAAATTGGTATTTGTTTTTCAGTTTCAGAGAAAGGGCACTATTAATGCGCATAAGTTTTTCATTAAAACAGTTTCTCTTGTAGGTTTTCTGTAGATTCATCTAAATTCAAAACCAACACTTTAAAATGGTTCAGTTTTCACTACCATTAAATAAAATTCACAAAATAATCATTTGTTGGATCCTAACACTTAGAATGGAAATATTAGGGCCACTCCTCACCCTCCAAACCGTTGTTTTGTTTCGTAGACCTATGTATGTTCATGTCCAAAGACAAATGAAATTCAACTGCCTAATGTTCTAGAACCACTATATTAAGCACTATAAAAAATTATAAGTGTCTGTAGCAGCCTGTCATCCATGGTAGCAATTTAGCATAGTGGACAAGCAGTCTACTGGAGTCCTCCCAAAGGCAAGAGCCCCAAACTCTCCCCAAGGTGTCCATTCTAGTTTTGAGCAAAGGTGTTTGTCACTTTGGTTTATTGGTCTCTATCATGCTCTCTTGAACTGTGTTAATTATTTTCTTCTTCTACAACTTCCAACTCAAATGACAACTGTCATGTCCTTGTGAGAACCTTCCCTCCTGCACATGTTTAATTCTTTCACCCATTTCTCACGTGCACTTCTCAAACTTTAAATTTTCTGTTGCCTCTTGCTCTGAGGATTCTACTCTATAAATTTTTGTCTAAAATGTGATATCAAGATTGGAAAAATATAATAATCTGATTATCATCTCAGTAGAAACTATGTAGTCCAGAGGTGCTATGACCATTCTTAATGTGGCCACCAACATGTAGGAAACACAGACTAGAATTGCGTAACTTTCGCTTTATCTTTCTTGCAATATTTTAGTGTAGTTGATCATAAACCAATATTTTAAAGTATGATTATTAACAAGGTGTACATTAAAATTTCATTTTTCAAAATTTATTACATTTTTCTGTGGATTTGAGATATTTGCAATGTACTAGAAGTAATTAATTTAGAAAAACTACCCAATTAACTACTTTAAGGATTATAGTACTTTAATATAATTGAAAACATCCTATAGCAATGTCTGAAGTAGTAATTATGCAATTTCCTCAGTCCAGGAAAACAGCCTCTGTGAAGGCCAGATTATTGGAGCTCCCTTCCTAATAAGTAGGTCAGACATTAGCTGCAGGCATCTCCAAGGCTATTAAGCATTCATTAATGTTATGTGAAAACACTGCTTCTGTGAGGAAACCATATTTCCAAAGATGAGGCTAATATTTTTACCTGCTTCTTTAGGAATGACCACTTTCACCTCATCAGAAGGAGTTTTGTTTAATACTAATATGTAAAATTAATTGAGTGGCTTAGTTTATGCCAGATACCATCGTACGTCTTCTACATGTATTATCTCTTCTATTTCATATGTGTTGAGCTTTATAGTATTAGTATACCCATTTTACATGTAATGAACATAAACTGTCTAGAAAATATTTTGCTGAAGGTTATACTTTAGGCAGGACTTGAACTAGATACATTTGCTACATAAGTTATTAACTACTTTGCATTCATTCATTCATTACTTAATTAGTTAAAGGATACTTTCCCACAGTGTTGACAAACCTCAAAGATGTTAATATAACTTGTAAGTGCTAGCCTTTGAATAACATGTAGAGCTCTAAGCTTTTGACTCCAAGATCCAGGTCTCTTACCATTTCTCTGGTAGAGATCCCAGAATTCTCAATATCAGGTTCTATATGTTGCATTTATATGTATTTGGATTATATATTTTGAAATGGCAAGGAAAAGAACATATAATTTGGTATCCCTCTATTTCTCTTTTTCTCTATAACTTAAGTGAAAGCATCTCATACTTTCTCACTGAAATTTTTGCAGTGCCAGAGAAGAGTAAAAACGCATCCTTGCAATATAGTTGATAAAAAGCCCTTGCACACACTCTGCATTTATTTTCTTGGAAGTTTTTCTTTTAACTTTAAAATCAGTGCAAATTTTATACTTTACTGCTGATACACAATTATTTTCTTTGTAAATGTTTTTATTTTAAAACCATTTTGCACAAAATTGAAGCTTGAGAAAAAGGCACTGTGATTTTATTTTTAATGTTGTGGTTATTATCAGTAAGCCATAGGAAATGCATGTCTGTTTGAGGGTAAGAGTGAGAAGTGATTCCCTCAACCTTCATTAATTTACTTTTCATCTCCACTTATTTAAGATACACTTATTCAGTACCTACATTACGCAAAGGTGATACAGACAGGATATATAGATAAATAATATATAATCTGACCATAAAAAGGTTTTCATAGCAGAGAAGTCAGCCTAGTAAGTAACTTTAATACTTACTAACTTCCTAGAAATAAATGCTATTACAGCAAGTCTTAATAGTTACTAATAAAATATTCACATATTTTCTTTATATAAATTTGTATTTGATACCCATATGCTCCATCTCCAGGAAGTGAATGACTATTGGTGCTACTGATGGAAATACCTATTTCTCAATTGCTCTTATTTAGATTCTCTTCTGGGTTCATGCTTTGAGCCTATCTCCAATAAATAGCTGGGAGAGTTAATGTTCCAGACACAGGCTAAGTGAAACTTCTCTGTCATTACATTTCCTGTGCTTATTTGATGTGTTCAACTCTAGGTCCAACATTTCTTAGTTGTGACATCATTTTTTGGTATTACAACTTACCATGCTTATCACACTTTCTTCATTACTGACATCCAGTACTTCCCTGTGATTGATCTTAAGGACTTTCACTGTTCTATTCAGTCAGCCTGTCCCTTTTCAGCATTTTAATTCATCTCACCCTCATCCTTGGTTGTTAGTACCATTATCTATTTTAATTCCTTGTAATATAGTGTTAGAATTTCTTCTGTGGTTTTTCAGAGTTTTTTACTTTCTATGCTTTCAAAGCTTTTGAATTTCAGATTTATATATTCTCAAGAGTAAACAAAATCATTCAATAATAAAAAACATATGTTCTACAATTACACACTACTACATCCAGAAACACAATACATATTGATAGTATGTACTGAAATTGCAGACCTAGTTTTAGAGATACTAAAAGAATCAAAGTCAGACATGCATACAGATTTTAAAATCAACCACCTCACTCGCCACCTGTCATCTCAATGTTAGCACTGATAAATTAATACTCATCATATTCAAGTGGTCCCTGCATGTTTAATTCTTCTCTGTCAAGAAAAACATATGAAAACAACGTCCTGGAGAAATATGCCTGAATACTTTAAAATTAGAAATACACAAAGTGTGAACAAGGGCTGAATAAGGTTTACAGCAATCCATTGGAGGCTTACGAAAAGTCTCTTCTCGTGATTTGGAAGAACTTAGATGGACTCTCATAGAGAAGGTAATATTTTAACTGGACTTAAGGCACAAATGAGTAACCATTTAATGTAAAGAGCCAGACAGCAAGTATTTCAGGCACTGGTACTGCTTGAACATTTAAAATGTAACTACTAAAAAAATATGAAAACACTTTCTAAGTGGCCTGGGGATATGGCTCAGTGACAGTGTTGACCTGGCATGCATGGGATATTGAATCTCTCTGCTCTCCCTTTCTGCCACGTGGAGGTGGCACATTTTATTCAACACTTCCCCCTGAAGGAAGTGTTCTACTTTTCAGTGTTCTCATCAGGAGACTGTGGCCATTGGATAAACTCTTTATTTTAAGGTCAAGTGTTCCATATGCCATAACACAATCACAGTGGTGCTATCTTACATTTCAGGTTTGGAAGATAAGAGTAGAAGGCATTGAGGGGAGGGGCCTCTCTACAGGGTGGGCAGGGACAAATGGAAACCACAAAGAACAAAGTAGCAAATGAATAGAAGAAGTGGTGGAAGAGAGAAGCATGTGGGTTACTTGTTGGAACTCCATGAAACACTTAATAAACCAGATAAATTCATAAATTTGTCCTTCTCTATATAGACATATGAGGAACAAATGTAATAATGCTAAATTTTAAGTAAAACCTTTTCCTCTCTCCTTGATGTACATTCTCACTTCTCCCCAGTGTAGATAAAACATAAATATTGCAAATCCACAGAGCTTATTGGAACTTTTCTGTTGTTTTCATGGCTTGAAACCACCAAATACAACATGTCTTGCTGTAAGCAGTGAGTTGACAAATCTAATCCTTGTCTACTTTGACCACACCAATTGCTCATTATTCTATGCATCCCCTAGAGGCTTCATGGTGTTTCAAAACCACTGATTTATGCCTTTCTAGAATTAGATGGGAAAGTAACTGTCATCAGCTTATCAGCCTAGGATAAGGACGATTCTTGTAGGTTGTGAGATGTGTCACACACACACACACACACACACACACACACACACAAAGTTTAAATTCTGTCACTGGGCAGAAGTATAAAAGCTTTCCCATGAAAACACACAATTTCTAGGTATTACCAGAAATTCTCACTGTGACCTTATTTAGAAGACAGGAGGGAGAGCTGGAAGAAATGGATATTATATGTTCTACCTATGCACAAGGCATGATGAAAAATTATGAATTGACTTAACCTCTTTTGCAAGGGAAGTTACTTTCTAGGAGAGTAGGTTAAATACACATGGCTCACAGCCTCAGAAAATACAGGTACAGTTTTCCAGGATGTCACAAGTCTGAAGAGCAATGTCTTCTTTCAGTTTAACAGTCTTAGTGATGATAGAGTTCAATACATAATCACTAAATTTTCAAATGGCCTCAGTCATAGAGGACTTTCCTTCTGTTTCATGGTGATATTTTTACTTAAAAATTATAGAGTATAAAAATTATTTAATGAATTTAAGCTAAATCAAACAAGAGCAAAACAAATGAATGCCATGGGGATTTTAAAAAGTATAAACCTTGCACCATGTTCTATAGTCCTTACTTCTTAGAAACCTGAGGTGGGAGGCCCAGGAGTTTGATACTAGCCATGGAAAGACCTCATCTCCAGAAAACAAAAACGTCAACAGACAAACAAAACAAAAATTAATGTTCTTTAGTTTGCCCTGGTTTTGCTAATGTAGAACAAAAATGCTTTACAAGTTATATGGGGTCATAAGTTAAATGTAAATAAGCAAATGGCAATGATATAGAAATTAAAACATACACAGAAATAAATGTATGTATGTATAGACTAAGTTATATTTATAGGGTTGCTATTTTTTAAGATCAAATAGACATGCTCTCTCTTTAGCAGTATTTATGATTTAACAGTGCAATATAGTGAGTGTAGCCTTCATTTGCTATAAGAATAGTTAAAGGTTTTCAAATAAAATACTTTCAAATAACTAAACAAGAAATTGGACTTTACAGGAAACCAAATTAGTGTCATTTTGTTTGGAAAAGCAGAAGCAAAAGTGAAGAGGTTTCTTCCCTCTGTTTATATGACATTTTAGAATATATACCAATATATTACTATTAGTATGTAGCAAAACTGGAGATTGCTCTGAATTGTAACCTGTAACTGTAACAGATTATTAAAATAAATAGCTATTATATTTTATAATAGGGATATTAATAGATGAAATCTTATATTTGTTTTTTTGATAAACCTTAATCTTGGTAGGATTTCAACCCACTAAAGTGCCTTTGTGTTATGTTAAGAACATGTTGGCTTAGCTCACCATTTATATCAGAAAGACTTCTATACTGATGGAGACGTATCATGATAGAAGATAAGGGAACTTTCTACCTGATAATAAGGAATAGATCCAATGCATAGTTATTAGGTATTTTTCTGGAATCATCAGTCACTGGCAGATATTTTATTTATCTTAAATAAAATATAACATTATCAAAAAATACTTGAGTATACTAAAAGGACACACCACCAACAATTTTCTCTCATTTAAATGACAAGTTACTTACTATGTCCTTTTAGAGTAAAACGATGTTTGTTACTACTGAGTCATTATAAAAAGCACTTTTGTTGTTTAATCACTTTCCAAGCCCATTTTTTCCCCCTAATGTTATCCAAACTAACTTCCTTGAACCTTGGACAGAAGATGGGAAAGAAGTGCAAACATAAGAAAGAAACATACAGTAAGAAAGGTAGTAAACAGAAAAAAAGCAATATGGTGGTGACTTCCAAGCCTATAAACTGAGGATTCACACTAGTTTTTCACTGAAGAACTATCTAGAATTTTCCATTTTATATTCCCCTAATCCTCTAAGAGCGTCTCACTATTTTTAAAGGTTCAGACAAATACTATCTAGTAGGATGTGAAACTGGTATATTAAGTATTTCTTCTTCAAGAAAAAACAAATCCATTTAACTTTTTCCATAATGCTAATACAATTTCATTTCAACTACAAAATTTTACATATACCTTTCCTGATACTTAATGCCTTAATTTACTATGTAATTAGGGTGACACAACATATTCTGAGAGACCTTTTTCAAATAGCTTCTGATATATTGCTCGGCATGGTATTTGAAACAAAGTCAATAGTCTGAATGGTCATGAATCCAGGGTGCTCTAAACTAGCCTACTACCCTGATTGGTACTAGTTTGGAAGGTGGGCTTGCTTAGCATTTTTTGATAGAAATCACCATAAAAACACTGGGAGGGCAGTTCTTAGAGTCATTAAAATATTTCAAAGGATGAAATTCCATTAAGTCAGGGTTTTCTCTCAATTATAACGTGTGTTGTGTACAGTTTGGAGTTTTAATTGCATAAATGTTTCTATTTTCTCTTCATTGCACTCCATAAAGTATTTTTTTAAATTCTCGAACCATATGTATTCTTTCTTCTTAAACTTCCCCAAATGCCTATAATTTGACCAGTATGTTTTCTCTTGCTAAACTGTTTTAGCACAATAGTAAACACACATTAAAATCTCTGGGACATTATTTAGTGCTTTCCTGGTTACCCAGTGCTACTTCCAGCCTCCAGGTTATGTATCCTCCATTCCATAAGAATAGCAAGAATACAGCTGCATGCTGATGTGGATTTTAAGTTTGGCAAGTAACACTGCAGCCTTAAAACTCATCTGTGGCTTCCAGCTGACACATGCAGATGTTTCTGCTATCAGGTGTTCTTTTGTTTCTAGGATTCACCATAATGTGATACAAATGAAAGAAACATTATGACAGCAGAAATGATCTTGTACTAAATATTTAAATATTGTCAACAATGCATCTCTTTAGGAGCCTACAATGTCTGTTATCCCCTTTCCTGAGAAAGTACTGAAATCAGCTAAATTAAGATAATTTCAGTTAATCAAGTAACTCAGAAATATGGATCTATGCCTCCTGCCCAAAGGACACCGTAATAGCATCCTTGTGACTATTCAGACAAGATTTGGAGACAAGAATCAAACTTAAGAATTATACAGTTTATTTGTTAAGTATTAAAATTTTGAAAATGAAAATTAAATAGGATAAAAATTGAATGAAAAATGACACTAAATACACTATATTCTACTTTAATGCCTTTCAAATGGGGATAATCAATACATATTTATTGTTATGATTAAGATTCTAGCTGACCTGTCCATACGAATAAGTGCCTTAAGTGTCCAGACAAAAGTCATCACTGTGAAGTGTTTAGGACACTTGCACAGAATTGTGTTAAAGAAGGATAAGACTTGATTTAATTGATTAAATTAAGGGGAAAAAATCCATATGCTATTTCTATCTATTGGAATTAGTTGGGTGGAGGAGTCTTTAGCTCCACTTGAAAAATATCCTTTACATGTCCCTATCATTGTTCTTTATGACAAAATAGCCATTATGGCTGCATTGAAGCTCAAATGGATTAAAAAGACTCTTTAAGACTCCAGTTGTTAAACTTATCCAAATGCCCCAGGCTATGATTTCTGTCATATTTTTAATTTATTTATTTTATTCTGAGGCTAATGTAAAAACTGCAATTGTAAGGAATGATGCAGAGAGATCTTATGTATCCTTTGCTTAGTTTTCCCCAGTGGTAGCATCTTGAAAAAGTATACTGCAAAAGAGTAGCCAAGACATGATCACTGATGCAGTCAAGACAAAACATTTCCAATTAGGACTACTCTGCCGTTACAAAAAAATGCTGCAGCCACTTCCTTGCTCCTTGTCTTCTAATTTCTTCTCAACTTCTATAAACTTTGTCATTTCAAGAATGCTATATAAGTAGACTCATATAGTGTTTAACCTTCTGGTATTTTTTTTCACTCATCATAATTCTTGAATATTTATCCAGAATTTTTCATGCATTAATATTTTATTTTGTTGCTGAGTATTATTCCATGGTATGGATACATTGATTTAAATGTTCATTTGCTGAGGGGCATCTGTGTTATTTTGGGGTTTTGGCTCCTGTGAATGAAGTGGCAATAAATATTCATGTATAAATTTTATGTGAACATGAGTGCCAGGAGTGTAATTGCTACATTATAAGCTAAGTTACATGTTTAGTTTTTGTTGTTGTTTTTTAAAGAAACTGCCACTATGTTTTCCAGAGTGGCTGCATCATTTTACATGCCCAACAGCAATATGAGTGACTAGATTGTCAAAATCCTCATTGCATTTGGTTTGTCAATATTTTTATTTTAGCCTTTTTGTTAGATGAGTAGTAATATCTGACTGTGGTTTTAATTTGAATTTCCCTAATGGCTAAGTAGGTTGTATTAGTCAGCTTTGTATGTCTGGGACCAAAATGTCTGACAAGAACAACTTAGAGGAAGAAAAGCTTATTTTGTCTCATGGTTTTAGACGTCTCAATCCACAGTCATCTGACTCCATTGTTGTGGGCCAAAGGTAAAGGAGAACATCAGGGTAGAAGGAAAGCTGTTCAGCTCATGGCAGTAAGGAAGCAAAGAGAGCCCAGAATATGTAATCCTGAAGGGCAAGTCCCCAGTGACCTGCTTCCTCTAGCCACACCCTGATTGTATAGTTACCACTGAGTACAGTAGTCCTTCCAAATTATTACTCCATCAAATAGATTAATCTACCAATTAAGTTACAGCTCTCATAATCATTTCAGCTCTGAACATTACTGCATCAACACATGGTCTTTTGGGGAAACTCTCATATGCAAACCATAAGAGAGTGTTTGATTCTTTGTAATCTGTATACACTCTTCAATGAGACATCTCCTCATATGTTTTATCTATTGTCTAATTGGGTTGTTTCTTCCTTTTCTTGGAAAGATTTGAGAATACTCTATGTGTTCTAAATAATAGTCCTTTTCATATTTATCATTTACAAATAGTCTTTCCATGCCATAGCTTGTCTTTTTAAATTTATTTTAAGTTGATACATACAATCACAAAATTATACATTTTAATGGAGTGACATGATATTTCAATACATGTATACATTGTATAATTAGGTCAAACATGTCTACCTCCTGCAACATTTATCATTTCTTTATGGTAAAACATTTAAAATCCTTTCTTCTAGCTTTTTGAAATATACAGTGAACATTTGTTTTCTATATTCAGCCTAATGTGTAATAGCACTCGAGAGTACAATCTTAGAGCACCTCCACTTGATGACTGAACTCCAGCCAGCTATTGCTCTGACTCACAGCAATGGCATAAGTTGCCCATCACCAGCATTTGTACCGAGCAGGGAATTCTGGTTTTGATCAAGTGATAGCATTGTGTCTATGATGAGTTTCAGCACCACAGATAGCTTCCTTCATCACAAAACAGAAATACATTCATTGCTTCAGTGTTCTAATCTTTATGTCTTTTTCTGGTTTTATTTTTGTAAGATACCTTTTAATTTTGATACATGCAATATTTTCTATAAATTACTAAGTTTAAAAGATTTTCAGATTTATTCAACATACTGCCATTGTATCCTCTTTTCTTTAGTATGTTTTGAGAATGCAGTTCAATCCTTCAACTTTCATTGTTTACTCAGTCCATACACAAACATCTTCACTGTCAAAGATGTTACAGCTGTCAAAGAATCTTCATGGAACTGAAGATAATCTCTTGTGAAGTTAAAAGCAAATGTAGTATCACTCATAGTATTTACATTAAAATACCAGGAATCTTCACTGGTGCTACTTGACATAGTATTGGACTATCATGTGAAGACATTAAAGTACATGATTTATTTAAATATACTTTTCTAAGAAAAAAAAAATAGCACATCAGAAATTTTTACTCTTATTTATCTGCAATGTAGTCCCCATTGATCAACTTTTTCCCATCCCTCTCTGCCCCTACTCTCTCCAGCTCTGGTAAACACATTCTACTCTCAATTCTATGAAGTCAGCCTTTATGTATTTCCCATGAGTAAGACCATGTGGTACTTGTTTTTCTGTACCTGGCTTATTTTTCATAACATGACTTATACTTCTATTCATGTTGTCACAAATAAAATGATTTTATTCTTTATTTATGGCTGAATGATATTTGTTGTGGCTATTCACATTCTCTTCATCCATATATTACTTGATGGACCCTCAGATTATTTCCATTTCTTGATTGTTATGAACAATGCAGCAATAAATATGGAGATACAAATATCATATTAACAGACTGGTTTCATTTCCTTTGGATATATATCTAGTAGTTACATTACTAGATCATATGGTAAGCTCTATTTTCAATTTTTTGAACCCATATTGTGTTCCATAATGGCTGTACTAATTTACAATCCCATCAACTGTATGCAAAGTTTCCCTTTGCACCACATATTTGCCATCACATTTCTTCTATCAGTCCTTCTTACAGGAGTGAGGTAATGCCTCATTGTGAACTCAACTTGCATTTCTTTGCCTATTAGTGATGCTGAGCTATTTTTCATATACCTGTTGGACATTTGTATGCATTCTTTTGAGGACTGTGTGTTTAGTTCTGTTGCTTCCTGATGTTTTAAGATGAGATCACTGTGTTTTCCATTCCTGCCTCAGTTTCCTGGGCTCACGAGTTCCTCCTTCCAATAACTGGCACTAAAGACGTGTGCTACCACATCCAGCTTATTGCTGGGTTTCAATTGTTTTTTGTTGTTGTTTTGTTTAATTTTTTCTGTTGAGTTTTTGGAGTTCCATATATACCCTTGATATCAAACCCACATCAGATATATGGCTTACAAATATTTTCTCCAATTGTGTATGTTTTTATGGAAAGAACAAGATGGTCCAATGAATTTATCATTCAATAAATTTAATATTTAAAAACTATATAATAAAACGCCTACCTATCTCACAGAGCTTTGAGAATTGAATGAGATCATGCTAGTAAAATTCTTAGCATAAGTAAGGAATTTCAACTTTATCTATCATTGTAGTTATTATTAAACCAAATAGCATCAAATGAAAGATTCACCTATTATAGGCATTTGCATCAGTTGTTTCCAGTGCAACAAGAAAGATGATCTTCCCCAATTCCAAGGAATATTGGCAATGTCTGGAACTATTTCTGGTTTCCACAAGAGTGTATGGGAGAGTGTATTCTTGGTATTTAGGAAGCACAGGACAAGAATGTCCCTAAGTACCCTACAATGATAAAGACTATCTCCCCCATAACAAGTAATTGTTATTTGTGCCCCAATGTTAATAGTGCCGATATTGAGAAAGTTTGATTTGAATAGATTGATGTCTGTTTGTGAATGTTAAAACCTGTTTACAGTTTACTAGTGAATTTTCATTATCTTGACCTAACTCTACCTCCAGGAACTCTTGTTTGATTGGCCATCCCAAATTTAGAACAACCTTTAGTGTGACATCTTTTCAAATATATGTTAATTTATACTCATATATCTGAATTAGGTCACCAGCCAGAGAATTAGCATTTGCTTGTAGGGACTTTGGGAATAACTCCATTTCACTACTGTACATTTTTGGTAGTCATCAAATAAACTTCACAACTCTTTCTTTTACTTTGCATTTCTGGTTTAAATGTCAGTTATTTTTAAATTTATGTTTTTCTTTGTGTCTCTTTCAATAACTCCTCACAGTTAAGAATGCAACACCCTGTTCATCAATAATTCAGTAACAGTTTCAGAAAATTGCTCTTTTGCTTTCAAAATGTAGAACCCTATTTTTTATAAACTCAAGCCATTAGAGTTTTCTCTTAGAAGTACCCCAACCAGCAATGTATATAAGATGACATCATCTTGACATTAAGATCAATATTTGAAAGATAGACTCAATATTAGTGAGCTTAATTCAACTGATGATTTAGAATAAATTCATTCCTAAGAGTACCAATCTGATGCAGAATCTGGATTAATGTACCTCCAGAGACTATTTTGACCTATGTGAGGTTTGTTATTGAATAGAAGCTATATTCCCCCAGCACAACCACTGGTCTTTAAAAGTAAAGCTAGAAGTGCTAGAGAGCTAGCTCCATATCATATTTAACTATCACTTCAAATCAAAGCCAAACCAACAAAGAACTTTATCTTCAAGTGTCATGCATATGCTTAGAGTGCTTTACTCTTTGAATGATAACATTTTAAGGTTGCACCCTATTTCAAATGTTGTTTCAAAAGTCTTATGTTCAGTCTGAATTTCCTTTTTAACAATAGGCCTTCAAGTTCGTTCATGAGTCTATCTCAAGATAATGCAAACATGAGCACTACAAGAGGCAACACACTAAAACTTTTCATCAACTCACACATTAAGTAGCATACTAACTTCTGGATCTGAAGGGGCCAGTAAATCATGGCCATCTGTTCCCTGTCCTTCAGGAGCAGATGGAGATGAACACATTAGCTTTCTACACCATTTTGTTTTTTCTTTTCAACAAAAATTGTATATGCTTACAGTGTATATGATACATACACACACACACACACACACACACACACACACACATAGTTGAATGGCTAAACCAAGTTAATTAACATGTATTATTATCTCACATTCTTATCATTGGTTTTGTGGTGAAACCATTTAAAATCTACTCTCAGCATTTTCTAGTGTATATTATGTTGTTATTGACTAGAATCACCATGATATACAGTAGATCTCTTAGACTTATTCTTGTTTTCTAACTAAAATTTTGTATTCTTCAATCAGCCCATCAGCTTTATAACTAGTCAAATGGACTGGAGAAAAATGGCTAAGTGTTTGCCATCTAGAACTACTGGATATGTTTCTTGTTTTGATGCAAGATGACCCCAGGATAGTCAGCAATGCAGTTCCCACCTTGGCAAACCGCAAGTGGAATTGCTTGCTGTCTGCTTCACATATGCTATAAGGAGATAAGAGGGTCAGATCACATGAGGAAAGATTAAGTAATTTACAGAGGTTAGAAATATGGGAAATTAGCCGGGCGCGGTGGCGCACGCCTGTAATCCCAGCACTTTGGGAGGCTGAGGCAGGAGGATCGCGAGTTCAAAGCCAGCCTCAGCAATGGCGAGGCACTTAGCAACTCAATGGGACCCTGTCTCTAAATAAAATACAAAAAAGGCTGGGGATGTGACCCAGTGGTCGAGTGCCCCTCAGTTCAATCCCTGGTACCACACACACACACACAAAAAAGAAATGGGAAATTGTCCAGAATAAAAATTAAAGCACAGAATCTCCCTAACTGCTGACATGGGAAATGTCAATACCAACTTTTAGAAATGAAAATCAGTACAAGACGGTACATGTTGATTTAAGTTATGGAAGATATGAGGAATAAAGAAGAAAGAAAAGCCCAATGTTCTGTCTTACTGACTGAGACCCTAATTAATTCCCTAGATAAATAGAGAGTCCTCCTATAAGATTCTATGGATAAGAAGATTAAAGGGTTTGGGGAGGTGAGCATCCAGGTGGACCTAGATTATGTCATAAACAGATTAAGGAGAGGTAAAGACTAGAGAGTGAATTTGCAAGTGACCAAGACAAGCTCATTTACTCAGTATTGTGCATCAGGCCAGCCTGGAAAAACAATGCAAGACTTGAACCTTAAGAAGAAAATAGAATGAGTACTTTTGTTACCTGCCATCAAGGAATTTTTTAGCTAATCTAGTGTGATTATTTGCTTTCATCCATGTCAATGGAATATATTGCTGCCATTTTTTTTTAATTTTTAAAAACATTTTTTTTAATTAGCCATCCCACTCCTGGGTCTATTCCCAAAGGACTTAAAAACAGCATATTACAGTGACACAGCCACTTCAATGTTTATAACAGCACAATTCACAATAGCTAGGTTGTGGAACCAACCTAGATGTCCCTCAGTAGATGAGTGGATAAAGAAAATGTGGTATATATACAAAATGGAATTTTACTCAGCAATAAAAGAGAATAAAATAATGGCATTTGCAGGTAAATGGATGAAGTTGGAGAATATAATGCTAAGTGAAATTAGTCAATCTCAAAAATCCAAATACCAAATGTTTTCTCTGATATAAGGAGGCGAGTTCACAGTGTTGTTGATGGGGGTACATAGGAGGATTAGAGGAACACTAGAATAGTCAAAGGGAAGGGAGGGGAAGGAAGGGAGTAAGGGGGGAGTGAGGGGAAGAAAAGTAAAAAAAAAGAAAAAAAGAAAAGGTGGTTGAATGAGATGGATATCATTATCCTAAATGCATGATTGAAGACCTGAATGGTACGAATACACTTTGTATACAAACAGTTCTATGTAAAAAGATGATCTATATGTGCACTATGAATTGTAATTATTATAAATAAAAAATAAATTTTTAAAAGAATAAAAAAACGAAGAGGACATTCATGCACAGTGATATACTCTAGGGCCATAAACTTGAACAACTGCAAGAAAGTGATGATTATTTAGCCCAATATAAATTACCAAAATTAATTTACATAAAAATGTAACCTATACTAATAAGTGGAAACCAAGAAAAGAGAATTTAACAATCAAATATGAATATAATAATCAAAATTGTTTAGCAAATTCTTTTTCTTTTTTTTTATTCAAAGTTGTATTTGTAATAGTAGAATACATTACAATTCATAATACACATATAGAGCCTCTTTTCACATAACACTGTTTGTATACAAAGAATATTCATACTATTCAAGTCTTCAATCATGCATTTAGGATAATGATATCCATCTTATTATACCACCTTTTCTTTTTTTTTCCCTTCCCCATCTCCCCTTGCTCCCTCCCTTCTCCTCCCTCTCCTTTGACCATTCTAGTGTTCCTCCAAATGTTTTCTCTGATATAAGGAGGCAGATTCACAGTGGTGTTGGGTGTCAGGGTACATAGGAAGATTATTGCTGGCATTTTTATGAAAAAGTACCTAAAAAGCTGATATGACCAATTTATTAAAAACTTACAACATAAAATGTAATGGCAATGCTATGCAACCGATCTTTCATGTTCAGTCTTTTGGCATTAAAATGATGGAGACTTGAATCATCTAGGCCTGTAAACTACAGGATAAATTTTTGTCTAGACAGTGAAGAAAGAGAACTTGAGAAACTAGCCAAGGCTGACTTTTCATGGGGTAGGAAACAAAGTGAGAACCCAATGACTAGCAATAAGCAATGATCAGTACAGCATTGGGTCTCTGGTGGACAGCAGTTGCTGAAAACAAGGACATCCCACAAACAGAATGATCCAGGTGGAAGCTAGACAGCAGTGACAAGTCTTTTCTCAAAAGAAGATGAATATCTTAGATTCAATTAATAATTTCTTCTGTTTTCATCTTTGGCTGAGATTCTAGTTTACCCGTTATTTATTTGTGTTAATTTTAGGCCATTTTTAATGAAATAATGCCACCCTATAAAATCTTCTTGTTGACAAATAGAAAAAAGTATATAAAATTAGTGTTACAAAGCATTGACTTGGAAAGGAAACTTTTTATGAATGAATTCTAGAATATCTGAATCTGAAGTAGGTACAGAAAAGAAGCTCTAATTTAATGGACATTGTTCTTACAGGAAAGATTAAATGAGTTTTCATTGTTCTTTGCAAGGTGAGAAAGCAAATTGTTCTTGTTAACTGCAGGTAGAGAGAAAGCCTTCACAAGGGGCATATTTGATAACTTTTCCTGGCAACAAGGTGTTTCCAGACACCCCTCTGGCTTGTGTATTAAAACTCATAAGGAAGCTGAGTTTTCTTGTGTAAGAAAACAACAGGGGTTTTCCAGTAGATTTTCCTATGTGAGAAATTTCAAATGCTTACTAGTGAAGAACTGGACTGTTTTGCTGATAATTTTATTAGTGGCCACTTTGTGAAGGATAAAGTGGGAAGAATTCTAGGACAAGATTTCCTCTTTTTCTTTAGGTAACACAGACAAAGAATATATGACTAGTTCACGATGGATTCAGTTATTATCCAAAAAGAATTAGCAGAAATTGTGATTCAGAAATGTGCTGCCAAGGCAGCAGTTCTGGGCCTGTGTGGGTGGGTATAAAATCAGCACTAAGATTTGCAAAACTTTAAAGTAAAAATCAGGACTTAACTTATAGTTTCCTGGGGCAATGGATAATTCAGAGCAGCACACAGCAATCTGAAATAAGCAGTGGTTACATCACCTTGAAACAGGTAAGGATTATATAGGGAAAGAGACTTGTACAAGTATGGCAATATTTCAGGATAACTAATAATATTAGTATCATTTATTATTATTAGTTTAAGAATGGCAATTTCATTACATTTGTCTGATGTGAGATTTTGAGAAACTTAAAGGAAGAAACTGTGCCCTGACTCTTTTTAGAGCTCAATGCCAAGCTCATATCCTGGTATACAGTTAGAGCATATTAAATATTCGCTGAGGAAATGAAATTATAAAGCAACTGCAGAATATGACCTCTGAGTCGGATGTGATAAGTCAGCACTATTCAATAAGATAATGGAACTTTTCTGCACTGTCTGATATGGTAGCTGCTAACATGAAGCAATGAAACTTTATTAAGCATTTGAAATATGACTAGTAAAACTGAGGAACAGCTTTATTAATTTTATCTCATTTTAATCATTTAAATATAAGATTAAGTAGCCACATGTTGGACAGTGTGGTGTTCACTTTACGAAAGATTAAAAGGAACAGAATGTGCTGGTTTCTAAATGGCTATTTTAATAATACTTGACATTATCTAGTTCCCCTTCCAATTTATCATCTTTCTTTCATCAATTAAAGAAAATCCAAAGGGTAAAGATGTCTTAAATTTCAGATTAGTAAAAAAATGCCCGGTCTTAATTTTTACTTTCTATGAGTAAACATCACCTATCCATCTCAAAATCACTGACGCTCTGTCTAGGCAGCCAAACACAGCACGAGAACACTAAGCTCATAGACCTGTTGGAATTTGGGGTACAATAAGTGCTTGAAGTGTAATTGTGAGTATGTTCTTTAAGACTTCTGAGTCTCGGTCCCCTCTTCAGTGAAATGAAGATTATGATATCTAAACTGTAGGTTGGTGAGTGTGTCCATGACATTATTCATAGTTCTTATTGTAATGCTTGATACATGTAAGATAATAAATAGTAGCTGTAAACTACTGTAGTTGTTAAGGATAAGATAATGTGATAGGAGCTGTGAAGATACCAAAAGTTGTGGCACTATCAATAACCTTTTTGTCATTTGTCAATACTTCCTCCAAATTCCTGATGGAGAGATTATGGTCTGTTGTATCAGACCATGCCTATTTTTGAGGTCTCTGTCTTACCTCTATTTTCATTCTTCTAGCATAAAACCTGGTGCTTAATAGTGCATTAAAATGATTACTGAATTTGAATGATATAAAAATACAGTCTTCAATGCTACTCTTAAAGAAAAAGAGTATCCTTATGGTACACAGCAAGCAGTGATAGTTACAAAGGGGATATATATAGAAGATACAATAGAACAGTAAACATCTCATCACTATGATAATACTGATAATCTTACACACAGACACACACACACACACACACACACACACACACAGACTCACACCCCTAAGTAAATGATCTAGGAAAACATTTAGCTATAAATATCAAAGATCCATGAAAAGAAAATGTTCAAATTTATACAAATCTATATGTTATCAAGTACATAAAGAAAATTTGAATTCATGCAAAGGTATGCCATGTTTCTGGATGAAAAGAGTAAATGTTGTACAGAAGCATAATCCTTTCCTAAATCAATGGTTTGTGAAGAATTTTCAGGAACTTTTTGAAAAAAAAAAAGAGAGAGAGAGAGAGAATAATGAGTCTTCCCTATCAGATATTAAAACAAATTGCAGAACTGTAGTAAGTACACCAATGCAGCTTAGGTACAAGGGTAGATACATAATAAGTGGAATATAATAAATGTCTTCAAAACAGTCCCTTTTAAAAATATGAGTTTAAAATAGGAAAAGGGTCACCTGCATGGAAAAATAAATCAGTTTAGCATCTTAACTCATAACGTATACCAAAAATTAATTATAGAAGATGGAGGGGTTATACAAAATGACACAGAAACACAAAATTAAAATATTGTTAACCTGGTGTGGATAAAAGAATATTCAGCATTAAGGAAAGTAAATCATGTAGATAAAAATTACATGTGTATAGATTTTTTTTTAACTTTTTACCAGTGCAAACATTTGAAAAAAAAAATTAATTAAAAGCTGTAAAGTGGGGCTGGGGTTGTGGCTCAACGGTAGAGCGCTCGCCTAGCATGTGCACGGCCTGGGTTAGATCCTCAACACCACATAAGAATAAAGGCATTGTGTACAACTAAAACAAATAAATAAATAAATATTAAAAGCTGTAAAGTGCAAAAAGTTCCAGAAGCACAATTAGTGCTACTACCTGTAGCACTGCACTTAGGAATTCTCCACCTGAAAAACCTTCATTTACATGCTGGTCAGGATGCAAATAATTATGCAACCTTGGGCTGAGTACTTCAGCCAAATTTGTTTTTCTTGTGCTTAAAATGAAAATATGAAATAATATATGCCTCACAGAGTCAACATGACAAATCAAAGATTTACAAAACATCAGTGTATTACCTAAAAGATAGGAAAGTGTTCAATAAAATATTAGATTAGAAATCAAAAGGGGATAATATCCTTGACATACAGTTTTATAGATTATAACTATCAATCTTCATCTTTCTGTTATAAACTTAAAGTGTTCTTCCAAGATATTTATTTATTTTTACTTTCATTTATGTAACCAAATTTTCCACGTCCCCCCGCCCATGTCTTCTGGATTTTCCATTGTTTTGAGAAAGTCTTACCCTCATTTTCAACTTCTTCCACTTGGGCACTTGATTATTAAAAAATATTCTTCTGTATTTTTATCCAGTATTGAGATTTTTAATTTATATAAAATTTATTTGTTAGCATAGGGGACTATAGATGGTCTACTATCATTCCATTTTAAATGGTTAGATGACTTCACAACACCATTTATTGAATAATAGTCTATTCTTCCACAGATTTTTAAATGCCATTTAGTTAAGATATATAAATGTTTATCCATAGTTTTTTTCCTGGAATCTATTCTTTTCTATTGCTCTTTTTATTGATCCCTCAGCCAACCTCCCTGTTTTAATTACTATAAACTTATGTCTTGGTCTCTTTTGGAACATTTTTTTTTATTGGAGGTTTCAATTGTATGATATTTTCTATATGAATTTTAGTATCAACGTATCAGCTTCCATATCTATAATGTTCAGAATTCAATAGGAACTCAGTTAAATTTATCAATAAATTTAAGGAAAACTGACATCCTGCAAAGTGAAATTTTTACATCTTAGGTTTTGAAATACTTCTATAATTATTGAGTTATTTTAGCACCAAACAATTAATATAACTTGCAGTATTCTTCACATTAGCACCACACATTCCTTTCTAAATTTATTCTCAAATTTTTATGCTAAAATGATGCTTTTTCCCCATTAATTTCCTAACAGGGTGTTCTTGCTTTACAGAGAAGCTACTGAATTTGGTGAACTTATCAACTTCCTCAATAATTTTATTGTTTTAAATAGCTTTCAGTTGATCTATATGGATTTTCCTATTAGATAACCTTATAATTTGCAAATATCAACAGCTTTGTCCCTTCTTCTACAGTATTTATATCTTCATTTACTCATTTCCTTTTTTCATTAAACAGGTTTTAGGACATAAAATCATAAGAAAAAAAAAAAAAACTCCATAACCATTAGTAGTCGAAATTAAAGCACTGTAAAGAAATGTGTTTCGAAATGTTATACATTATTTAAAAGAAAATGTGATATATATACCAAATGGAATAAGTTTCAGTTTTAAAACAGAATGAAACCATCATTTGCAAAGACACAGATGAGCCTGAAATATATTCCACATTTCTCCTGCCCCTGACCTGTCATCTGCTCCAAGCCTAGGGTCCCAGAAATCTTTTATCAATCTTTTGTCTCTGTATATTTGCCTTTCCTGAACATATTTTAAAAGTATTCCTCCAGTTGTAGTTACATATGTTTTGCCCAACATCATCCTCTCTTCCCTGACAATCACTCCAAACCTCTAGTAATCACCATGCCACTTTTTATTTCTATGGATCAAATTTTTGAGATTCCACATGAATTCCAGAATGAAATCAAGCAGTATTTGTTATTCTGTGTCTGGCTTATTTCTTAAAATGTTCAATTTTATATTTGTCTTTTCAAATTTCATTTGCATTCATCTTAATCCCCTGTTAGCTTTTCCTCTCTCTGACTTAAAATTCTTCTCAAGTAGCTATTATTTTATTCTTTCTGTTATTTATTATAATCTAATGTTGTTTCTTAAAGCCTTCCTTTTTTCTGATGTGTCAATACTATTTGAGTGTTTTATTTACCAACTCAGAAGAAACTGAAACAAACTGATGTTACTCTATGATGTTAAAAATAAGCTTATTTTCTTTTACATATTTTTCTGCATATAGTTGAATAGTTAAATTAGACCTTATAAATTAAAATTAAAGAATAGTAGTTCATAAAGTTATTTCAGCTCCATTCACGAGTTAGATTCAGCATCTAAGAAACAATTCAAATGAAGAATTTCTTCAAATGAAGAATTTCTTCAAATTTCTTCAAATGTTCATGAAGGGCCATTCGTTTGGGGGTTTTTATACACCAGTTTCTAAGAAGAGCATACAGTATTTTAATTACTTCTACTGCACATTGTTATCAAAAGGAGATGTGGTTTGAAATAAAGAAGCCCTGAAAAAGGGGGGAAATGAAAGTTTATTCAACAGACAAAAGTGAAAATGTAATACAAATGCACAGAGCTAATAAGGCAATAGGGGTCTGGTGACGTGGGAGGACAAGCTTCTCATCCTACTAGTCCTGACCAGGTGAGAGCATAATAGAATCATGTCACAATAGAGTTAAGTGGCAGCCTACAAAATTAAAATGCCCCAAATGCCCATATTGGAGATAAATGAGATATCAAGATGAACTCTCAGCTGCCAGTCCGGTGTTCCTGGAATGCAACTAGGAAACCTCAACCTGCCCAGGTCCAACACTACTTAATAGAGATCATTCACTCTGGGTTTAATATAAATGGGGGTGATTCCAAGTCCTGCGACAGGCAAGGATCCTCAGAACCACAACAACCACCCCAGGACTCCTCCTAGCTGGAACCTAATCAGGAAGATTAAGCTGGCAGAATACCAGGAAGGAGTTCCTGCTATGTCACCCGCTGATTGTAACCTCTCCCTTTGAGTCATTGAAAACTTGAGGCCACCTCTACATGATAGGAGACCTCAGTTTTTAAAGGGTATTTTCCTATAGGTGCTATTTTCCCTGACAAAACTTTCCAACCTGCTTAGAGTCTTTTGGTACATGAATATTTCCAAACTGTATTTAATCATTTCCTTTACTTTGACATCAATTAAAGCTCTCAAAAAGTCTTCATTCTGTGGTTTTACTGTCTAATCTTCTTTATCAACCATTGCCTGAAACAGCTGTCCTCAAAAAAACAACAAAAAATTTCTTAATTGCTAATGCCAACATCTTCACCTTTAAATATAATGTTTTTTTTCCCCACAAGTCTTCATAATGTTCTTTTTGATCCCTCTTTTCCACATTTTCAATTTATAGATTTCCTGAAAATCTTATCTTTAGTATTCTTCTCTAATTCACTCTTTTCCTAGATAATCTCATCTAGATCCACATCTTCATCTGTCATAACCATAAATGTAACTTTCAGAATTGCATTTTGAGCCTTCAACTTCCCCAAACTCTAAATCCATACATTCTATTGTTGTGGTGCATTTTAAATAAATCACCGGGTCAGTCTTGAAGCAAAACATGGAAATTTATTCACTGGTGGGTCGGAAGGGCAGCAGGCAAGTTGCCTCTGCAACCTTCAACCCCTTACAGAACATAGGGTATCTCTTTTATAGCCAAAAACCACAAGATACCAGTCAGTCAAAAACATAGCAATAAAGGCAGTGGGTCAGAATGATCCAGTTCAGGTATAGAACACTGCTCAAGAAAAATTGGACTAAAAGGAGAACCTCTTACATTGCATAAGTATAAAAGAAACATTTTTCAGCCTCTATGCATTGCTAAACCAGGTGTACAAAGCAGGATGGCAGAGGCAGGGTTTTCTCATGGGAGAAGTATTTTTTTTTATATATATATGAAATGGAGTCTCAGGGTAAAATGGAGTTTGTCTCATCAAGGCACATATAGTTTCACTCATAACACTATGGATATTTGCTTATCTATTTATACAATGATTCTGATAGGGATTTTAAATCCAATGTTTTTAAAACAACCCAGTTTTACATGTATCTGAATTCTGACCATCATCATGAATTATTCTCATGTCTACATAATGACCTTCCCAACCCTGAATTTTGTAGTTCTTGACTTTGCCAATTTCATTGACACTCATACCCACTCCATTTTTGATAATTCATTTCATGACTAAAGTGGATATTATTATCACTTGGACATTTTCTGACTTTGAAAACTAAATTGATAAGAACAGATGCTATGAATATACTTTGTATACAAACTGTTTTGTGTAAAAAGATGCTCTATGTTCAGTATGAATTGTAATACATATTACTACTATAAATTAAAAAAAGAAAACTGAGAACTTATTTCAGTGTATAAAATCAGACAAATCCAAAATATCCATCTACTTCAAGGTTATAATTTAGCCTTTCTTAAGTAAATCCAAAGTCCAATATCTTCTCTGTATCACTATTCACAATTCAATGTTGTGTCTCTAATGATTCACACAAAACAATGGTGGCTGGTAAATGTTTAGTAGCTAGTTCTATGGAATAGAAATCTATGATGAGTAACATTTGCTGATTTCTATGCTGTAAATTCTCCCAGTAAGGCCTGTTTCAAACTATCAACATGACATCACTGACTGTGCACAGTCATCTCTGGAGAGCTTGTCTGATTGTATGAGCCAAGGTGACTCCAGCACACCAATCACTGTCTCTAAGTTATCCTTCTTCCTTCTTCTTCCTCCTAGCTCATGACACGTTTTAACTTCACCTGACTTATACTGACACTTTATCAAGGAGAGTAAAGGTGGAAGGTGGAAATGTAGTCCACTGACAAATGAAGAGTCTAGAAACTATACGTTGGTTACTTCTTTGCTGGTGTCCTCGCCCAGTGCAGCCTCTGCCACTGGCCACTTCCAGGGTCTGGCTCTATTAGTGAGTCTTTGAGTTTTCACTGGAATACTTCAATTGTAATTTCTTGGGTCTATCATTTCATGGAAGCATAATATCTTGAGAATACTCACCAGAGACCCTTGCATGAGGATATTTTCCTTATTCAGCAGCCCACTGGTGAAATGGGCAAGCCAGCCTTGGCCCTGCCACCTTCTCAAGGTCTGTGAGGGAAACTCATATTCCCACCACAGCATCACATTGCCACATAGTTCCTGGCTTTTACCTTTGCAAATTCCTCTGTGTGTGTGTGTGTGTGTGTGTGTGTGTGTGTGTGTGTGTTGTGATGGTGATGAAATACTTGTTGATTTTTTTTTACCAATACTCCATTCTACATATTTCCATATTTCTAATGCCCTCATTCCTCACCCCAAGATTTTACCCAGTGATTTTAGCTTTTTATGAATCTTGAAGTCCTAAATGTATACCTGTCTAATGTTCAGAAATGCCTACAAACTGCTGTAAGGGAATCGCCTAGGAATTAAGATAGCTCATGGAGAGAGAAGATAATCATTCTTCAACCCACAAAGAAGGAGCCAAATTTTTTTTCTATGTTTAAAACAAATGTTTGTTTTGAAATACAATAAATGCTACTGAAATAAAACTATATATATTTTTTCTCTTGATGCCAATATACTAACAATAAGATTCCTGTTTTTTACTTTATCACAACTTTAATTCATTATTCTTATTTTTATGCAATTCAATGCTTCCAGTAAGAATAGCAAAGAGACTTTCTTAAATTGTATAGATGATAAAACTATCCTTTTGACTAACAATTGCTGAATACAAGTCACACTCTGAGGTAAAAGAGGGAAAACTATAGCAGTTTCTGCTGTCAAGGATCTTACTGACTAGAAAAATTTAAATGTTGTTTATGTCAATCACTCAATTAGCAAAGCCTGTCTTGGTAATCAGTACAGGGACAGATGCTGATGTCTCATTCCTGTAGCATCCAGGCCAACCACTGAGCCAACATAAGTCCCTCAGTGACTCCAAGTCAAATAGATTAAAATTCCATTGTATACTTTATGAGATATGAAAATCATGGGCATTCTCAAATCCTTTGGATTTTATTTCATTATAAATATTTAGCCATGAATTTTAAATAATTTCTATAGGCTGTGGACAGTACTTATTATTCAGAAACAAATGAAAATTTTTAGTTATCTCAAATGTGTTACTTCAATATATATTTAGCAATGTGGTTTATTTAAGGTACTGCATATTTATTTTGCTTTGGTTTGCATGAATTTTACTTTTCATATGTTTAACTATGGCATAGACGCTCACCTGGTCGGACATGTTATTTTATCATCATCATGCCCTCTTTGTTTTACCAATTCTAATACAGACTGATGGGGAAATAAGTGGCCAATCACAGATCACTACAATAGTTACCTGATCTGAAAGCCATGAGTAAATCTAATGTGTAATGCCCTCTCAGTGTTTTTAGACACTAGAGAGATTGAATTCTCAGTGCTAAATGTATCTGGCAAAAGGTGAGAGGACAGATTTCATGTGATATAATGCATGTGGCTGAGAGGCTCTATCAAGACTATAACAGAATTCACTCACTAATTAACAAATATCTTTATTTAAGTATATTCTCTAAGCATGATCTTTCAAGTTGCTACAATGCAGGAATTCAATAGGAATATATTTTTAAAAAATTTTCTCTTTAATTGGTAACCACATAGAGTACGAAAGCTCACTCATGGGGGTTTGGAGAAGTAACCCATCATTAATAATGAAGTTCTGTCATTTATTTTCCTTCTGTTTAGTATTCTAATAATTGTCTCTTTAACCAATTATGCATAATATTTCCACCTGGTATTGTTATACAAGTTAAGTTATTCTAATTTTTGAAAACCCTGCATTACATAAATCTCTAATGGTGTTCCATTAATAAGTAGAATTGAACTTGTCTATGTAGTGCTATCATCTATTTCTATTGATGCTACTACTAGCCCACAACTCAAGTTGGTTCATATATGACTGAATATGTTTTGCCAAAACATTCACTTCTTATCAAACTTTATTTATATTACCATATCTCAAATATGCCAATCACTTATTTTTGCACTGAAAGGAACTTTAGATCTTTAATCCCAGAAAATAAATCAACCTACTACTTGACATTCTGAATTTTGATTTTTAGTCTGGACAAAAGGTCCTCTTTTACACCAATAGAAACATCTTTTATTTTTAAATTTTTGTTGTATAATTTATATTAGTATTATAATTATTTTAGTAGACTTCAGACATGTTTTACAAAGGTCATAATGCAATTTTTGCTTAAGACACTCACTCAGATACACTGAAACATTTTGTGGGTATTCTGCATCTCCAAATATTTACTATCTTCATTAGTGAATGGCTTATGTTTGTTAGTATTTTTCCTGGTTGTTTTTCCCACAATTAGTGTTTCATATTTGAGAGTGTAACTGAAACTACACACCAAAAACTGGAACATATTTATTGAAAACTGCAGTAAACCATTATATATTAATATAAGAAAATTTCCCCACATCCACAACAGTGCACAGTTAATAATGGCTAGGTAAAAAGTTGAAAAATAACCATGCTGCCTTTTAAGACCTAGGTCTCTAGCAGGGTCACATTCAAATGAATTCATCAGATCAGAAAGATATATATATATATATATATATATATATATATATATATATATATATATATATATATATATATGCATGCATATGTTTTTAAATCATATGCTATGGGTCCTATAGCAAGATGTTTTAGAAGTCTTTTAACTCAGGTAACCAAAGACTCCACCTCATGTACAGCTCTATGCCATTTTATTTCAGCTTCTTCCCTTGGTAATTATTTCCTTTTGTTATCATTGTTTTTCTTTCGAATATAAATCACTCTATATAATTCCCACGCCCACAGTTCTATTATTCTAAAAAGCATAATAAATAATATAGAAAGCTCCACCACAGAGCTCTGTGGGGTATGGTGGGGTTGTGAATCTTCTTACACGAATATGTTTCTTATTCACTACCCAATTTCATTTCGTTAATTTTGTAATAACTACAGAGGAACTTTTCTTTAAAAGGAAACCTGCTGCCTTGGCCCTGATACTGCCTCAGCCAGATGTACAACTATAATTGTGCATCAACCACCAGGACTTTCATTCTTTATTGGCTTCTATTTAGTTAGAGTGAGAAAAAAATAATAACAGACAGTATTTGTTGAAGATTCCTCACATGCTAGGTAAAGTTCAAAATGATTTATCTGCATTAACTAATTTATTCTTCACAACTCTTTGAGGCAGAAACTTCTTTTTCTTCTTTATACATGTGAAAATGAAGGTGCAAAAGGTCATATAAATTGCTCAGGTAATAGGACTAGTAAATAACACAGCCAGGACTTGAACCCATGGAGCTGGATTTAGTGTCTTCACATTTAACCACCATGCTACTTGAAACTATCTGAAACTTCCTTCAGAAGGATTAAATGAATCTTTATACAACTGACAATGGACTTAGAGAAGATTAGGAGAAATGTCTTAGAAATTATAGATAAAGGAGTTACCAAGGTTATCATATGAGGAGAATGATTACAACTCATTTTCTATGAAGATCTTATGATAGCAGTCCAAAAATTACACTCAATGAAGCTAAAGTAGATAAGGACTTATATAATTATTTTTGGAAAGTTAGAATCTGAATAGAATCTTGAAAATTTAGAAAAGCGTGAATGTATAAATGAAGGGTGGTAATTGCCTAGTGGTGAGTGACCGTAAACCAGGTTTCACATCCACCTTTGTAGGCATTATTGTAACTTGAAGTTAGGAAGTTTGGTTCTTTGTCTCTTCAATTTGAGGAATGAAATCCATGGACACAGGGTGAGAGCAAAGTATCAGGATTTATTAGAGTAATAGAAAGGAAGCAGAGCTCACAATGGAGAGGGCCCCTAAGGGAGGGATGCCAATGGGTGTCTGTTGTCTAGGTGATGGGTGGGATGAAGGGAGAAGCATGGACCTATCAAGCTCTTAAAGTTCCAAGTTTAATAAGCCAATCAGAAGTGAATAATTTCAATCCCTTATTTACATAATAAAGAGCACAGGCCCAACCTTGTGGTTTGACACCTCGTGGGGACAGGAAGCATTTTGAGTAGGGGTCTGCTTGTAGTCTGCAATTGCTAGGTGTAAGAGCAAAGGTAACTAAGGAGGGAATGCTGTGGTTGAAGCTGTGAGGAACAAAATCAGGTGTTCTAACTAAGAGTTGCGGTGGTTGAAGCTGTTGGAAAGTAGCAAGTCACAGGACACTCTCCAGACCTATATCTCCTTTCAGGTTGGCATGATGACCCCTCCCCTAAGGTCCTTCTCCAAGGCTCTTTTCCTGGCTGCCTATGGGAGATCTGTCCTCCTGCCTCATTATCACTTGCCATTTTTCAAATAGGAAACAGATTTATAAGGGTCAATGATTAAAATCTTGGTTTCTCTTATCCTACAGCCTTACTTCTGATCCACATAGTAAACTGTCTCTAAAAATGTCTCAAATCATTAGGTCAGCCAGTTGCAGTGGTGCATGCCTGTAATCCCAGCAACTCAGCAGGTTGAGGCAGGAGAATCACAAGTTCCAGGCCAGCCTCAGCAAATTTGCATGGCACTAAGCAACTCTGTCAGACCCTGTTTCAAAAAATAAAAAAGAGGAGGCATATAGCTTAGTGGTAATGTGACCCTAGGTTCAATCTCCTGTACCCCCACCCTCACCTCCCCAAAATACTACTGAGTTATTGGGTCAAAGGTAATGATGTTATTTGACACATGTAAACAAGGTACTTCACTGTTCAAAACTATTATAAAGGTTAGCTCATTCAATATTTATTGCAATCCGATAAGATGATATTGTCCCCATTTTATAAGAAACAGGTACAGAGAAATTATATAATTTACCAAAGTTATGTGACTGATTCACATATCTGGGCTTTAAAACCTAGTAGTCTAGTACTGAAATGCATGTTCATAATCTCTGCACTAAACCACAATAAGAGAAAAGTTACTTATATCTGCATTTTTCAAAGTATGTCCACATTATTAATAGGCCACAAATAAAATGCAATTCCATTATCAAACCAGTTTTAATTGAATTATTGAATCCTTTTATAAGAAAATCTAAAATATAAATCTTACTCATGTATAAATTATCAGTAGATTAAACCATATGTATATGCTAATATTCAGCTATTTTAGACAAGTTATAATATGTCATGTCTCCAAACCAAATGGTTAAGTGAAATACAAAGTTTTTATTGGTGCATTATATGTTATACATTATACATTATGCTAATATTCAACTATTTTAGACAAGTTATAATATGTCATATCTTCAATCCAAATGGTTAAGTGAAATACAAAGTTTTTATTGGTGCAGTATATTTTTTATACATTATACATTATACTATATATTTTTGTGTTATTATAGCAGTAGGATTCATGGTGACATTTTCATACATGTGCATACATATTTATTTTTAAAACCCTATTAAAGCTGTGGATGATGACAAACACTTATTTCTAAGAAAAACAAGAGATATGGGAAGATACCTTTGACTTTTCTGGGCTAATGTTATGGAAAATCATCATGCCTTAGTATAAATCACTGGTTGTCAAAAACAGAATACAGAGCCAGATATCCATGAAGTTTTGTGTGAAAACTACTTTGTGGCTTACCCATGTGAAGGATGTTTTTGAGCACAAAAATTTATCTAAACATTGTTTTCCACTGATCTTGGTGATAAATAATGTAGGAATTTCTCTGAAGTAGAAATTTACTTACTCTTTTCTGTCCTTGTACTAATGTTTTCCTCTAATCATTTGGATTTCATAAGATAAAATATGGAATATTCTTCTAGTGCCTCTTTATTTTATCTAATAGAACAACCAAAATCAGTGGGGAAAAAATGCATACGCACTATGGCCAAGACTTAAAACATATATTCTCTAGTACTCCTTACCTTTTTCCCAGGCACACTCCTGATCGATTTTGATTCTCTGGGGATCTGTATTTAGGAGATTTTTTTTTTTCCTTAGGAGATCTACTACCAGATTTCACGATCATTTTCAACTGAGTTTAGTGGCATATACACAAATATAAATTAGAGATTTTAGCATTGCATTCCAAGATTCCAGGCATTCAAGTGAACATGTTAGCCCTAGAAGAAAACGCAAACATCAACTCCTTCTTTTATCCCATCCCCAATAAAGTACAACACTGAAACTAAGGGAGTCCATTGGCACAAAGCTATTTAAATATAATTATTCTGTTAAGAGGGGACTAATTTGAATTCATTTCACATCTTACAGCCTTGAAGGACCTGCTGGATGACACTTGATATTGATTTCTAATAAAAAATTATGAATGAAATGGTTATGTTAGACCCAAAGATACCATTCTGTTCTGTACTTTCTATCAAAATCTAACAAGCAATTCCATTTCCCTTTTCTCTCACTGGCTCACACAAGCAAAGCTGTCGTCACATGAGGGCATGGTATTGACCCAGTTTTGAAACTGCTTCCCGTGATGTTTTATATGAATGCACAGCTGATCACTCTCATCAGCAAGGCACAACTCTGAGAAGTCCACAAAGGAGTATTGTATATTTGATAACTATGCATAAGAATGGCAGTTAATTCTTTAGGAGTTTAATTTAAGCCTTTTTGCAGTTTCTAAAAGTAAGTGGGAGAATGAATAGAACAGAATGTTCTCATTTTGCAGAAATAGAATAGCAAAACTATATATCAAGAGAGAAATTAGACTGAATAGTCTTTAAAAAGACACACATGAGAAGTGGTAAAAGGAAAATGCCTTTTAATAGCTACTTTATCTTTGGGTATTTGGTTGCTTTCTTCATAAAAGAAATATTTGCACTATGCATGTTAACTAATGATGATACAAAGAATAATGTAAACTAATTCTTTAACAAATATAACTAAATGATTTCAGTTTAATAAAACAAAAGTCCATGACTACCTTGTATACAGTACAGTTCACAATCTTTCCTGGAAAATCAAGTTTTAACACAACATTTCAGCCTGTGGAGAAATTTTATTAGATAATAATAATCCTTTCACCTTTTAATACATATTCACACTGGTATGGAATAGTTTACTAAATATATACCTATTGGATTTATTTGAAGCCTATGCTTTAAATGCATACATAGAGAACAATTCTGTCTGGTTTTCCCAACCACATTTAATAGTATATAATCATTTGTCAAAAAACACATATTAAGCACAATTTATGTTCAAAACCGCAGAGAAATATGTGTAGGGTAACTATACCTTCACCAAGTTTCCAGCCCTCTTCCCTTTCCCTGCATTGGAACACAGAGGAAGTAAACTGATAGACTAAGAAAAGGGGCATTTGGGTTGAAAAATGTGTCCTTATATCTGGTTTTTCACTAGGCTAGAAGATAACTGTCAGCAACAACATGCCTTTAGTATTCCCCATGTCATAATGATCTTTGCACATTTTCTGATTTTAATGATAATTTTACCTAGAATTTGAAGCAGAGGAAAAGCAAGAAATCACTCTATTACATTATAAAATTGCCTCTTAGAAGATACAAGGTTCATAATTAGCAATGTTGTGTGCAGGCAACTACAAAAATTGCTTAATCAATAAAATGTTTACATACACCTAAAAAATGTGTGAAATGGAAGAAAGCATGGGAGAAGGGTATTTGGCAGTATGGGAAAGAGATTGTGGGTCATTTATGTTTAGAATGACCACATTCCTGACTTACTGGGGTTGTTCCAGCTTGTGCTTTTTGTCTGAGAATAATAATAAGAGAATCCCTGTTTCTCCAATGTGTGCCAGCAACATGTCATACTTATGCTAGGTATTAGAAATTTGGTGTATATTATTGAGCAAGGAAATCGTATGACACATGTCTCTTGACAGAAAGGTTATTCTGTGATTCTTAGTGCCTGGAGAAAAGGGAAGCAATACAACTCTAAGGACACTTTTTCATTTGCATATATCTGATTTGTCTGTTAGTGATTAAAAGACAGAGAGTGAGATGACACATAAAACCTCAAGAAGGGTCAATTGACATAATCTAAAGATAAGTGAAATTAAAATATAATAGATGAGTGATATTAAAAGCAGATATAAGTTGTAAGTTTGGGGAACTTGGGAATTAGTATTGTCCATAACAGGTAGAAGATATGGGAAGACTATTTTAAAGAGAAAATAAGAAACCTAGTATCTAAAATATTTTAAGGAATCAAAAAAAAAAGGCAAGTTAATAACTTATGATATGCTATAATGCTCAAATATGGATCTAAAGAAACCGGAAAACCACATTTGAAATCATTAACATAGAGGTGATTTGCAGAGACCTTAGATTTTCTGGAACAATTACTATTTGAATATCTTGAAGGGAATTTTGAGAACAGGGAGTCCAAAATATTGATAGTAGAATTTAAAATATATAGAAATATATATTAATTACAGAATTCAGTTAAATTAAACTGCATATATTTGAGAGAAAATATTAAATGATTCAGTGCAAGAGCAGCTAACTATAAAGCAATGGATCTGAGGACTGACTCTTTGGACTCAGCTCTTCATTGTAATTCAGCCACATTCTTAGAACAAGTTAAAATTACAAAAGGTTTAAAGTTGCCAACTATTACATTTAATTTAGATATTTATATAAATGCCATATGCTCTTTTAAAAATAAGGGTATAACAAATAATTTTTTTTAATTTATTTTTTTAATTTATAATAATTACAATTCATAGTGCCCGTATATAGCATCTTTTTACATACAACTGTTTGTATACAAAGTATATTCGTACAATTCAGGTCTTCAGTCATGCATTTAGGAAAATGATATAAATAAAATTTAATAATAAATTAGATTATCAAATTGCCAAAGTTTGTATTCTGGAGCAAGGTTTCTGGAACAAGATGAGTTTAATTACTGTCAAACTTACTCCAGGATCTGGAGATTTGCAGCTATCCACAAAAATCTTAAGTTGTCAACAATACTTTGGAGAACAGAGAATTATTTCATCAATGATAGGTATATATATTGGCTTGTCTATAAAAAGGATCCCTTTGGGAGAGAGATACAATTGTCTGCTGTTATGTTTTCAGGTTGAGCTGTCACAGTGGAAATCATTAATAGATCAGCTGTCATCTAGCATTGATTTTGAAGGGTTTTCTGGAGGGAGACTAGGAAAATAGACTTGGATTTTTGGAAAAATGTAGTGTCCTGGACTAAACAGCTCATTCTACTTGTTGTTCTATCTTAAGGATAATTATAAATGATTTAACTAGTGTTCCCCAAAGAAATTTCCAATACCACCCTTGGTCTTTTGTCTTGACTCTTTGTAAAAAATATCTAGTTAATGAAATTTTGATATTTTCTGGTCTCGTCTTCATTCTTTTAGTGGTATATTTTCAAAAGTTTCCATTCATTTGGGATACCTTTTAAAGTGAAGTATATCATGTTTCTTAAGGGGGAATAACTTTTCCTGATTTAATAACTCAATATTGTCTATAGTTAATGACTGAATTGCCTAGTATATCTCTTGATACATGATAATTAGCAAAGAGTAATTGAACAAATGAGTACATGAATGGATAGTTAAATGAGCTGAACATTCCCTCAAAAGCTACTCAAAATTATAATATCCTTAAGGACAGTAACTTCATTTGCATTTACATATCTTAGCAGTGCCCAGAAAAATGATTTACCAGTGCCAGAATTTTAACAAATTTTTGTTGAAAGAAGGACACAAACATGTATTATGTCAACGAGCCATTGTAACACTGCTTCTCTAAAGTCTCCTAGTCCAGTGAATCTCCTCTTTTGTACCCCTATCCAATTTTCTATTCAATAGTGTGCTTTAAAGTCAGTTTGTGGTGTTAGACAGTTTTCCACACCTTTCTTGGCATACACAAGAGAATCACATACATTTATTAAGCTAGTTCAATTAGTTTCAGGGATTAACTTGACTCATCAATTCATTAACTCTCGCCATAAACGAATACAGATAAAACAAAATGAAAACCAAGATACAAAGGGTTTTTGAACAAAGTATGGCAGTTCATGAAAGAGTAGCATCTTAAAAGTAGTATATATCATTTCGTTTGGCCAATGTAAAATGGATATAATGTTATTTCTAAATCAGTACTCAAGTTTTTTTTTAATCTAGTGACTCTTCTGCATATATTTAAATTGAAATTCTATGTAAATGTGTCTTTTAAAGTGCTCTTTAAGATGCAGATTTTATTATAATTAATTTAATGATACTACTGTTGGATCTGTGCTGTAAAATTTAGTATCAAGGATTATAAGAATAATTTGGTTTTATCTTTCGTAGTCTTATTGATAGGGCCTGCATGAAAACTGGGTATTTCTCAAGTACAAAATAAGGTGCCAGAGACTAAATAATAATGGGATGGGATATATAATACTCTCTGTCTGTAATAATCTGTTATTATGTGACCTTATAATCATTTTACTATTATTATATAGCATTTACTTATAAAATCTAATCAATCTTAATTTCTCTGCTCATAGTGATAAATTAATGATATACATGTCTTTAATAAAGCTAAATTTAACATTTTCTTCTTTCATTTTCTAACCACTAATAAAAATATAAATAAATGTCAAAATCATTTCTTAATTTTAGTCTTCTGTTTAGGATAAAAAAAAAATCTACAATCATAAGTACTTATTTCTATGATTTCCATAAAATCTTTAAAGATAAACAAGAAATTAAAAAAATTAAACTGCATGTCATTTTAATGATTACAGATGATTTATCTCCTTGGATTTTTTTTAGACACTTTAACAGGTTTTATTTAGAACTAATTTATACTTAATTTCAAAAAGTATTGCTCTTTTTGTATACAACCCATCTAAAACACTAGTAACATTTTACTAATATTGGTTACCTCATAGGGATTTCCAAACAATTTCTGTATTAGAGACCAGTTTCTGTTTAGAAACCAGAATCCTAACTCCAGTGAAGCTTCCTGTGTACAAATATTTTTGTGCTTTTCTGTCTTACCTTCAACTGCTAATGTCTAACCCAGTCCAATCTTGTTGGAGGCCTGTTGCTTTGGTTTCCTAAATTCTTAAAACCAACTGGTAATCTGCCTGAGATGTTGTGCTACGCTGTGCTTCTTTCTAAGCATGGCTTCTCTAATCATGCCCGACTCACTGGTTCTCATATCCAACCTTAAACTTCACTATCCCAGACCTACAACTTGACTTAATATCTGTAGCATGTGAGAAACACATTATTAAAAAGAGGGGTGATATACACACAGAGAGAGAAGACAACCTTGAACAAACCAAAAGCCAAGTTATAGGAATAGAAGGGATTACTGAAATTCTCTTCTTGGAATTAATCTTTATATTTTAAAGCAGGAAAAATAATTACGGTATTTTTCTATGTAGAAATGAAATTTTTGTAATGTAAATTGTACAAATATCTCCTACATTTTCCCCCATGTTCAAGAGCATTGCCAGGACAGAGGTCAACTCTGATGGCTTTCATGGAATTCACATTTCTATGCTGTTTCATTTTAATCATAACACCTAACCTAAGCTTCAACCTGATGTTAAAAAGGTGGCTATGAGGCCAATGACAAATCTTTTATAAAGACTAAGAATCCTGGAAAGTAAATATGGGGAAACTGGAAGGGAAATTAAGAGGCTAAAAGTGGTCCTTGAACAAAGTCATGCAGTTAGTTATGGATATACAGGACAATCCCCAAGTTTTCTAAAATAATGGTCTCTTCTGTACTTCACCAAAAATGACACATTGGTTGCATTTTTTTAACTTAAAAGATTAAGCATTTCCAAGTTTCATCTCTCTAAAGCCAAGTGTCCAGATAAAGAGGGCTATGCCATCCACTAGATTTTCAGACTACAGAAGCTAGCTTATAGGAACAAAGGTTTCATTTCATATATATGGGTTAAATGAAATTGATTTTCCTTTTTTATTCCATGAGCCATAAACTGAATCTTGAAAATGAATGTGGAAAAATGCAGAATGATAGAACATGCCTACTAAAGCAGGTGCATAATCAGAGTTTTTGGCATTTTTAAGAAATAAGCCTGAATTCTACTCCAGCAACACTTTGGATTTGAAGGCATTTTAGAAAACCATAATATTAGAAACATATCTTAGCAACTTTCCCATCTGTAATTTGGTTACTTCTAATTTAATTGTGAAATAGAAAATCATTTTGTTAATTACTTGAAAACTAACTTATAAGCAATCCAAAAGGAAATTTGGACTTTCCTTGCTGGTGTATTTAAAGTAGTGGGTCATTTGGACAGTTTTGCATGTGCATTCATAATTATAATTACATTCATAAACCTCTTCCCAGAGCTAGAACTTTTTGCTGAACACAGTCTTTTAAAAAGAAAACAAAAGCAAAGTAAAGCAATGGGAGAGTTTAATAACCTCATTATTTTCCTAACTAAACAATAAATATAATTACTCTGCATGAAGAGAGTGCTGCATAAATGATAAGTAATTATACTCAAAAGTAGCAACACATAATAATTTTTGTACAGAATGTAATATGATTCTTGAGGTAGGATCATATCTTTAGGTTGCTCCCTAACATTTGAGACCATGATAAATGTTTTAAGGCACAGGCGAATCTAACAAAGAAGGCACAAGTCACCCTGATCACTGAGGCAAATCCTAACTAGTTTTAAGTTGTTAATTGAGTCCCTCCAGCTATATATTTTTAATGTCATTTTCTTTATGCAAATAGCAGAGTACAGCAGTTGCCTGTTTATTTACAGTTAACATGTTTGTAGACAGTGTTTGAAGTGCAAAATAAAATGAAAAGCACATAGAATTTAAGCTGATTTGCAATGTGGGAGGCACAGCAATTTTCTGTGCTTATTAATATCTACATGTAAAATCTGTGATTGGCTGTAAGCTTCTTGAAGTCTGGTGCCTAAAGAACATTCAACTTGTTTACAGGTAGGACACAGAGCAAGGAACATGAGTGAACAAAATAAATGGGTAATATTCTTATGCCTGCTTAGGGTATTAATAACAGAATTTGAAGTTAGGGAAACAGTAAAAAACAAAATTCTTCAGATATATTAGAGAATGGCAGATCTGAATGCTTGCTTGCATTTAAACCATAGTCCTATATTGGTAAATTCTCAATTTAAGAAATACTTTCATGAATGTATTTCTCTTTAAATTATGAAAAGTTTCAAACATGCACAACAGATATAATGAATGTAATTAATGCACTTGAACCTGCTGTCCAGCTGAAATACTATACACACAGTCCCAAGAGTCCCATACAATAGCATCTTCTTTCTTTCTCACAAGCCCGAAGTGGAAACATCCTTAATTTAGCTATTGCTCTTTTCATGTTTTACATTCACTACAAATATGTGCAGTGTTCAAGAAAATATAGCATCATTTTCAATTATAAAATGCTGCCATATAATATATATAGTTCTGCAAATTGCTTTGTATACTAAAAATTATATGATTTTAAAATATGTATCCACTTTGACAAATGTAGTTCTATTTCATTCATTCAAATTGATTTAATTTGCCATTCTTTGGGACACATTTAGCCAGTCTGTTTGGTCCAGCATTTGTTACAACATTGCTACTATGGTTATTCTAGCATAGTACTCCTTGTGCTGGTGTTTAAGAATTTTTGTAGTATAGTGCTACTCAGTATGTGATCTATTGACCAGTATTAATTTATAAATTGTTAGTTATCTATGATGAGCTAAGCAAAATCACCTGAAATAATCATATGAAAACTTTATAACAAATTGACATTGTTGCATCTATACATATGATTTTGCATTTTGCAAAATTATGATTATGCAGTGATGAGATATTTAAGTTTTCTCTAACGATAGCTTAAGAAGTTCTTTTCTAATCTATATACCTTGAAACAGAATTGTTTTGACATCGAATATGTACAAGTTAATCTTTAAATATTGCCAATTATTCTTCAAAGTGGTTGTGACCATTTCAATTCTAACAAAAGTGCACATGAGTCTCAGTTACCTTTCATTCCATTAGTCTGTTATTTCTATGTTGGCATTGCGTTGTTGTTGTTTTTAACTTTTGAAGTAGGGATAGTACAAGTTGCATTTCATTTCCCTCTACTGGATAATGTAAACACTTTATCTCTGTTCTTTAGAGGTAACCCTTCAAAAATGTAGTGTGCACACTTATCTACAATCACCTCCTTCCCCTTATTGTTTGTTTATTTTTTACTTTCTCTTCCCCCCTGCTCCCTCTCTCTTTTTTGGAACTAGGGACTGAACCACTGAACTACATCCCCATCCCTTTTTATTTCATTTTATTTTTTTTAAATTTTGAGACAGGTTCTCACTAAGTTGCCCAGGCTGGCCTGGAACTTGGAAATCCTCCTGCCTCAGCCTCCCTAGTCACTGGGATTACAAGTGTGGCCCACCATGCCCATATTTATACAGTATGTTTATCCAGTGGATTTACACTTTGAATCATCCTTATTTTATGTCACCAATGATTATTTTGGATCACCTTAATTTAACCAATTTTTTGCCTCAATACCTTTTCAAGCACACTTTTGGAAAAAAGTAAGTTGAGACATAGAGAAGAACAACACAGTTTGAAAGAAAGTCATAATTTTAACAACAGTCATAGAAAGAAACAAAAATTAGAAATTTGAAATTCAAAGGAAAGCTGAAATAACAGGCTACAACAACAGGCCTTTGGAATAATTTTAATCTTAGTAGCCAGAAGTTTGTTTATACTTTTACTGTTTTTTGTTATTCATCATGTGTTCAAGCAAATTATTAGTGTTGTTTCATTAAAATACATATATTTCCATTGAAAAAAAATCATGTTTGACAGTATTTTCTCTTCACATATTGAAAAACGTTATATTGTCTTATAAATGCTATTGGTGATGATATCAACTTTTTCATGGTCACTTTAATTATAGGTACTCTGGAGAAAAATCTACCTTTCTCTCAGGCTAATTTGTAATATACCTGTGGAATTACTGTTCTGCAGTTTTATTAGGATATAATATATCTAGCTATGGATTCCTTTTGTTTACTTGATTAAGATTTATAAGCCTCCCACAATATGAATATCAGTGATATTTTTTAACCTGGAAAACATTTGTGCTTCTTCATTCTCCTATCTTATTATGTAGATTTTTTTTCTACCAGACCCTCGTACATGTTAAATCTTCTAATTCTGTTCTCCAAATCCCTTAAACTCTATCATAGTTTTCTTCTTGGGTCTTTGAACTAAATTCAAAGTAATTCTTAACATATATTATTTATTTATTAGTTACCCCTTCAGCTGGAGTCTAATTTATCCTAATATTTAAAGTTTCCAGGGGATTTTAAATGATATTTGTTATTAGTTTTTCTATAAATACTTTTATGATCATGGGTATTTAACAATGTATTATTCTTTTCCATGTTTCTAATTTTCTCTAAGCATTGCAAAGATATGTATGTACATTCAGTAACTAATTATTAGATATGCAGGTAGATATAAGTTTAAGTAGCACTTCATCACTGACTCTTCATCATGTGTTTTGTAATTGTGGACTTGGAATTCATGTTTGGCAGCACTTTGTGTTTAAGAATCCTGAGGTGTTAATTCCTGCTACATGTACAATATAAGTCACTACCAATTACTTATGATAATTCAGTATTTAGGGTATTCTAGACCAACTAAAGAATGAAAATTTAAACTTTGAATTCCTATAAGTGTATGAATATGCTTTCAAATTTTTAGAGAAAATAGTTTCCCCATGTAAGCTCAGGTCATAATGAAGGGCAAAAATCATACCGGGGATGGCCGTGCAGCCAAGGGATTTATTAACTGGCCTTTATGGCTGGTTAAGGGTAGAAAAGGAACAAGGAGATGGGTCAGGGAGAGGGAAGTGTGCAAGCTCAGGAAGTGTGAAAGCTCTTGTAGGAGAGTGTGCAAGCTCTGAACAGAAGGTGGGAGTCTGGTTGTGCCGGTTGCAGTCTCTGGAGCTATCAGCTGGGGCAGATGCCGTTGGGCTGGAGACAGTGGGTAAGTGTGCAGAGGCTGCCTCTTCTCCCTCTCCATCGTCTTCTGTCTCTCTTCTGTCTCGTCATCTCTTCTCCTCGCCTGGCTCGCTCATCACGTCTCTCTCCATCTCCCTGCCCCCAATGGACAGGAGCCCTTTTATATACCCCTGGAGCATTAGATTGTCCGTTAAAACCGTTGGTGGTGAAGACCATTGTCTCCTGTCCAGGGAACAGAGCAACCTTTAATCCCATTGGTTCCTGTCCAGGGAACAGAGCAAACTTTAATCCTATTGGCTCCTGCTCAGGGAAAGGGAAACAAAGTTGCTTCCTGCCTGGGGAAGAAAAACAAGGTTGCTTTGCTCAGGGCACGGAAACTTCTGGGGGAGGGGGGAGCCCATCTATCATTCCCCCTTTTTTTATTTTCTCAGGAAGTGGGATGTCTTGTGTTGGTCTGGCTACTTACTGCTGAAACTGGACGACGTGGGGTGTTATGAAGGGGGGATATGATAAGACAGGTGGGTCTGGGTGGAGGGCAAAAAGATTCTTAGGAGGCCAGTGTATGGTGTACAGCAAAGAGAAAGAAGGAGTGAGGGATTATTGTCCATCAGCTTGTATTCCATTGATGGGGCTTATGGTGAAGAGGCCAATGGAGAGCAGGAGGCCCATGAGCAAGGTATAGGTCTCTTAGAACGAGCCATTCAGGGTGTAGTTGATCAGATAAGCTCTGCCTCGAGGTGATGAGAAATAACATAATAGATGAGTTTGATCATTTTTTCAAGTTTACCTTTTTCCATGGGTCTACTCTTTCATGGATCCTGGCTGTGTTAGTCAACTTTCTGTTGTTGTGACCAAAATACCTGGCAAGAACAACTTAAAGGAAGAAGAGTTTATTTGGGGCTCAAGGTTTAGAGGTTCAGCCCATGATCAACCAACTCCATTGCTCTGGGCGTGAGGTGAGGTAGAACATCATGGTGGAAGGGTGAAGTAGAGGAAAGCAGCTCAGCCCATGGCAGCTGGAAAGCACATACACACAGAGTGAGAAAGAGGCAGGCTGGGATAGTGCAAGGAGATAGGGACAAGATATATTCCCAAAGGCATTCTCTTGTTGGCCTACTTCCTACAAGCTCACCCCCTATGTCTATAGTTACAACCTACAAGCTGTAGATCATTGAGCTATCAATGGATGAATCCAACAAATGGATTAATTCACTGATGAGACCAGAACCATAATCATTGCCTAAACAACTCACCTCCAAATAGCTTGTACTAGAGATTGTGTCTTTGAAACACAATCTTTTTTGGGGAAATTTATATTAAAATTGTAATGGAGGCTTTGTGTTATGTCTTCTGCTTTTAGTTCACAACACTATTAATATTCTTTCTTTAAACAAAATTTTTTTTAGTTGCTGATTGACACAATACCTTTATTTTATTTATTTATCTTTATGTGGTGCTAGGAATCGAACCCAGGGCCTCATATGTGCTAGGCAAGCACTCTTCCAATGAGCTACAACCCCATCCCAAACACCGCTATTATTCTGTTCTTTTAGTTAGCACAGTTGGCAAAACCCTCCAAGGCAACCATGATATGTATATCAGCTTCCACTCGATATTTTATCCCACTTTTTATTTTTGATTCCTGATTATTTCTCATTCTTCCTTGGAAGTTCATTTTTGAATCTAAAATGAAAGTTTTGCTACGTTTTACCCAACATTCCTAGGTTGGGTAAAACGTAGCAAAAGCTCATAAGTGAGACAATGCAAGAAAGTTTAGAGGTGAAGTTATTGGGTTATAAGAGCCTTAGCCTAATCAGTGCATTAATCCTCTGATAGGGATTAACTGGGTGGTAACTGTAGGCAGTTAGGATGTGTCTAGAGGAGGTGTGTCATTGGGAGCCTGCCTTTGGTATATATATATATATATATATATATATATATATATATATATATATATATATATATATACATACACACACACACACACACACACATATATATATTTTAGTGATGAGGGGAGTCTCCCCCCAACCTCTCCCCTTCCTGGTACCATGTTCTGAGCTTCTTTCCTCTACCACAGTCTTCTGCCATGACGTCCTTCCTTACCTCAGACCCTGAGCAAAGAGTCTGCAATCTATGGACTGAGACCTCTGAAGCTGTGAGCCCCAAATAAACCTTTCTTTCTCTAAAATTGTTATTGTCAGGTCTTTTGCTTACATCAGTGAAAAAGTTGACTAAAACATAAGTCTTTTGTATTTTTTTTCAATATTTTTAATATGCCATAATATTGACAATAGAATTTTAATTCTGCTCGTTATATTAGCCATATTCTACATGTTCTTGACTCCAGAACTCTATGCCAAACATTCATCCTTCCTTCCTGTTACAATTATTTTTTTTTCCATTTTACTAAGTCCTATCCATAAAAGAAGACTCTACTAAAGCTCTGTCTCATTTGGGAAGCATTCTTGTCTATCCCACAGAAAAGTGAACTGCACAGGTGAGATCAAAGATATACATCAATTAAGCATTAATAAAATCTACATTTCTACTAAGTTGTAAATGTCTCGGGGGAGGAAACATGTGCTACTTTTCTTTAATATATATTTGTACATCAATATGAGATAAAGTTTCAGGCTTAACTGACAATATGCTCAGATGTGTAAAGAAAAGCTATTTCTACTTTCTTTACTAAATACATAATATAAGCACTTTATAATCTACATACTAGGAGAATGGGCATATTTTATTACTAATGCTGTCTTACCTTCTAACCTCTTGGATTACTTAGTCTTCGGTCATTGCTTTATTCATTCAATTCTTCTTTAGACCAGCTGGCTTCCTTAGTCCCATTAGGTAATCTTCATGCTTTCTAGGAAAAGGTCATCTCTTAATATCTCACACCTTTTAGCTCACTATTCCTTTTTCATTTACTCCCTAGAATGGCATCTGGATATCAGACAACAAAGGGTATGCTTATGTAAACATATATCAGAGGGCAAAAGTTAAAGTCTAGAGGTGTGATACTATCAGACTACTTATGTCACAAAATAAGATATCTTGCTCAGTTCATTGTCACCTGACCTGCCAGAAATTTTAGATAATGAATCAGACCTGTGTAACTCAAGATCTTACCTACTGACATAATCTCTACTTGTCCCAGTGCCTGACAGTCCACTCCAGTGCCACTACAACAGGCACTGTGCTGAGCCCCCTGGCTCCCAGGTTTACACCCATGTCAAGTGAAACTGAGATGGCTTAGAAGTTAAACCTCATGGTCTTTCTCTTTCTGATTTTTTTTCTGAACCTACAAGTTTACTTTCATATGCTGCAGGTTCATTTGCTAAGGGAAAATGTGGCTTATTCTTGTGTTCTTACCAGGATGATTATCTAGGGTCTCCCTTAACTCATTTTTCTAACACACCTTCCTTTTTTGCCATTACTGTGTTTGCACTGTCTCAAAGAACAGTCTTCTTTTGGAACTTGATTTAATACCTTCTATAAAATATCCTAGCCCTCACTCCACTCCACTTCACTCTATCTTAGAAAAAATATAGTAAAAGTCCAGTACTCAGAAAGGCAAAAAAGAAAACATATCACTAATTTTTAGAGTATTAACCCAGTTATGATTTTAACACCTTCTGAGAGACAAGATGAATGAAGATGAAAAAAGCTAAATTGTCAGTCTTATGCCTATTCTAGTAAGTAGATTATAAATTGCTTACATATGTTGGCAAAAAACTAGGGGTAGGAAAATGTAAGATGTGGATCACATTTAAGTTATTTAAAAAATAGAATCTTTGTTTCTGGGAATATACATGTAAAAGAAATTATTTAACTACTTTTATTTTCTGGTTCGATGTTATTTTCCTAACATTTAGTGAATTCGGATGATCTTCTGAGTCCTAGGCTTTGGGCAAACAGCTCTCCACAGAAGTAATGTTTCTCAAAGATGGCAAGGGGAGCCAGAATTAGGTGGGTAAAATAACTAGTTTAGCTGTTCCCTAAAGCAACTGTGGTACATGGAATAAAAACATAAATGCTTCTCCAGGGAATCATTTGAGGTTTGCTTGTCTGGGCTCCATAAACTCTTGAGCTTTATTGATACAATGTATTTTTCAAAAAGTTAAGAGCACTACCCCATTTAAAGCATATACCACGTTCTCTTGACCGTATTTTCAACTTTTGGGTGATGTATGACTATTTCCCATTTCCAGCTCATTCTGAGGTTTACTCTAATGTTTTATTTTCTTTGTTGTTGTTGTTATAATAACGTGTTGGTTAGAGAAGGAGAGTAGTTGTGATCTTCCCCAAGTTCCCTAGTCACCTAAAGATGGTTTACAATCTGAGTCTCCCAAGAAAGAGATGTTCTTCTTTGGGCCTAGATTAGACTGACCTAGATTTGAATTCAGACTCTTCCAGACTAAAACCTCCTGGCAACTTTGTCCTAGACCCAGAATCCTACAGCACTGTGAGACCCTTGCCTGCCTTTCTACATACTTAGATCCTTTGCACTTCAACAGTAGCTATCAGTGTCTAGAATTTTGGGGAGCCAGTGCTGCACTCCCACACTCCCCAGTTTTTCCCTCCTTCTTCCACTTTATGCCAAATATTCCTTCATAAAGAAGGAAAAAGTGGTAATAAGTTTGCCTTAACTTCATTTATGCACTCTAAGCACTTTCTCCCTTAACTAACTCATCTTGCCTCTGGGCCAAAATACCTAAAATATCTTCACAGTGAAATCTAAAAGAAAAATCAATGAAAAAAATTGGACTAAGTGATCTCCAAGGGCACTTCTAGAGATGAGTTCTGTGACTTCATATGAGAACAACAATGTAAAGGAAAAATCCAATCCATTCCTTAAAATTCTATCAGTACTGAAAATCACTTGTGTGTGAAACACTGAGTGGTGACAGATTCAAAATATGCAGTTATGATTCACTTCCTAGATCCTTTGGCAGACACCTCCTTCCTGTGGAGCACAGAATAAATCTGAGAGCCGGTCCTGCGGACCTCCACTCCAGAGCAGGAGACAGCAAGGACAGACCGGCCAACTCTGCTTGAGTCCAGGCAGGCCCAGGTCAGTCCCTCTGACCGCCCTCCTTGGTGTGCAACCAGGCTCCAGCCTGTCCCATGGATCTCAGCCCCAGAGCAGGAGCCAGCAAGGACAGACCCACCAACTCTGCTTGAGTCCAAGCGGGCCCAGGGCAGTCCCGGGGATCTGCATTGGAGTGCCTTTAGGCCCAGGTCAATCCCGCTGACCTTCACCCCAGCATGGTCAGCCCCAGGTCAGTCCCGCTGACCCCTGCTGGTGTGCAACCAGGCTCAAGCCAGTCCCTCAGACCTCTGCCCCAGAGCAGGAGCCAGAAAAGACCCACCAACTCTGCTTGAGTCCAAGCAGGCTGAGGACAGTCCCAGGGACCTACATTGGAGTGCCACCAGGCCCAGGTCAGGCCCACTGACCTTCACCCCAGCGTGGTGGGCCCCAGGTCATTCCCGCTGACATTCCCTCGAGTGTGGCCGGGCTCAAGGGAGTTCAGCCAACCTCTGCCCAAGCACAGGTGGGCCCAGGTGAGCCCAGCCCACACACACAGAGCTCAGGCAAGTCTAGAACAGCTTCACTGACTTTCGCTCAGAGGACTGCCTCTTCAAACCAGCAGACCACCACAGGAGCTCAGAGTCAACCAGTTTGACCCACACCAACAGGCGTGGACCCAGCTCCAGGTAGCATACTTTGAGGGACAGCAGCAGGTTCTGCTAGCCCAATACTAAGGGGAGGCACAGATATCCTGCAAGGATATTATAAGAATGTAGGGAAGAAACTTTAATAACTCAGATCTACACTGTAAGAAAGTAAGGCAAATAGACAACATGAAAAAACAAGGGAGGAAAGTACCCCAAACAAACCAGGATTCTACAATAACAGAACCCATGCTCAGTAAAGTTGATGAAATGTCAGAGAAGGAGTTCAGAAGGTTCATAATTTAAATGATCTATGAATCAAAGAATGACCTAAATGAGCAAATACAGGCAAAAATTGACCACTACAACAAAGATATAAGCGAGCAAATACAAGTAGCAAAAGATTACTTCAAAAAAGAGATAGAAACTCTGAAAACAAACCAGTCAGAAATCCTTGAAATGAAGAAAACAATTAACCAAATAAAAAAACACAATTGAAGGCATCACCAACAGATTAGATCAACTGGAAGAAAGAACTTCAATGAAGACAAAGTATATAATCTTGAAAATAAAGTTGACCACACAATGAAGATAGTAAGAAATCATGAACAGAATATCCAAAAGTATGGGACAGCATCAAAAGACCAAATCTAAGAGTAATTGGGATATAGGAAGGCACAAAGTTTCAAACCAAAGGAATGCACAACCTTTTCAATGAGATAATATTACAAAATTTCCCAAGCATGAAGAATGAATTGGAAAACCAAATACAAGAGGCTTATAGGACACCAAATGTACAAAATTACAACAGATCTACAGCAGACACATTATAATGAAAATGCCTAGCATACAGAACGAGGATAGAATTTTAAAGGCCACAAAAGAGAGGGATCAGACCACATATAGGGGGAGACCAATTCGTATCACAGCAGATTTTTCAACTCAGACACTCAAAGCTAGGAGATCATGGAACAGCATATTCCAAGCTCTGAAAGAAAAGGGATGCCAACCAACAATCTTATAGCCAGCAAAATTAAGCTTTAGATTTGAGGACGAAATAAAAACTTTCCATGATAAACAAAAGTTAAAAGAATTTACAAGTAGAAAGCCAGCACTACAGAACATCCTTGGCAAAATATTCCATGAAGAGGAAAAGAAAAACAATGATGAAAATCAACAGAGGGAGGTATTACACTAAAGGAAAAAAAAAAAAATCAGAAGAGAAACCATGTCAAGGTAAATACTGAAAATAAACATGGCTGGGAATACAAAACACATCTCAATAATAACTCTGAATGTTAATGGCCTAAATTCACCAATCAAAAGACATAGACTAGCAGATTGGACCAAAGAAACAGACCCAATAATATGCTGCCTCCAAGAGACTCATCTCATAGGAAAAGACATCCATAGGCTGAGGGTGAAAGGTTGGGAGAAATCCTACCACTCACATGAAACAAGGAAACAAGCAGCGTTTTCCATCCTCATCTTAAGAGCCTTTGATGAGGAAGTAGCTAAGATGGTGGCTGGCTGAGAGCCAAGAGGAGGCGTTTACTTGTTTACTACAACTTACACCTGATCTTAATGTAATTGACTAAGAATCTTTCTGTGCTTGTGGGCACTGCGTGCCACACCTGTAAGTCGAGCTTGTGACACGTGTATGCTTGTTAAAAGAACTAATGTACCTGAGAAGGGTATAGAGTATTTAAGTAGACTGGGGGCGTCAGAGAGGGAGAAGATAGAGAGGAAGAAGAAGGAACAATAAAGGAACTACTCATTCCCAGTCTGCCTCCGATTTCTTTCCCGCGGTATCGTTGCCTAAGGCAGCAACACCTCATATCAAATAAAGTAGACTTCAAGATAAAGTCAATCAAAATGGATAAAGAAGGACACTATATACTGCTCAATGGAACCATACACCAACAAGACTTAACAATTATAAATATATATGCCCCAAACAATGGAGCATCCATGTTCATCAAACAAACTTTCCTCAAGTTTAAGCATCAAATTGGCCACAACACAATAATTCTGGGTGACTTTAACACACCCCTTTCACCACTGGATAGATCTTACAAACAAAAGCTAAACAAAGAAACTATAGAACTCAAAAATACAACAAACAAATTAGACTTAACTGACTTATAGAATATTTCATCCTTCAACAAGCGAATACTTTCTTCTCAGCAGCACATGAATCCTTCTCTAAAATAGACCATATACTATGCCACAAAACAGCTCTTAGCAAATATAAAAAAGTAGGGATACTACCCTGCTTTCTATCAGACCATAATGGAATGAAATTAGAAATCAAAGATAAAATAAGAAATAAAAGATACTCCAACACCTGGAGACTAAACAATATGCTACTGAATGAACAATGGGTTGCAGATGACATCACAGAGGAGATTAAAAATTTCTTAGAGGTGAATGAGAACACAGACACAACATATCAAAATCTCTGGGACACTATGCAGGCATTTCTAAGAGGAAAGTTCATTGCATTGAGTTCATTCCTCAAAAGAAGAAAAAGTCAACAAATAAATGACTTAAAATTACATCTCAAAGCTCTAGAAAAAGAAGAACAATCCAACACCAAACGTGGTAGAAGACAGGAAATAATTAAAATCAGAGCTGAAATTAATGAAATTGAAACAAAAGAAACAATTGAAAAAATTGACAAAACAAAAATTTGGTTCTTTGAGAAAATAAATAAAATTGACAGACCCTTAGCCAGGCTAACAAAGAGAAGGAGAGAGAAAACTTAAATTACTAACATATGCGATTAAAAAAGAAATATCACAACAAACACTATGGAAATACAGGAAATAATTTGAAATTATTTTGAAAACTTGTACTCCAACAACATACAAAACACTGAAGTCATCAACAAATTTCCAGAGTTGTATGATATGCCCAAACTAAAGCAGGATGATATACATAATTTGAACAGATCAATTTCAAGTGAGGAAATAGAAGATGCCATCAGAAGCCTACCAATGAAGAAAAGCCCAGGACCAGATGGATACACAGCTGAGTTCTACAAGACCTTTAAAGAAGAACTGATACCAGTACTCTTCAATTTATTTCAGGAAATAGAAAAAGAGGGTGCACTTCCAAACTCATTCTATGAGGCCAATATCACCCTGATTCCCAAACCAGGCAAAGTCACATCAAAAAGAGAAAACTTCAGACCCATATCTTTAATGAACATAGATGCAAACATTCTCAATAAAATTCTAGCAAAACAGATACAAAAACATATCAAAAATATAATATGCCACGATCAAGTGGGGTTCATTCCAGGGATGCAAGGATGGTTCAACATACAGAAATCAATAAATGTAATTCATCACATCAATCGACTCAAAGATAAGAACCATTTGATTATCTCAATAGATGCAGAAAAAGCATTTGACAAAATACAGCACCCCTTCATGTTCAAAATACTAGAAAAACTAGGGATAACAGGAACATATCTCAACATCGTAAAAGCTATATATGCTAATCCCCAAGCCAATATTATTCTAAATGGAGAAAAATTGAAAGCATTCCCTCTAAAAACTGGAACAAGACAGGGATGCCCTCTTTCACAACTTCTATTCAACATAGTAATTGAAATGCTGGCCAGAGCAATAAGACAGATGAAAGAAATTAAAGGGATACAGATAGGTAAAGTTGAACTCAAACTATCATTATTTGCTGATGATGATTTTATACCTAGAAGACCCAAAATATTCCACCAGAAAACTTCTAGAACTCATAAATGAATTCAGCAAAGTAACAGGATACAAAATCAACACCCATAAATCTAAAGCATTTCTATATATCAGTGACAAATCCTTTGAAAGGGAAATGAGAAAAACAACCCCATTTACAATAGCATCAAAAAAAAAAAAAATACTTGGGAATCAACTTAACCAAAGACGTGAAAGACCCCTATAATGAAAACTACAGAACACTAAAGAAAGAAATTATAGAAGACCTTAGAATATGGAAAGATCTACCCTGTTCTTGGATAGGCAGAACTAATATTGTCAAAATGACCATACTACCAAAAGCACTATATAGATTTAATGCAATGCCAATCAAAATCCCAATGATATTCCTCATAGAAATAGAAAAAGTAGTCATGAAATTCATCTGGAAACTAAGAGACCCAGAATAGCTAAAGCAATTCTTAGCAAGAGGAGTGAAGCAGGTGGCATCACTATACCAGACCTTAAATTATACACTACAGAGCAATAGTAGACCAATAGGCTGGTAGACCAATGGTACAGAATGGAGGACACAGAGACTAACACATATAATTTCAGCTATCTTATATTAGACAAAGGCGCCAAAAACGTACAATGGAGAAAAGATAACCTCTTCAACAAATGGTTCTGGGAAAACTGGAAATCCATATGCAAGCAAATGAAATTAAACCTCTCTCTCTCACCATGCACAAAATTCAACTCAACATGGATCAAGGATCTAGGGATTAGACCAGAGGCACTACACCTAATAAAAGAAAAAGTAAGCTCTTGTTGCTGCCTGAAGCGGAAACCGCTTGGAGCAACGAACACCGCAGGAAAATTCGGAGGCAGGATGAAAATGAAAAAAGGTCTTTTATTCTTCTTCTCTCTCCGCCTCCAGCAATCACTCCAAACGCTCTAACTCCAACCACCACCTTCTTTTTCTTCCCACACACTCTAACCAAACTCACCCAGTTATATACATATAGCTTTAACAAGGACACGTGCTTACAGCTCGAGCTTACAGGTGCGTCACGCAGTGTTCACGGGCATACAAAGATTCTTTGAATAATGTATTACTATCAGGTGGAAACTAGAACATCTTTTATGGCTCTCAGCTAACCGCAATCTTTAGCTATCTCCTTGATTATAGGCTCCTTCAAGCTCTAATCTCCAACATGTTGGATTAAGCCCCAAGTTCCTTAATAAGAATCCTGTAGCATAAGAATTAATATCAAGAATCAATAAATAGGATAGATTCAAATTACAAAGCTTCCTCTCAGCAAAAGAAACAATCAGTGAGGTGAATAGAGAGCCTACTAATTGGGAACAAATTTTTACCACACGCACGTCAGATAGAGCACTAATCACTAGAATATATAAAGAACTCAAAAATCTTAACACCAAAAAAACCGAATAACCCAATCAATAAATGGGCCAAGGAATTGAACAGACACTTCTCAGAAGAAGATATACAATCAATCAACAAATACTTGAAAAAATGTTCAACATCTCTGGCAATTAGAGAAATGCAAATCAAAACCACTCTTAAGATTTCATCTCACACCAGTCAGAATGGCAGCTATTAAGAACACAGACAACAATAAATGTTGGCAAGGATGTGGAGAAAAAGGCACACTCATACATGTTGGTGGGACTGCAAAATGGTGCAGCCAATATGGAAAGCAGTATAGAGATTCCTTGGAAAACTTGGAATGGAACCACCTTATGACCCAGCTATCCCATTCCTTGGTCTATACCCAAAGGACTTAAAAACAGCATACTAGCCGGGCACGGTGGCGCACACCTGTAATTCCAGCACTTTGGGAGGCTGAGGCAGGAGGATCGAGAGTTCAAAGCCAGCCTCAGCAATGGCGAGGCACTTAGCAACTCAGTGAGACCCTGTCTCTAAATAAAATACAAAAAAGGTCTGGGGATGTGGCCCAGTGGTCGAGTGCCCCTGAGTTTAATCCCTGGTACCAAAACAAAAAACAAACAAACAAACAAAAAAACACAGCATACTACCAGGACATAGCCACATCAATGTTTATAGCAGCACAATTCACAATAGCTAAACTGTGGAACCAACCTAGATGCCCTTCAGTAGATGAATGAATAAAGAAAATGTGGTATATATACACAATGGAGTATTACTCAGCAATAAGAGAGAATAAAATCATGGCATTTACAGGTAAATGGATGAAGTTGGAGAATATAATGCTAAGTGAAGTTAGCCAATCCCAAAAAGCCAAATGCCAAATATTTTCTCTGATATAAGGAAGCCAATTCACAGTGGGGTTTGGATGGGGAACATAGGAGGATTAGAGGAACACTAGAATGGCCAATGGGGGGGAGGGAGGGGAAAGGAGGGGGCAAAATGGTGAAGAAAAAAATAAAGATGGTAGAATGAGATGGATATCATTACCCTAAGTGCATGTATGAAGTCACGAATGGTGTGAATATACTTTGTATACAACCAGAGATATGTAAAAATGTGCTCTACAAGTATAATATGAAATGTAATACATTCTGCTGTCATTTCTAACAACTTAGAATAAAATATAAATTTGAAAAAATAAAATAAAAAAAATATGCAGTTATATTCTCCAGCCTCAACATCCCTACAACTTGATTATTAAGCTTAGAAGACTTAAATTTAAGAAAAACTTAAATAATATTTTAGAAGTCCCTTATTTATTTATTCATTCATTTATTCATAAATGACAAAGGAGCTCATACTTGCAGATGATGAAGTAAGCCATTACAAGTGCTCACATAGGAAAGGCAGAGGATACCTTGGGTTTAGGTTAGAATAGTACTCAGCCTCCTTCCACGGGGAGAGGCAGAAATGTGTTCTTAGAAGAAATGAGGTCCCACCTGATCATTGAAGAATATGTATGTGAAAGAGGAGGGCAGGAGATAAGGATGTGATTAAATTGAATCAGAGAGAAATCATGATTTCAGCAAAGGGAATAGCTCTTGTAAAGGTCCAGAAGTTTCAGTAAGGACATCCCCCTTTCAGGAAACTAATAGCAGTTCAGTCTGGCTGGAGAACATATGAATGACGATATAAAACCAGATAGTGATGTATAGTTCAGTTAATACCACATACAATAACATTTAAAATTCCAGATTTGTGTGACATAAAATGTTGTGACTTCAGAAGTTGAATAACAGCAGTTACTTAAAATTAGCTTCACCTGTGGGGAAGGTACATGTTAAGGAATTTCTAGTACAGTTAATAGTGTATTCAAAGGCTGAGTCAGAATAATGCAAGGATTTTCAATGGACTGTATGTGGGCCCATTTGACTAAAATCAGGGTGTGAATAGGGATTCACTGGATAAAGTTTGCCACCTCTAGCTATGCCTTTCTCTTCTTGCTGAATAAAAAGAAAACTTTTAATAGCCCAACAATGTGATCCCCTTGCCCATTAGGAGGGTTGGGAAATTGCATTCACGGAAAACCAGAGCTGACTTCTGATTGTAGAACTGTGCCCACAGTGTACCTAGCTGCAGTCCATATTAGAGGTGCCTTTACCACAGCCCACAGTTTATCATTGTTCTGTGGCAATGCTATGAACCATCACTATTTAAAACAAATTTTATTTGGAGTTGAAAGTACCCAATAATGTTTCTGTGTGTCTCTTATGAGCTAATCATGCCATCAGCCTCACACAGAGCCCCTCCCTGCATAGGGCCAGAGCTGCCTCCCAATAGCGAGTTATTTGTTTTAATGCTGGGATGTTCATGCATGGCACTCAAGTTCTGTATTCAGGAACGGACTCCTCTGTTCAAGCACAACCCCAAATAACAGGTTTGAGATGAAACCTAAGAAAATGTTGGTAATATATTTATTAGGTTTAGAAATCTAAAAGAATAAGTCAGATTTTCTAAGCTAAGAAAACTTCTATGGCAACACTATCCATATATTTATGAAATTATATGCATATTTTCAAACTGCTGAATTAATTTAATTTGAAGGAATTGAAGGAACACAATGTGTTATTTTTTAGTAAAATCTTGGAACATTAGAAGTCATATATTTTTATACAAGGATACATGAAATGCAGCATGTTAGCTAATATATATTCAGAAAACAATTTGTATAAACTTTAATGTATTTAGAATGTTCATTCAGCTTAAGTATATAATTAATGATATTAAAATATTAATTGCTACAAAGAGAATTATTCTTTCTTCCTAACATATTTCTATTCTTTCAAAAATTTAATAGCAATGTAGTCAATAAACCACTTTTCTATTAATTTTCAAAAACACTTATTTTTCTATTTGTAAAGGCCTCGCAGGTGTGAGGGACTGGGTTTGATCCTCAGCACCACATAAAAAATAAATAGAAGCCGGGCGCGGTGGTGCACGCCTGTAATCCCAGCACTTTGGGAGGCTGAGGCAGGAGGATCATGAGTTCAAAGCCAGCCTCAGCAATGGCGAGGCACTTAGCAACTCAGTGAGACCCTGTCTCTAAATAAAAATACAAAAAAGGGCTGGGGATGTGACCCAGTGGTCGAGTGCCCCTGAGTTCAATCCCTGGTACCACAAAAAAAAAATAAATAAATAAATAAAAATAAATAAAATAGATAAAAATAAAAATATTTTAAAAATGTATTCTCATTTGCTGGCAAATAAATAAATACATAATTTATAATCCCACTACCTCAAAAAATCACTATTAATAATTTTATGTATTAATTTGGAGCCTTATTTTAACTATATTATTTATTTCAAAAGTTGGGAATGCCTGTCGTCCCAGCTAATCAGGAAGCTGAGGCAGGAGAAACACTTAAGCCCAGAAGTTCAAGGTCATCCTGGGCAACATAGTGAGACCCTGCTTCAAAAAAGGGAATGGGGTGCTGATTATATGTACATGTATCATTCGCTTAAAATATTATCCTTTTGAACTTTACTCCAAGTTAATTTGCACTGTTAGGAAACATCAATTTTAGTAGCAATGTAACACTGCAAACTATCAATGTGTAGTAATTTGTTTAGTTACTCTTTGTCTTAAATATTGGGCTGTTTGCATCTTTTTTTCTTATTAAAAATAGCATTTTGTTGTGTACTTTTAAAATATATTTTAAAATTCTCATGATTTTAATAAAACAAAATTCTAGAAGAATTGCTGAATAAAATTTTGTATATGAACCTTGAAACAATCTTGCCATATTCCTGCTCAGATTATGTATTTTTATGCTTTTGAACCAGATTAAACCTAGGTATAAGAACCTGAAGTACTGAGCAACACTGTGTATTTATCTTGCTTTTGTGGTAAGCAAAAATGGTCATCTAAAATTTATATTGATATGCCTAACAGTGACGTAGAATGTTTTTTCCTTTTATAAATCATTTCTATAGCGTTTTTGAATTGTTCTTGACCTTATTTTAGTCTTTTTCCAATCCACTGAATAGAATTTAGGATTTAAAATACTGAATAGAGAAAACAATTTAAATAACAGCAATGCCATGTGGTAGCTAAATGAATACTTGAAATTAATCAACATTTACTTTCCTGTTGGTTAATAAGGATTTATGTAATGCAATATTTTTTAACAATTCAATTCATTTGTTTTATGTTTGCCTTTTACTTTTAAACATATAAGTCAGACTTCTCACTAAAGATTTATACTTTTTCACAGTTGTCTTTCACATATACACACTCTTTTTTCTCCCAAGCTTCATGCACCGACCTATTATTTAGAAGCAGCCAAAATCTCTGAAAAAATATAGAAATTTATAAACCAAAGAAATGAAACTCTAACAATGGAGACTTTAGATTTTCAAAGACAATTTCTTCATACACAAAGGGTCTTCTTCCATGGTGCAGTAAGCCATTACTATACACATATTCTGAATAAAACAGAATCTTTTTATTTCTAAAATAAAGAAAAAACATGTATGAGGAATACATTAAACAGACATGCAATATGTCACCTAGAATGTGCTAACAAAGAAGTACAAAAAGTCTTGGTAAATTGGAAAAAAATTTAAATGGTTATCCTGAATCTTAATTATGTAGAACCTAAAAGGGAAAGTCAGATTTTTGGACTTGGAGAAATTGTGGAAATGTTCTTGTTGAGTTTGTCAAGGATGTATTTCAATATGAAGGAAAGCAAATTATCAAGCTTAGTAATGGGGAAGTTTTCAAGAGGGAAGGGTCAACACTGAAAAGTGAAACTTTAGAAAACAGAATGTATTCATACTTTTAGAATATTTTCCATCAGAGAAATGACAGATGTGAAATTCACATTAAAGACTTTTCATTTAATATCTATCACCTTCAAGGCACCTAAAAATCAAAACAATGAAAATCTTTCAAAAGAGTTTCTCTTTTTCTAGATATTTAAAAAATAAAAATGCATTTGCATTCCATTCCCAAATGTTTCCACTTGTGATGCTCTAAGTGTCTGTTTACTTCTGTCCACTAGACCATTATAAGTCTGATAACTGCTAAATCAAGAATCCTAATCAGGTTGAACAAATCTTCTCTGAAATGATTTATCCTGTCATTGCTCCAGAGTGGGCTAAATTGAAGAGCAAGGTTAATCTGCCTCTGTAAAGGTGAACTCTAGCCTATCATGAAGTATGTGACAATAATTAATGCTGCTTTAGCTTTCTTTCCACACTCAGACCAAGAAACCTAGTAGTGATTTGAGTGTCTGGGAAACTTGTGTTGAGTTTCATTCATTTCAGCCACACAAGTGGAGGGAAGATTGGCATGTTTTCATAAATTCAATCACTCCACAAAAATGTTTTTGTTAGGTACTTCCTCTTTTCAATCCTCATTTCAGTTTCATGTAAGATTAGATAACTTTCTATTTTCTAATGGTAAAAAATGATCATGAATTTACAGAATAACACCTAAGCATTTGAAGTTATTTTCTTCTGTTCTACCACTTTTAATATAGATTTAGCAGTTTAAGAGTACACAATTCTGTACACTATTCCTGAAAAACTGTACTTAATATTAAAAAATTACAACGAGGATTTTTTTCTTCATTTGAACATATGTTTTTCTTGTTTTTTGGTCATTGTGATTGTTCTTTTTTTCGCTCTGCAGGGCAATAACATTTCAATTAAGATGTTAATGTGGAAAAAGGGGAGCAGAAGATTGATAGAGTTTTAGAGAAAGCAAAATAGATAACAAAAAAGAGTTGAAGTGAGGCAAGAATGAGAAAGAGGACTTCTTCAGAATAGCTCCCTTCTTTTTGTTTACTCACTGAGTGTCTAAAAGTATTTTCATGAAGAAAGGAAGTATAGGAAGAGAAGAGGTTTAGAGGAGACAACTAGGAGTTCGGTGTTAGAAGTTTATGAAGTATATGTGAAATAGACAGTCTGATACAAAAATGAGGATTTGAGAGAGAAGTCAATGATTAAGGAATTGATTTGAAAATCCTTAACATGTAAGAGTTCATTGAAACCGTAAGATTGGTTGGGCTCATAGAAGATCAAGCATCTTTAAACAATACTGTTATGATTTAGAAGTGAGATGCCCCCCAAAATTTCATGTATGAAATAATGCAAGAAAGTTTAGAGATGAAATGATTGGGTTATGAGAGTTTTAACCTAAACAATGTATTAATCCTATGATATGATATATGATATAATATTAGTTGGTAACTGTAGGCAAGTGGGCAGTATCTGGAGGAGGTAGATCACTGGGGGTATGACTTTTGGGTTTCTATTTCATCTCTTGTAAGCAGAGTTCTCTGTTTCCTGCTTGCTATGGCCTGAGTTTCTTTTCTCTGCCATGCCCTTCTACCATGATGTTCTGCCTCACCTTGGTCCCAGAGCTATGAAGTTGCCTGTCTATAGACTGAAAACTCTGAAACATTGAGCCTAAAATAACCTTTTTTTGCTATCATTTGTTCTTCTCAGTTCTTTTGATCACAGAGACACAAAACTTACTAAAACAAATACCCTTTCTCTGTATAGAAAAATTATTAATTTTTTTCCTAATTGTAGGACTACTGGGCAAGTCATTATTGAACCAAAGAGATTTTCTAGAAGATTCATATTATTTTCTTTATTTATCAAAGAAGCAACATAACCATGTCTAAGCACAATAAATTTATCCAATTTTTAAATAACTAATGAGATCAACAACCACGATTAAGAAAAATGTGTTTTCTGCTTGAAAATCTCTGTTTAGGAAAAAAGTCCCTGGTATAAAATAGAACTCCCTCAAGCCCAGAGAGTAAATTCTCCCTTTGAAATGTGTTTGCTACTCATATATTTTCATCTCAATAAAATAATAATTAAAACACCAAGTTTCATTAATAATTTAACTTATAATAATGTATGAATTGGAATTTTTTAAGGTGTATACTACTAGGTATTAAATTGCCATTAATGAGAAATGAAAGCAATGCTGCAAATTTGTGTATTCATTGACAGATTTTTTTTTACTATAATACTGGTATAGATTATAAATAGTGAGTTAGTTAACCTCTACATTTTGGAAATTAATATTTTAACTTTGGGAGAATTGTATAAGGGCAGGAGATGTCACACACAGAGTAGGAAAAAATAGTGATTACATAGGATGTTTTCTGAAGGCTGATAGTTTGTTTCTTATAAACATAAGTATATGTAGAAAATATCTAGATTTTAAAACTCTGTTATTCTGTTTTCATTAGTGAAGAGAGTGAGAATAGCATTGTTACAACTCATTTTTGCAAGATCATTCTAACTTTGAAAATAGACAATAGAAAAAATACCTGCCCATATGATAAAACTACATTATTGATAGAGAAATGAAAACAATCCCAAAATACAGCAAATCTAAGAACAAAATGAAAATATGGGAACCTCATCAATGTTCTCACAGATAATGTATTTTTCAATTTAAAATAAATAATAAAAATTACCATGTTCTTCTTTATTAGGTTCTTCTTTATTAATTTGTCTTTTTGCAATCTATACAACCCAAGGTCAAGTTACAGTTTACCATACATCTCATATGGGCAGTGTCTTTAGTCCACTTTATTTATGTTCTTGAGTCTCAGAACTCAAGAGAAACAAACAAAAAAATAGCAAGACATTGTGCCTCAAAAATCACAGGATTGGGCTGGGATTGTGGCTCAGCGGTAGAGCGCTCGCCTAGCACATGTGCGACCCGGGTTCGATCCTCAGCATCACGTACAAATAAAAAACGCATTGTGTACAACTAAAAGCAAATAAATAAATATTTAAAAAAAAAATCACAGGATTGACACCAAAATTCAATTTCCAACCCCTAACCACTGCCTGCCTGGTTCTCTGAATATTTCCTGAGTGTGACAATGCACTCATCCAGCTGTGGGTCCAAAATCATTCTGATGCCATTCTGTAGGAACACTGCAGAGGAGCCCGCTTCCCCTCCTCATAGATCAGTGTCTTCCTTCTGAAAGACTTACTTAACCCCTTTGTTTTATGATATTTAATTTGGCTTTTATCCTCATCACTTATTTCCCCTTTTATGGTGTCTTTGTTCACTCACTGATATAAAAAATATTTTAATATAATAAGAAATGGTGAAAGGAGTTATAAAGAAAAGTAATCCAGAGTAATGGGATAACCAGTATTGGAATATTTAGGATGAAGTGGTCAGGGAGGCTCTTTCTGAACAACAGAATGTGGGTGGACATCTGAATAAAGTGAGTGATCCCAGTAAAGATCTAGGCAGAGGGAACACAGAAGTGCAAAGATTCTGCAAAGCAACAAGGGGTGCAGCATGCGTAGGGACAAAGAGCAGGCAGGATTTCGGTGAGTAAGAACAGATAATAAAGTTTAAAAAAGTAGCCAAAGGCTAGGTCACTTAGTGTTTTGTAAGCTATGGGGAGGATTTGATATTTAGCACCTTCCTTAGATTTCTAATCTTGGTGCAATTTCAAACACAGTTTAGATTTTCCTGCCTCAGGCTTTGTTGGATAAAAGTAGTGAATGGCCTTCCAGTGCAGTAGGACCCTGAAGCTGCATGCCCTTTTGCCTGCTCTATTAGGGTTTGGCTTTTACACAGGAGGCTCCTGTTGCAAATTTCGTTTTAGACATATTATCTCTAACCAAACCTGCAGGACCTTTTTGTTCACCCACATGGAAGTAGACAGTAAAATAAAATGAGATTATATTTTATTCCAAAATATTGTAATGGCATCTCCCATGTGCCTTACTGGCCCTCACACCAGTCCCTCTCCAACAACTCACACATCCAAGGGAACATGTATAGTTCTAGTTCTTTTCTCAGTGGAACACAAGAAGATTAATATTTTTATTTCTAATTTATATTTTGTTATAATTTTTCGTAACTCAAAACTAAACTATTCTTACTTTTCTTAAATTTGACACAAGTCCATTTGTCAGAGAACATGAATTCAAAAATACTACAAACTGTTCAGACTTTATATAGGCTAATGAGGAACATGTCATGAAAAGGTTATCAGGAAAATGAAGTGCAGTCCACATTTAACATATGAAATGGAGCATCAAACCAAGTACTTACACTATTTAATGTTTCTTCCTGAGTGTGCTCCAAAATTCTCAACTGTGCTCAGCTGTGACTGAGTACATCATTTAGTACCCAGATAATTGTATGAATTATGAACCTTCAAAGAAGACAAGTTAGAATAAACTTTGCCATTGATGGCCTAAACAAAATGTTAAAGAGAATAAATGTATAGTTTGTTAGTGAATATGACATTTACATGCAAACTGAATAATGGCAAGATCATTAAAGGTCCTTTGTGCTCTGAATTAGAAGTTCTGTCTAAGAAATGTTAAAAACACTAAAGTAAGCTAAAAAAGAAAAAGAGGTATTTTTTAATTAGGAAATCAGAGTAGATGTGATAAACTTATTGGCAGAAGTATGTCTAGAACCTAAGGATAGATACATAGTGTCCTATTGAATGAAGGGAACTCTGATCACTGACAACATTTATTCTATTATCTGCAGACCAGTGGCTGCCAGCAGGTCACAAACTCTTCCTGGAGTATCTTCAACACTCATATTCTTCTCTAACTAGCTAGTAAAACAGAAATCCAACCAGGTATTTTTCTTCAGGAGTACTGAACTGAACAAAATGCATTATCCATTTCTTTCCTTTTGGCTAGGTTCTTATTGAATCTTAAGAGTAAAGGGAGACTGAAAATAATCTAGTGCAGAGATAAATAACATGTCCTCGATGCCTTTTCCTCTCTCCCCATGGGACACATCACTATACCATGGAATGAATGTTGTTTTTTTATCCATTATGCAAAATCCAGCTAATAATTTCCAAAAGTGCATTTAAGGTGTCCACTTCCAATTAGTTGGTACTTCAGATAAAAAAAAAAAAAAAAAAAAAAAAAAAAAAAAAAAAAAAAAAACTGGTAGGACTGGGAATACAGCTCAATGGTAGAGTGCTTGCCTAACATGTGTGAGGCCCTGGGTTCAATCCCCAGCACTGCAAATAATAATAACAACAATAATATAAAAACACTTGCTGTACCTGATCTAGTCTAAATTTCCATTTTATAGCTCATGAAATAGTCACTGGCAATTATTTACAGCTCAATTACAGTTTCAGCCTTCAATCTTGAAAGAAAGCTTTTCTCTACTGGAAATGTTAATCCATGCAAGAAGTAAAACTTTAATATATCTTGTTAGATAGCCCAGATTCCTGAACAAAAACATATACATAGATCTGTTCATAATCTAGTGCAGAGATATATAACAAGCTGACTCTGAAAGGCTCATTTCTTTACCATTTCTACTCTACACAAAAGTATTAGAGCATTTAGGGAGTTGCCAATAAAATCAGTTTTTTTCATATGGCCTAAATAAAATTTTCCTAAATACCAGGCACCTTGCTGTAGTCTTGAAAATCACAAGAACAATAAAATTGTAGCAGAGGCAAATTGTCCCCTGATGAATTATCTGGTTTGTTCAAGAGTGAATGTTAAGGCAGTGAGCTATCATTTGTAAAGTGCTCAGAGGGAAGATGCTGGACCTATCAGTGATCATGTTCCTGGATCCACTTGGGCTCATTTAACTCAGTGAGTTTCCTATTTGTCTTTCTCCAAGGCACAGTATGAAGAATAAGGCAATCACCAGAATTTAAAAATAACATAACATAGAACCATTGCCCCTGAGCTTGTAACCAGTGATGTTCTACAGAGATCAGTCCTGGGCACATTTAACATCTCTGTGTGTGATTGATTAGAAGCTGGAGAGGGTAGTCATTAAGTTTGCCAAGTACATCACATCATCGGGTGGGTGAGCACCTTGGAAGACAGGATTAGAATTTAAAATGTCCTTGACAGTTTGAAAAATGATTACAAGCAAATGAAATTGAGCTCCCTAGAATCAACTGTGCAGCAACATTCTAAAGAGACCTCTAACTGTATAAGTTCAAGTTTGAAATGGATGAGTGGAGCAGAGAACTGGTTGCTACCTAGTGAGTTATATGCTGTACTTTGGTCAACATTGTTTTGCTGATTATAAAGTTAACATAATTCTGTGTCATAGAATTAGGAAAAGCAGAGTAATATATACTTTGTAAAATGTGTAATTTAATATTTTATTAATTGTAGTATATGATGTAGTAAAAATTAAAATATAGCTAAATCATTAACATTTCCAAGTTAATTTATGAATACATAAATTGGAAAGGCTTGAAAAGCCTGGGAAAATGTCAAAGACCTAGCATAGATGGAAATAATTACAAGGGTAGAAAACAGGGAAAAAAAAGTAGGAAATATTAATAAAATAATTTGGAAATGTTGAGAGAAAGCAAAAAACCTAATCATTGTCCAAATGAGAAGTTAAAATATTTTAATATCATAAATAATTTTCTATATTCTAGAAATTAGTGCTCTATCTGATGTGCATGTATTAAATATTTGTTCCCAATTAGTTGTCTCTCTATTCACCTCACTGATTGTTTATTTTGCTGAGAAGAAGCTTTTTAGTTTAAATCTATCCCATTCATTAATTCTTGGTATTAATTCTTGTGCTACAGGATTCTTATTAAGGAACTTGGGGCCTAATCCGACATGTTGGAAATTGGAGCTTACTTTTTCTTCTATTAGGCATATTGTCTCTGGTCTAATTCCTAGGTCCTTGATCCACTTTGAATTGAGTTTTGTGCATGGTGAGAGATAAGGGTTTAATTTCATTTTGTTGCATATGGATTTCCAATTTTCCCAGTACCATTTGTTGAAGGGGCTATCCTTTCTCCACTGTACATTTTTGGCACCTTTGTCTAATATAAGATAGCTGAAATTTTATGTATTAGCCTCCGTGTCCTCAATTCTGTACCATTGGTTCACCAGTCTGTTATGGTGCCAATACCATGCTGTTTTTGTTACTATTGCTCTATAGTATAATTTAAAGTCTGGTATGGTGATGCCACCTGCTTCACTTTTCTTGCTCAGGATTGCTTTGGCTATTCTGGGTCTCTTATTTTTCCAGATGAATTTCATGACTGCTTTTTCTATTTCTTTGAAGAATGACATTGGGATTTTGATTGGAATTGCATTAAATCTGAATAATGCTTTTGGTAGTACGGACATTTTGACAATATTAATTCTACCTATCCAAGAACAAGGTAGGTCTTTCCATCTTCTGAGTTCTTCTATGATTTCTTTCTTTAGTGTTCTATAGTGTTCGTTATAGAGGTCTTTCTCCTCTTTCGTTGATTCCCAGGTTATTTTTTTTATGCTATTGTAAATGGGGTAGTTTTCATCATTTCCCTTTTCGAGAAAAAAACCAAAAAACCCAATCAATAAATGGGCTAAGGAATTCAAAAGACACTTCTCAGAAGAAGATACACAGTTAATCAACAAATACATGAAAAAATGCTCAACATCGCTGGCAATTAGAGAAATGCAAATCAAAACTACTCTAAGATTTCATTTCACTCTAGTCAGAATGGCAGCTATCAAGAACACAAACAACAATACATGTTGGAGAGGATGTGGGGAAAAAGGCACACTCATACATTGCTAGTGGGACTGCAAAATGGTGCAACCGCTATGGAAAGCAGTATGGAGATTTCTTGGAAAAATGGGAATGGAACCACCCTATGACCCAGCCATCCAACTCCTGGGTCTATTCCCAAAGGACTTAAAAACAGCATATTACAGTGACACAGCCACTTCAATGTTTATAGCAGCACACTTCACAATAGCTAGGTTGTGGAACCAACCTAGATGTCCCTCAGTAGATGAATGGATAAAGAAAATGTGGTATATATAAAAAATGGAATTTTACTCAGCAATAAAAGAGAATAAAATAATGGCATTTGCAGGTAAATGGATGAAGTTGGAGAATATAATGCTAAGTGAAATTAGTCAATCTCAAAAATCCAAATACCAAATGTATTCTCTGATATAAGAAGGCTAGTTCACAGTGTTGTTGGATGGGGGTACATAGGAGGATTAGAGGAACACTAGAATGGTCAAAGGGAAGGGAGGGGAAGGGAAGGAGCAAGGGGGAGGGAGGGGGGGAAGAAAAAAAAAGGTGGTTGAATGAGATGGATATCATTATCCTAAATGCATGATTGAAGACCTGAATGGTACAAATATACTTTGTATACAAACAGTTGTATGTAAAAAGATGCTATATATGTGCACTATGAATTGTAATACATACTACTATTATAAATAAAAAAAGAATTTTGTTATATGTAGATAAAAAAGACCTAGAATACTATAAACTCTGATTTGATTTAATAACATTTTTCATAGAGATAGTGTCCATCTGAGTTGTTAACTTATAACTTTCCTTGGATGCAACAGTACTGAAGACCATTATGATCTGTCATCTTGCAAAGGTATATTTCTGTGGAGTGTTGTTTTCCATCTATGAGGAAATACTAATTTCTGGGAATAGTTTGAATCATGTCAGTTTTCAAAGAGTGATTACAAAATTGTTATTTCAGCTACTAAGAATTTCTTTCAAAATCTTCCTCAAAACTCTTTTAAAACTCAAAATCTTTAATGTTAGTCCATATTGAACATCATAAAGAATATGTGACATTTCTTAATAATGCTTATACTACTTACAATCTCTTTTTATGTATAACTGATATAATTTCTTTAAAGTTAGAAGGGACTTTGACCTAATCCCAGTAAACAACTTAATTTGGCATATTTAATGTAATGATGGCTTTTATAATTACAAACACAAAGTGGTGATCATTCCATACTATTCAATGCACAGAAACTTTTTAAAAAATTGATCTAATCACTCAGTATTAGAAACTTTAGATTTGTTTAAATGCAGCTAAACTACATGTTCATGATTCTCATTTAAAGTGTCTACTGTGATTTTCATTTATTGCTTTTCTTAAATAGCTAGGGAAATTATTTTGGTTATATGTAATGCAAAAAGAATTTTAATGATTATTCATGAATGTGGATATCTATAGCTTGTAACTTACTTATCCTTCAAATGAGTTTGTATAATTAGAGGGGTTTTTTTCACTCATGTCCTTAATTTGCTGCAAAATATATTTCTTTTTTTGTAAATTTTCAACCATTTTTATATAAGTAGGAAAAATTACACAATGACTTCCACATTAAATTTATAGATGTTCTGAAGTAATTATTCAACAGTCTCTTGATGAACATAAATGTTGAAGATTGACCAGGAATACTTAGGCACAGAGGTAGAAATATTCTCTGGGAAATAGTGCAAAAACAAAATTTAAACTTAGATTTCAAAGTTTGCATGCTTGATTCAATGCATACTCAAAAATAATTCTGGTCCTTTAGTAGATTTTTTCAAGTTTAAATTTTTTTAAGTTAAGTAGAAAATTAGTAATTATACATATTTATAGGGAATAATGTGATGTTTTGATACATGTGTGTGTATTGTGGAGTGAGAAAAAAATCCAGCTACTTAACATAGCTATCACCTCATATACTTGTCACTTATTTGTGGTAAGGACATTTACAGATCCAATCTTTAATCAATTTTGAAATATATAATATATTAACTATAGTAACCTTGCTGTCCAGTAAATTCCAGGACTCACTTCCTATATCTGAAATATTTTACTCTATGACCAACATCTCCTTCTTCTGCATCCAACTTCCTTCACCCTCCCCAGTCAGGAACCAACATTCTACTCTCTTCCTATAAGAGTTTGAATTTTTAGATTTCATAAAGAAGTGAATTAATATAATACATGTCTTTTTGCCTAGTTAGTTTACTTAATATAATGTCCTCTAAATTTATCCATGTTGTCATAGAAGAATTGTGTTGTTTTTAAAGGCTGAATAGTACTCCATCATGTGTATGTGCCACAATTTTTGATCCATTCATCTGTTGACGGGTGCTTAATTTTTTCTATACTTGGCTATTGTGAATAGTGGTGCAATGAAGATGGAAGCAAACTGATTTCAATGCCTTTGCATGTATACTCAAAATAAGGATTGGTGGATCATATGGTAATGCTCTTAGTTTTTTGCAGAAGCCCCATGCTTTTTTCCAAAATGGCTATTCTAATTTACATTCTGACCAATACTGTACAAGAGTTTCCTTTTTATTACATCCTCACTAACACTTATCTTTTCTTGATAATAGCTATTCTAACAGGCATGAGGTGATACCTCATTGTAGTTTCAATTTGCATTTGGATATTTGTTAGTAATGTTGAGCATTTATTTCTCACACCTGTTGACTGTGTCTTCCTTCAGTTAGAGTCTGTTCAGGTCAATTGCCTATTTTAATTGTGTTGTTTCCATGTAATTGAATTGTTTGATATCCTTATATATTTTGGATATTAACCATTTATCAGATGTATGATTTGCAAATATTTCCTCCTATTTCATACATGGTCTGTTTATTAATTGGTTCCTTTTTTAATTTGATGGAATCTCATTTGTCTACTTTTGCTTTTCTTGCTATTTTAGGTGTCATATGTAAGATATTATTGCCCAGACCAATGTTGATAGATTGTCTCTCATGTTTTCCTCTAGATATTTTAGTTTCTGATATTATGCTGAAGTCTTTAATCAGTTTTTAGTTGATTGTTATACAACACATGAAATAAAAGTCCAATTTCATTCTTCTACACATATTTAGCCAGTTTTCTCAACACCATTTATTGAAGAAAAAGTCCTTTCTCTATTGTATATTACTGGCACCTTTGTCAAGGACCAGTTTACTATTTACTTGGCTGTTTATCTTTTCCATTGGCCTATATATCTGCTTTTATGCCAACATTGTGCTATTTTGATTACAATGGCTTAGTAATATATTTTGAAGTCAGGTAGTATGATACTTGCCTCCACTTTTTTTTTCCTTATTATTATTATTTTTTTTTTTTGGTTTTATACAAATTTTAGGATCTTTTTCTATTTCTGTGAAAAATGAAATTAGAATTTTGATAGGGATTGCATTGAATCTGAAGATTGCTTTGGCTGGTTTGGGCAATTTAATAATATTAATTCTTCCAATCTATGAACACAGTATATATTTCCATTTATATGTTTAGCTTAGACTTCTTTTATCAGTGTTTGAAAATTTACAGTATATAGATCTTTCACCTCTTTAAATTTACTCCTAAGTATTTTTATAATATTGTAAATGAAAATTTTTAAAATTTATTTTTCAGATAATTCACTCAATGTATAGAAATGACATTGGTTTTTATGCTGATTTTTGTATTTTGAAAATTTTACAGAATTTGCTTATCAGTACTATTTTGGGGTGAGGCATTATAATGTTCTTTTTATAAGGTCATGTTTTCAACAGAGATATAATTTCACTTCTTCATTTCCTATATGGGTGATTTTTATTTCTTTTTCTTACATAATTGTTCAATCTGGGACTTTTAGCACTATCCTGAATAGAAGTAGTTTTGGTGGGCATCCTTGTCATGTTCTTGATCTTAGAGGAAAAGCTTTCAACTTGTCAATACTGAGTATCATGCCACCTATTGGCTTGTTGTATATGGCCTTTGTTTAAAGAGTATTTCTTTTCTATCCACTTTGTTGAGAGATATTATTACAAAAGAATATTGAATTTTGTCAAATGCTTTTCTGCATCTATTGTGATGATCTTATACTTTTCTGTCCTTCATTCTATTAATATGGTGAATCACATTTATTAATCAGCATATGGAATCTATCTCACCTAATCATAGTGAAGGGTCCTTTTGATCTATTGTTAAATACAGATCTATTTGTTAAAAAAACAGTTTATGAGTATTTTGTGGAGTAGTTTTGCATCTGTCTTCAGGAATATTTTTATGTAATTTTCTTGTGTTGGCCTCCTTTGACATTAATATCAGAGTAATGTTGGCATCATAAAATGAGTTTGGAAGTATCCCTTCTTCTTCTGAACCCTTTTCAGAATGTTAATTTGAGTTCAATATATTTCCTTATTTTACTCCCAACTCAAAATTCTTCTCCCTGAAGAAAACTTGCTGGGCTGAAAAGGAAGGAGCAGAGTATGAAAGAGAGAGAAATGTATTAAGCTTTGCTCAAATAATTGTATACAGTAAGTGGTTCAAAAGAAATATCCCCAGGTTGTAAACTAGCATGTCTGCGAATTAAACTAAAATGTTCTTCTGAACGACTTTGTTAGGGATATGTCCACATTCTCCCTAAATTCTCAAAGCCTTCACCAAATTATAAGTTTAATTTTAAATGCCTAATAGAGAATTATACTTTGCAACCAGAGGAAACAACTAGCAGATGAGAGAAGACCTAGTCCCAAAAGGTCTTGAAAAGCAGGAATTCCTACACAAAATGATGCTGCTAACACTATAGTCCTTCTTTCACCCTTTATGCATAGGATTAGGCAAGCAAATGCAAGACAGGAGAGAGAATAAAAATATCCAACATTTGAATTGAAAGTGTGCAATATCTGAGTGCTTGTCTACAGAGTGATTGCATCAATAAATGCATAAATTGGCCTGTTTTAAAGATAATTTAATTCAACTATCTCTCTCTGGCTATGAGGTTGCATCTTTGACAAGTATCAAAAACACAAAAGGTTGAAATATCACCTCCATTTTTATTTTAAAATGAGCTTTGTAAACTGCAAAATATTAAATAGGCACATGCCCTATTTTTTTTTTTTTTTTTGTTATTATTTATCAAGACTGAAGAGTTGGCCTGAAATCAGGAAAAGAAAAGAGAAAGATGGAAAACTACAGTATCACATGTGAGAAGTGGCAATTCTTATCCCCGTCCAGACTACTCCAAATTAAATTACCAAAGAACAATATTGAAGGTGACATTTCAAAATTACATTTTTTCTGGAAGCCACAAAAAAAAAAAATACTGCTTCAAGTTAAATTGGGTCACTTTTTCTAAGATTAGGACTAGACTAAGTTTGATTATGCTTACTGTGTATATTCTGAAACTTTTACCATCTCTTCTCTCTAGAGAAGTTGTCTCTTGTTCATAATACAAAACATCTGTCAATTCTGCCTGCCTATATTATTATACCTTTCATGCAAATGGAAAAAATAAAGTGGAGCTACTTGATTTAAAATTCTTAAATGCAATTGCCTTTACTTATCCCAAGGATCAGATAAGTAAGCCCCATTGGTCCTATTTGGCCTGTAGGCTACAACCAGTTTTTTATTTGATACTGGGCCTAAGATTGTCAGTTATATTTTTAAAGGGTGATCAAAAAAAGAAAAGATTATGAAGCAACAAACATCATGTACTTCCCAAAATCTAAATATTCATTCTTTGGTCTTTTACAAGGGAATTCTTGATATACTATCTCTAACATGTAACATAGGCAGTTGATTATTAGTAATTAAATGATTTGGATAAAAATAGAATGTATCTATTTAAATCTAGAAAATAGAAGTAGGATGCAAACTCTTTTAATCCATTCATAATGTGCTATGATATGCTTTTAATGTAGAATTAGTTGGTGAGATGCCAAAAATACATCCATATTTTGATATCAAGCATCAAGAAGCATTTCTGTTTATAAACTGGGAGAGCTCAACAGAAGCTAAATAAATTGACAAGGTGAAGCCTTGCCAGTTAGTTAATAAAAAACTTTATATGTTTATTTGAGCATCAATGTAATAAAACAGTTACAAATAAAATAGTGTTGAAATTTCCAGTAAGTAAATCAAAGCTCTGAGGATGCTTCAGGGAAAATTTGTAAGCATTGCCTGCAGCCAGTTTTTTCAGCTTCATCTGACTCCTTTGAGAGCCAAAGTCCTGACACCTGTTCCTGCTGCTAAATTTCTAAGCGTGCCCATTGCCATTTTCTCGAGCACTCCAGAGTTTGTGGCAAGAAGAGTCATGTGGAAGCCCTGATTAAACAAGTGTGCTCATCATTTTTCCAATCTCCTCCACACACCTCTGGGGACTTCATTTACTAGGCTGGACCCTGAAGTACTTAACGATGTCTCTCTGGCTCTGATAGCTTTCACCCTTGCCTTGACTATGTACTTTCAAGTGCATCAGCCTCCTTGCCTTAATATAACTCTAGTGCTGATTGCAGATTGTGGGTGAAACCTTTGTCTATCAGGAGACTAGGAATAGATCAGGACACTCAGCACAACTCTGAATTAAGTAACCTTTCCGCTGTGGGAGACTTGAATCACCCCACCAGACTAGCACACTATTCTTAACTGTTTCTTTGTCAGTATTTTGTTAAAGGGAAAAGGATAAGCCTGCCTCCCCTTAACGTTTTTTCTCTCAGTCAATTTAGTGGAAGAAAAAATTAAAACGGAACCGAAATTCCATGGATTCTTCATGGGACCTTCACTGTGACTTCAACATTCACAACTCATTAAATAAATTGCTTGGCAAGTTATTAACTGGGTGCATATGATGGACTGCCTTGAGGTACTGAAATGTAGAGTATAAATTCCTTTTATGTGAGGAAGAGAAAGGAGCACTAACAGGAAGAAGAGATGTGCTGAGTCCCCATTGAGTAGTAAAGAAACTGTCAATAATGTGATCCAAATTTTAAGTGAAGATAAAAATTTTTTACTACTTCTAAAATATTAAAAAAAGTTCCAACAATAATTCAATTTTAGTGTAAAAGGCATTATAAATTTTATCTGACAAATTCCTATGGTTTTGACATAATGACATGACAAAATGATGAGACCTAGGTCACCTGATGACTCTCTCAGAGTTAGTCCTTCAGCCTCTTTCCAGCAGCTGCATATGGGTTAGTGGCACAACTATGAAGGTATTTGCTCTTTCTTTTTATTCTTTGCATTATTTCTTTTTATCTTTTTGTGGCTTCCACAATATACATAGCTATTTAATTCTGGGGAAAATTACTGCATAAAAGTGAAATTCTGAAGGAATAATTAGAAGTGAATGAAGTGGGTATGGGCTATAGTTTTTTTCTTTTAGTAAAATAATTATTATGTTCTGGTTTTATACTTTACATATGCTGGGTACTGTATGGGGAGATAAATGTGAAGGAAGGCCCTTATTGTATTGAAATCATATTGTAGTGTGAGAGGACAAAGGAAGATAGAAAGGGAGGGAATAAGTGGAAAATGTAGATCACATGATATCAGTAATTAATTGGGTGATGTATAAAGAAAACAACTTTCTTACATAAGTAACTTGATGGGTCAAGGATGGTATCTCCGAGAAAATGATAGTCTAGCTGAGCCTTAAAGGTAGAATAAGAGCCAGCCTTGAAGAGCTGGGTAAAGTCAAAAGAGAGAGACCAGAAAATGCACAAGGGCAGTTTCAGGAGCAGAAAATTTGTTATGCAATGAGTGCTAAGAGATGAGGTCCAATGGTAAGTAAGCAAGGGTAAGGGTGTCGTCCTTATAGCGGATGGTCAGAAGTTTGAATTTCATTTTTGTTTGGGGAAGCCATTGGAGGACTTTAAAGACATGCCTTGATATAGATATTTAAAATTTACTTTAGAAGATATTCATGAAAATAGGTTAAAGGGGAAGAGTAGATGTCAGGACTATTACCATTTCCAGGCCATAGATTGTAGCCACTAGGGTAATGGAGTAGAAATGGAGAATGGAGATCAGTGGATGGATTTAATGTATACACACACACACACACACACACACACACACATATATATATATATACTTTTGTGTGTGTGTGTGTGTGGAGCTGGGGATTGAACTCAGGGCCTTGTGAGTGCAAGGCAAGCACTCTACCCACTGAGCTATATATATATTAGTCCCCTTAGTATATATTATTGAGCTATCATGGAGAAGGCTTGCTGCTGATAGAGTGGACAGGAGACTGTGTGCTAATTATTTGGGAAAAGGAAAAAAAATGACTCTTAAGAGTTTGTGTTGTGCTTGAGGAAGACTAGAGAATATGGACTTGCTTTTGTTTTCCTTCCTTGTTATTCTAGATCTAGGTCCTCTTTCAACATGCTCCTGTGTCACTATGATTCAGCAAGTCCCATGACTTTATTTCTTTCCATTGTTAACAGTGAAATGTGAACCTCAAAACCTTTTTTTGTTTTTGTCTTCAATTGCAGATTTTAAATATTTGCTCGAGCTCTTTGCTACTTGCAATCATAGCATTTGCCGAAACTTCAGGAGGTGCAGCTCTCCTCCCACTCAAATGCACTAGGATAAACGCCTACTACTAGCGTCTTCCTCCCTGCCCTGCTGTGGTTTGAAACTTTCTAAACCTCTTTGATTTAGGTGAAGCAAAACTATCTTCAAGTGTTTTTCTACATAAAAGACCCTAAAATGTTGATGTTTAAAATCGGTTGCTTCTATCTTCTATAATTTAATATCTTCTTTCCTTTCTCTGCTCCCCAATCTCCATCCAGAAGTACTCACTTAGTACCCATTTGGAGTTTTATCTGGGTTTTCAATCCAGGACACTAATGCCTTCAGCATTAAATTAATCTAATCTAGCCTTCCACATCACATGCATGGTTTTCTTTGTATTGGATTTTATTTTTCTAGGTTCATTCTTCAGTGAGTTTTTTTTTAACCTTTATTTTATTTATTTTTATGTGGTGCCGCGGATCAAACCTAGTGCCTCACACATGCTAGGCAAGCACTCTACTACTAAGGCACAACCCTGGCCCCATCAGTTCTTATCTTAATAGACAAAGACTTTAATAAGAACTTACTGCATGTTTAATGGAACATGCGTGCCCATGATTTACCATTGCTTAATAATAGAGATAATAGTGGCCATGACACTTTTAAAATTGCCCTGAACTTTTTTATTAAAACCACCCAAGTGTGGACTCTGAAAATTTAGTTTGTTCTTATGTTAAATCCATAGTTTTGTTTGAAAACTTATTTTGTCAGTAAAATCTTTCCTTAGACAGACTCCTAATCACCAACACACAAAACAGGATCTAGGAGAGCTGCCATATTAGAAGTGGAAGATGCTACCCTCCAGTGGCTCCTGTGTACCCTGCTATGATGCTTGAGCCCATGTGCTCTACAGGACTCACTTTGAAAACTTTAGTGATAAAAAATTATTCTAGATCTGTTTTTTTTTTTTTTTTTTTTTTTTTTTTTAAAGAATCGGGCATAGGAATTTCCCTTGCTGGGCGCGGTGGCGCACGCCTGTAATCCCAGCACTTTGGGAGGCTGAGGCAGGAGGATCGCAAGTTCAAAGCCAGCCTCAGCAATGGCGAGGCACTTAGTAACTCAGTGAGACCCTGCTTCTAATAAAATACAAAAAAAAAAAAGGTCTGGGGATGTGGCCCAGTGGTCAAGTGCCCCTGAGTTCAATCCCCGGTACCAAAAAAAAAAAAAAAAAGGAATTTCCCTACTTGTTCATATTATGTTCTAATCATGATGATTAGTGACATCCACACATACACTTCTCATACCACTAAATTCTAAGATTACCATAATGCATCTAAGTTACCAAAAAGGACACTCCATTCCTTGCCTCTTGTTAAACACTAAAAAGACCATCTTCTTCAGAAGAGGAGTGTTGTTTTCATTCTGGTTTTTTTTTTTTTTTTTTTTTTTTTTTTCAATAAATAGTGAAGCCAGTTTTCTTGACCCTCCTCACCACTGCCCCAGATTCATGCATTTATGTCCTCCCCTGGGGGTATTTTTCCCAGAAAGACCCAAGGTTCCATGGTCATATTGCCACTCTTCTCTCAGAATTCTTGTTTCCTTTCTTCTACATCAACCTTCTTAAATAAGCATGAATGGAATCTCTAGTATAGGTTTTAAAAAGGTGAAGAATTTAGACCACATTTAGGAATCCAAATTAATTATCCAGATTATTTACTCAAAAAATATGACTGGGGTGAGCAAAGTTTCAGAACCAGCACCTAGCATACCTCATGGCCACTGGTTAGCCCAAATCCACTTGTTGATGACAGTAATCTGGGTGCCTTTGGTCACATGGAGGGAGAGGCAGGAGAGTAGACAGGTTAATTGATAATAACCTTTACTGGAGAAGTAAATTTAGAATATACCAAATAAGGAGTGAATTAAGAGGGCAAACTTAGCCAGGCATGGTGGCACAGGCCTGTAATCCCAGCACTTGGGGAGGCTGAGGCAAGAGGATCGCGAGTTTAAAGCCAGCCTCAGCAACGGCGAGGCACTTAGCAACTTAGTGAGACCCTGTCTCTAAATAAAATACAAAAAAAAGGGCTGGGGATGTGACTCAGTGGTCGAGTGCCCCCGAGTTCAATCGCCGCCGGTACCCACACACACAAAAAGAAAAAGAGGGCAAACTTTGGTTTCAATAACAGATTCATAAATTTGTTACATACTGCTCAATAAATATCCAAGATTCATTTGGGGATGGGGCTATAAAGAAAGGACCATAGTTGTAGTAACATAATAATTAGTATCAAAATATTAGTTATCAACCAGTTAATTATTAGTTAACTGTTTAACAGAAATTAAGATTGACTTTACATTAAATCAGATAATGAAGCTACTAGGATCTATATCAAACAGAGATTGTTAAATGAAGATACCATAAAAAACTGGTTGCCTTTTTATAAGAAAAATAACTAACTTCAGATTTGTGCTCTTTCTTAATGTTTTCTCCAACTCTTCTTATGAGTATCATATTGTGGGTAATATTCAGAGATGGAAAGGTGAAGAACTGAGTCATGGTGGTCCTTGCCTCTTTTCATAGGATACATATGTGACAGTGTTTTAGTTGTCTGCATTCAGTGGTCTTTAATAACTTTTTATGTGCAGGAGCAGTGGGAGGAGAAAGGCACAGATTGCCAGTGTCACCATTCCTGCTATTCAATATATGACAGGCTTTCTTGTCTTGGTAACACTTACAGATGTAAGGCTGTTTCCTGGGCAGAACTTCCATGTCTCTCTGCTGTGTTAACCTCTATTCTTATACATACTGATTCATTGTGTGTTCTTTGAGTGTGAAGAAAACAAAGACTGAGCTAAGTGAATTTGGTATCTTAGGAATACCAAGGCAAGGCAATTGAAAGGTGACAACATCATAATAAGAAGTAAATGTTTGACTACTCCATAGATAGAACCACTCACCACTGTGAAAGAAAGGGATTTACTTTTTTATTTGAAAAAATTTTTTCTTTTGAGAATGAGTCTCACTGTGTTGCCCATGAACTCATGATCTTCCTGCCTCAGCCTGTAGTATCTGAGATAATGGGCATATGACACCATATCCAGCTTTATTTGCTATTTGTCATCCCACATTCCACTGTCTTTTCTGAAAAAAAAAGTGGGAACAGACAACTCTATAAACCAAAATAGACTCACAAAACACACAGAGTTTGACAGAGCATGTGCATGGTGTGTGTGTGTGTGTGTGTGTGTGTGTGTGTGTGTGTGTGAATAAACATAAAAATGGTTTGCTGCTGCCTCCTTGTCTTCCTTAAAAACAAATCTAAATGCTATAATGACAATGTCTCCACAATAAAATGGATATTAAAAACAATCTAAGCAATTGTTGTCAAATAGCCTCATATTAGTTCTTTCCTAGCAAACTTATATCTCTGGGAAGTTATTTTGAGCACATTTCATAACAAACTGGAAGAGGGAATATATATATAATATTTTATTAAAGTAAACCTTATTATATTGTATTTTAAAAGTTTTGTTTGAGTACAATATCCAAAAGTACAGTTTCCTAGAAAAATAACAACTGGACCTTAAAATGTCTTCCTAACTGAAAAATAGTAGTCAATGTGTTTGATGAAGCTCATAGAAGTTTCCCTAATGGGACTTACAGATCACTCATAAATATAAAGTAAATAGCATAATAAACAAGCAAAAAATTAAATGCATAAATTATAGGCAAAAAATTACAGCCATACCATGACAGGATTCGTGTGTATGAATTCATTTAACACCAACTGAGAGCTTTGTTTACAAGTAACATTAAGCAATAGAATTACAGATGTAAGGAAAAAATCCATTCTTTCATTGGGGGAAAATAAATGTGCAGTATATGAATCACAGCTTAAATTGTACCTGAAACCATGACTAATTTTAGTCATTATGATGATGGAAATATGCAAAATGAGTTATAGTATAGATAACTTTACAGGTAAAATTGATACTAATGTTTCTTACTTTCACTTTAAAAGTTTAAGGTTTTATGACATTCTGAAAATTAGTTGTACAAAAAAATCACAATCACATATACCACAGTATATCTAACTTCTTATTGAACTTAGTTTTTTTTTTTATGTTTACTCCAAATCCCAACTTTCTATTTCTAAGGGACAAATGGAAACAGAAAAGCAACAATTATCATGACATCAGCTACTTACAGTCTCAGTTATTTAGGCATTTCAAACCATTTCAAATGTAATGGCTTAAAACAAAACAAAAAAATTATTTGCTCATGATTCCACAGTTTGGGGTCACCTCAGTTAGGTAAATCTTTGGCTGGGCTCACCTGGCCTCACTCATAAGGTTACAGTCATTGGTAGGTTGACTAGGGATGGGATGTCAAGAATGGTTCCAATAACATTTCCGAGGTCTCAGCTGTGATGGTTACAAGGGCCTTCCTCTCCATGTGGTCCATCTTCCTTACTTGCTTTCAGGGTTCAGAAGGGCAAAACAGAAGCTAGCAGGTCTTCTGAGGTCTCATCTCAAAAGTTGCATAATATCACTTCCTATACATTCTATTAGTCAAAGCAAGCTCCAAGGCCAGCCCAGATTCAAGGGTGGATGAGGTGGGAAAGAGACTCTTCCTCTTAATGAGAAGAGCAGTGATTTTATTGCAAGTGAGTGTGCGTGTAAAAGCACAAGAGAGATTTATGGCCATATTTTACAATCTACCACAGTCCCTGAAATATAGGAGAATCAATACTTTGGTGAATTAATAGTAATCCAGTCATGAATATATATGACGGAAATTCTAAAAATGTATTTTTTAAGAAAATCTTTTATTACATGAAAATCATTTTAGGTTCTAATAAACATTTTTTAAAATGTGGGATAATGAACAAATCCTTTTATGTTTTTAAATATATACATTTGTTCTATTTCTCTATAATACATTTAATTCTTTTAAAATAAATATAGGTAAGACTTTAAAATGTGATCAATTTCCACACAATTCTAATCTGCCTTTATACTAATCTAACAGCATTCCCACAAATTCTTGTTCTAAGTTTGGGTCAATAACATATGACACAGAATATTGTGTACTATGGAATCTTTTATCCACTTTATCTTTTTATTTAACCATTTGTCCAGTCATGTCCTTTTATTTCAGATTAAAAGTTTCATTTAGTTTTATAGTAGAGGATATGTTAGAATTGTTTTTAATCATATCAAAAGGTCAATGAAGATTTCATTTCCTTTCTAAAAAATCTGAATTATTAGAATAAAAATCTGTTGGGCTGGGGATGTGGCTCAGCGGTAGGGGCTTGCCTAGCACGTGCGCGGCCCGGGTTCGATCCTCAGCACCACATACAAATAAACGCATTGTGTACAACTAAAGCAAATAAATAAATATTTTAAAAAAAAAAAAGAATAAAAAAATCTGTACAGGATTAGATGTATCCCCATTTTGGAAAAGTGAATCTTTAAGTATACTTCATTTTTTAAAATGGTACATTTTCATTTTATTATTTTTTTATTTACCAGACACTCAACTGTTACTTTAAGCAAAACAAACAAAACCAATTGCTGATTGTAGGGTAGAAGCAGTGAAACTGTGAGAGATGTGCAGATGAATATGCAGATCCTGACTGAAAGAGCTTACATTACGATGGAGAGGTAGAGACACACAAAAAAATACAAAGCTATTAAGAAAATTTTTAAAAAAGGAAGAAATATTGGTTCTTCAAAGTAGTTGTATTTTTGTCTCCAAATTTGTCACCTTGAAATCCCTTGGTTAAGGGGAGAAGGGGAAGCAGAGAAAGCAGGGTGCCCAGCAGTTAAATCAACTTCATCTGTTGACCCAGAACACAGGTCAACAGAGGGACCACCTATTCTCTGTTCTTGTACAGAAGTTTTGAGGTTGGTAAATAATTATTTAAATTTTGACTGCATCTCATCTTACAAAGAACTTTCCCAAACATCCTTATTCTCAGTAAGCCCTACTACACTTGATGAGACAGAGTGAGCTCTTTTACAGATAAAACAACTGGGAATGAATTAGAAAAAGTGATTTGCCCAGAGCTAAACAAAGCATTAAAATGAGTCAGAATTAAGGCAAACCCTAGGCTGCATGCTAATTCCACAGTATTCATCTTTCAACATAGAGCAAATTAAAACAACTAAGGGGTAAAACAATAATGTTTCAGTAGCATCTATTAGTTCAAAAACATGACAAAATGCAGTGGCTCTGAACTCTACAACTGTATCCTTGAGATTTCAGGTTTCCAATGAAGCAAAATACATAAAGACCAAAGGATGGGTTCTACCATAGGATGGTTTTCCCAAATAACTTCATCTCACCTTTTATAGCTCAGAACTTAAGGTCAGTGCGCACTACTTTGTAACAAGATTCTTTCCATATTTCATGAGCCAAACCACTTAAGTGGCATCTAGGGTGCACTGTCTTGGCACTCCAGTTTATTGGATATTGATTAATTCCTCAAACTAGAGTCTGAGACTCTTTGAAATTCAAGGATGGGGGTTAGAGAATGCTTACAAATATTATATTAAACATATTGAAACGTAATATAAATACAATGAAATGAACTTAATGCATATATGGTGTGTCCATCCCACGAAGACCAAAAATATTTCTCATTATTCTACGTAACAGAAGGTTTTCTAGAATGTAAAATTAAGTCATTGCATAGCATATGGTAATAGAGGCCTGTAAACCTATATACACAATTCTAAAAGCATTAAGTTCTAAGAGTCCAAAAGAATAGGATAAATGATTTTCACTCATTCCGTAGCAAAATTAGACCTATAATGAACATGAGATTATTTATGATTTTACATTATATTTTACTTAGTTTATGTACTCATATTTTGATGCAAAGATTTTGGTGTTTTTGATTATTGGGTACTAACCTTTCTAAAATCTAAGGTCTTCAAATTCTAAAGTAGATCTCTCCTCAATTGTTTCAGAGGTCTTGCATCAGTCTTTGAACTATGTGGGGTTTGGAGGCAGTTTTTACTGAGATATTAGAGCCCCATTCTTCACTACTGGTGTTTATCCCAGCAAGGCAATTCCAAGCAACATATTAAATTACAATTATTCATTTCAATTGTGTTGTTTTTGTGGTATTGAAATTGCGGATGTATTTAGGTTGTCAATATATTAAGAGCTGTATGCATTTGAAATTAACTCCATGTATTCATTTCTATATTACATATGATTATACATATGAAGTATTTTAAGTCAACACTGGAAGGTCACTACAGTTTCCTTTGCTTGTTTAAAAAGAAGTTCATTAATAATAGTTGAGAAACTTTGATTAACATTGCACTTATTAACTAGAACTAGGATAGCAAGGGAATAGTCTGGAGTGACTTTTAACCTATTTAGTCTTTGTTATACTATCAAAGTTACAATGGGAAAATATAATTATGACTTAAATTATGATTGTGATATTCTTTTATGCATCAAGGAAAATGATTTTTACTCTTTGTAAATGCTCATGAAAGTGTATCTAAAAGCTCCCCCTCTCAGAAAGCAGCTTCTTCTTTACTACAGGAAATCTGCATCCTTCTTTATAACAAACAAATATACAGCCTACCTTTGCTACTAACCATCTGGTCACCTAACTGAAGCCTCTGTAGTTTCTGCAAAATGAAAGTTTCCCTAAATATATCACAACCAATTATAGCCAGCTTACAGCTATTAGTCAAGCAGCCTTGTTTAAATAGTTGGGGTGTTTTAAAACTTTAAGAACACAACCAGGAATGCAATTTTGAAATTTAGCATTTACTGCAGAACTTGTCCCCATTGTTTATACTAAAAATAGATTTAAAATGTTTCACTCTCTCTAAGCAACTAAAATATAACATTTAAAATGCGACTCAGTGTGGGAAGATTATGAGCAAGCAATTATATCCAACTCACTTTGGGTCGTTGCTGGTTTTACCTCTTAGATACAGGTGTCATCTAATATCTAAGGCAATGATCATAGATCCATCTTCTTGATCTAAGACAGAAAGAGAAGCTGGAGAGGCTTCCTGGGCTGTGCAAGATTGCAGAGCTAATGAGTGTCAGAGTCAGGTCCCTTTGCTTCAAGTCCAAGTATTTGAACTGTTGTGTTATCACTTGAGATGCTGTACTGTAGAACTAAGGAGGAAGTGACCTTTTCTGGCCCAAAGCTTGCAAATCACTTGTCTCCCAGTGCCAAGACAGAAGGCAAGCCCAGGAACAAAAAGTGTGACTCAGCCAGGCCCCCTTCAGCAGGACTGGCTTCAAAGCTGAATCACTGAAAATTAGATTGCAGAGTAAAGGTGCTGTGCATTGTTCCTGGCCTTGTCCCACAAGTACAATGGCAGAAGGCCTCAACCAAGTTATGAAAGAGGGGAATTTCTCTAGGGGAAGATTCTACTAGTGCTAAAGTGGTTATTTTGTGTTTTACCCTACTTTTTACTGCTGAAGAGTAAAAAAAGTATTATACCATATATAAGTATGGAGTAATGACTCTGGCTTTTATTTATATCTTAATAAAGAATTCCAAAAGTCTCTCTTCATCACTAAGGGGGAAAAAAAAAGGCAGGTTATGGACAATGTTTGAAGGTAGGAAATTTCAGCCCAGTATCCCCCACAACCAAACCATGAAGGCAGCTAACTACTTGTAAGGCTAAACAGAGTCTTACATCCTATCCCAGCAGGGATGATCATGACCTTATAGAATCACCTTTGTCATAAATCTCACACTGCAAAGGGAAGTGTTGTGTAGCCATACTGACCCAGCTGAGTCTAAATCGCCCTTCACTGGATCCAGCCCATTTTGCTTTGCACACTGGCTCGTGCATGGATATCTTCCCAGCCCTTCCAGAAGCCACTGTGCTTATCATCTATTTCAACTCAGCAGCTTATTTTCTTTAAGCATGAGTATCTCATCAGTGCTTTTCATTTCTCTGGATAGGTGGAACCTTTGTAGCAAAGTGGTTTGAGGCTTCTCTTTGGGTGGTTGCAAGTTTCTAAATTGTAAATCAAAAAGTTCTAAACAATTAAGACATATGACAGTAAATTGTCATTTTGCTTCTGGCATTTGATATCATATTTTCCCCCAATGTTGAAAATATTACCAAAAATACATATATGATTTTCAAAAAGTTTAGTAATGTAACAAGATTATATTATGCAAAATAAAGTTTGCATTTGGGGGAAAAATCTGTTTAAATACAATTAAAAAAAAATAAAGAGTTGGAGTAAAACAAAAAGTAATTTTCCATGATTAGAAAGGACAAGCAGGGGATATGACCTGTGATGCCTCTTCTTATAATAAGGTAAAGCATAAGATCTCACCTCTAGAAGACTGTGCCCCAAATACCTTGGCAATGGCTATAATAAAACAGTGTAACTATTTTTGCTAAACTGTTGTAATAATGATTATTGTATTGTTCAGTCACTCATATATTTCATGTGATTCTGAAAATAGTTATCTAGTGTTTCCTTTATTAAAATTTCTTCCATCACTTATGGATACAAAAGTACAGTTATTATCAAAGTGCAGCATGCCAAGCTTGATTTGGAATTTTTAAAACAGTTGTTAAATTTTTGGTTCATATGTCTGTTGGCTTCAATCTCTCACAAATAAAGATGGTAACCACTATTATTGGAAATCAAAATGGTAATTCTGCTTGGAAACCAGCAACATATCATATCTGGGGATTTTTCAAATTTCACTTTTCTGAAGCCCACCACCATTATTCATCACAAAAACCGTTCTCCATTCTTCATTAATTGGAAGAATCATGTCACTAGGTATCCTTTTTCTCCCTGAGCTTTAACTATAATGAAAAATATCAATAAGCACTTTATGACTCACTATGCAAAACTAATATAAAAATTCTATCATTTTTCAAAATTCTGTTTATCTCACTCTTTCTTTTCTATATAATATCACCCACACCTTCTACATCCCGAGACCATTTCCATGGAGAAATTATAACCTCCTCTGTTCCCACTGGGATGTCTTGAGGCTGTGTCTTCTGCTTTCTGCCCAAACCAAGCACTCTTCAATTTCCCTGACTATTCTGCTGAAAGCATTCCTGGAGTGGTATTTAATATAGTGGGATGGTTGGATCACTACCCTCACCAGTCTTCTTTCTCTTAATCCAAGACATATACTGTTATATGTTACATGATGTTCAGAGGGAACCTCCTTTCTATACCAACACATGAGCATTTTTTTATAATTTATATTGATGTGAGTTGCAACAAACAAAATTAAAGTGAATTAAATGGACATGAGTACAATAGAATGGATTGAACTATAATAGAATAGCAGGAAATGGGTTATTTTAGGGCTGGACCCCTCCTCTGTGAAGCCTCCTTTGTTCATATTCTTATAGTGAGCCCAAGGTTCACTTCTCAGAGTGATAGTTTCTTCCATGTTTGCGCTTTTATTTTCACTCATAATGACCACTATGCAGTATATCTTCCTAAAGGATAGTAATTAGGGCTTATTCATTCTTGTCAGTTTTTAGGAACTTTGTAAATGTGTTTCAGCCAGAGAACCAGCTTATATTACCACTTCTAAGTGATGGACATGTACTGAGAACCATAAATAATGTAAACAAGTTAGTACATAAGACCAGAATTTAGAAAGACCATCCTGACTTTGAGCTATGATGTCTCTAGCACAAGCCAGGAAAGGTCATAGAGTTTCATTTTCTAGATATTTTCCAGAGAATAGCCTGGAGTGTATGCGACCTAATCTATATTTGAGCCTGCTTTGAATGATGATGGAATGCTATTTGGTGGCAACAGTTCTGGCTTGAAGGTAGTGGTACTGTTTTTTCAAACCACAGAAAACCAGTTTTAATTTTTCACTAAGGGTTATTTGAAAATAATTACCAGAGTATTACAAAGTAAGAAGGCATTGTTTCTATATGAATCATGTTTCCCACCGTTATAGTTGCCAACCTTTCTGAAGAAAAAGTGTTTCCTATTGGTGATTATTCTGTATACCATGTGTCTGTCTTGGCTAAGGCTCCTCATTAAACCCACTGCTTCTGTGGCCATCAGATGACGTACAGACATTCAGGAAGGCTTGTGCCTGTGTCAGGTGTGCCCACCTTGTTCAATAATATTACTTCTATTTCTCCCCCTTTGATATTGTTGCAGGAGTAGTTGTTCTGCCATCATCCTTAAACTTGTTTCCCTGCTGTTTCACTGCACCAAGGATGAGAAACCTCTACAGGATTTTGTGCTGTAACTGATGTCAGACACTGGGGAGATTAAAGAAACCCCATGCTGCTATCTGAAAATAGGGAAAACAAAACTTTCATGTTGATATAGCAGAGGATCAGGAAGGACATTGCCTCCTTGGAAATGTGATTGTAGCAGTTCTTTCCATAAACTCCCATTAGCCAAGAAATGGAGCATCTCTCTAGATGGGAACTGATGTTGATAAATCTACATTTAGACTGATGCTCTTTTCTACTTCTCAGGAGAGGGAACAGAGTGACTCAAGCCTGCCAGGAAGCTCAGGGTTCAGTTTAATGTGATCTTGATTCTTGGGGAGAGATGAGTTTTATATTCAAAAGCAGACAAGTCTCCCTTCCAGACTTATTCTCTCCTCAGCACAAATAAGAAATATCTTGTTCACATTATTTATAGGATTCTTAAGGACTTACACAACACTCATAAGCCTCAAACAGTCCAGAAAAAATTAGCATATATTTTTCTTCATGCTAAACCTTGATTTCACTAATAACTAGAATTATTTTATTGCTCAGTTTAAATATAAATGTTTCAAAAGACAAAGCTAACATAAACTATTACTTTACAAAAGAATCTTACAAATATGAATGAAAACTAATTTTTGTTGTTTTGTAGTATTGAAAACAGCAATAATAATAACTCTTTTGTATGGGACTTTTTACATAAGAAGTCCTTTGGTTTCATTTTGATAGCAAAGGATGTTCATCAAGGGAGATAAGTCCCACTTCCATCCAAAAATTACTTTTCTGTTCTCCATTTGGGAATGTATATATTCCAATTTTCAGTTCTTATGCTCTGAGCACAAACTTTCTAGCCAGCACTTTCAAGCCAACCCAAAGTAAAATCCAAAAGTGAGCAAAGTACTCTTGTTTCTTCTTTCATTGTCATCTCACTAAGCTTTGCTTCTGGCTTTCTAAAGTCCTGGGTGCCTTGTCCTACCTTGTTGGCCCTGCATAGGTATTGAACTGACCTTCAGGCACCAGCAAGCCCAAACCTGGGGAGCAGGAGCCTTATTTATATCACTGACTGGCTCATTCTACATTAGATGCATCATTGACTCCACGAAGGTAGGAATAATAACATATTGCTGTTCAAGGACCTGATTAGATTGACACATGTGGAAATATATTTAAAGCTTAAAATATAAACTAAAAATAAGTAATTAAACACTTTGAAATAATTTATTTTAAATGCCTCACTTGATATTTGTTTGCTTAAAAAAAATACTGTTCAATAAAGCTTTCCTCTCTCCCCATTTTATATTGCCTCAGCTAGAATTGAAGACACACCACTCTTCCAAAAATGCACACACACACACATATACACACATAATCCCTAGAGTTGCAAGGTCAATATCATCTCACAACATTCCATCATGGCATTTATCACATTTTATTTGTAATTATTTGCTTGTTTCTTTTCCTACTGTGCTTAAGTTCTATGAAGACAATGACTATCTCTTGTGCTCATTTTGTCTTGCCAGGACCTGGTGTTTTGAAGGCATTCATTGAATGAATCAATCAGTAAATAAATGAACACATGCCCTTCATTTTGAAGCCCTTTCTCACTCCTCCGATTCATGAAATTCTTCTATCCAGAGACAACTGATTTAACATCAAATTATGGATAATGAATATTCCCAGGGCAAGTTTGCTTAACAAACTGAATTTCTCAGTAAGATATGAACAATTAAAAAGAGATGCCTTCTGAAAATCATTTCTGACAGGGAGAGTTCAGAGGATGAAAGAGCATGAGGGCAGAAAAGTAGAAACTGTGCCCTGGTTAAAACAGTAAAACCTTTTGTCCTCACATTGACAGCTGGCTCAAAACTAGCCCACTCCTGTTTGAAGGACCTCTACCTTCTATTCTGGTTTGTTACCTGTCTTGATTCCACTCAGTGCTGGAGAGGATCTGAATCAGCACCAAGTAAATCAGGGAAAAGGGCTGAGTAGAGAGTATCCAATGTGTAAAATGTTACCAATTACTACAGGCATAGCTGACTATGAACTTCAGCATCAAGGATCATGTCAATAGCCCCTGGAACCCAAACCTAGTGGAAGGATCAGGGATTCTGGAATTAGGCAGATTTGATATCACATCTCAATTCTCTGCAGCATGACCCTGAGCTAGTGGCTAATTCCATTGGCTTCTATTTCTTCAACTACAAAATAGAAATTAGTAATGCCTATGTAGAAAAAGCCTGGCACTAGTAAATATATAAATTATTTTCATTTATTCAAGATGGAATTGTGGGAAATTCTTGCAAACAACAGTCTTTTAAATAAAACTGTGCTAAAAATTAGTGAATTCTTTATATATCCTGGAGATTAATGCTCTATCTGGGGCGCAGGTGGCAAAGATTTTCTCCCATTTTGTAGGTTCTCTCTTCATGCTCTTGATTGTTTTCTTTGTTGTAGAAGTTTTTCAGTGTGATACCATCCCATTTGTTGATTCTTGATTTTATTTCTTGAACTTTGTCTTTTCAAGGAAGTTGATTCCTAAGCCAACTTGGTGGAGAGTTTTGCCTACATTTCCTTCTAGTAGGTTCAGGTTCTTTGGTCTCATACCTAGGTTTTTTTTTTTTTTTTTTAATTTTTTTTTTATTTACTTATTCATCATGCACTAGTATCTTTTTACATACAACTGCTTGTATACAAAGTATATAAGTACCATTCAGATCTTCAATCATGCATTTAGGATAATGATATCCATCTCATTCAACCACCAATTTTTTTCCAACCCCCCCTTACTCCCTCCCTCCCCTCCCTTTCCGTTGACCATTCTAGTGTTCCTCTGATCCTATGTACCCCCTTCCAACAACACTGTGAACCAGCCTCCTTATATCAGAGAAAACATTCGGTATTTGGATTTTTGAGATTGACTAATTTCACTTAGCATTATATTCTCCAACTTCATCCATTTACCTGTAAATGCCATTCATACCTAGGTTCTTGATCCACTTTGAGTTGAGTTTTGTGCAAGGTAACAGATGGAAGTTAAATTTTATTCTGCTACATATGGATTTTCAGTTTTTCCCTGCACCATTTGTTGAAGAGGTCATCTTTTCTCCAATGAATGTTTATGGCATAAACAAACTTTTTCTAGTATGAGATAACTGTATATATGTGGGTTTGTCTCTGTGTTTTCTATTTGGATCCATTGGTCTTCATTTCTGTTTTGGTACCAATTCTATGCTGGTTTTGTCACTGTTAACTCTGTAGTATGATTTAAGTTCTGATATTGTGATGCCTCCTGCTTGGGCTATTCTGGGCAAAGGATTGCTTGGGCTATTGTGGGCCTCCTATTTTTCAAAATGAATTTCACAACTGCTTTTTTCTATTTCTATGAAGAATGTCATTGGAATTTTGGTAGAATTGCATTAAATCTGTATAGCACTTTTGTTAGTATGGCCATTTTGAAAAATATTAATTCTGCCTATCCAACAACATGGAAGCTCTTTCCATCTTCTAAGATATCCTTCAATTTGTTTCTCTAGTGTTCTGTAGCTTTCATTATAAAGGACTTTCACCTCTTCTGTTAGATTAATTCCTGATAATGTTTTTTGAGGCTATTGTGAATGGGATCGTTTTCCTGATTTCTCTTTCAGCTAATTCAGCATTGGTAACAGAAGTGATTGGGGTGTTAATTTTATATCCTACTTACTTTGATTGATCCCTTTATGAGTTCTAGAAGTTTTCTGGGTCTTCTAAATATAGGATTATGTTATGGACAAATAGGAAAAGAAGAACTATTCCTATTTGTATCCTTTTAGTTTCTTTCTTTTTCCTTATTGTTCTGACTAGGGTTTCAAAGACTACATTGAATAGAAGTGGCTAAAAAGGGCATCCCTTTCTTTTTCCAGTTTTTAAAAGGAATGTTTTCAAATTTTCTTTGATTAGAATGATGTTGGCCTTGGGTTTGATGTATCTAGCTTTTATAATGTTGAGGTATGTTCCCACTATCCCTACTTTTTCTAGTGTTTTGAACATGAATGGATTCTGTATTTTGTCACAAAACTTACACACACACACACACACACACACACACACACACACACTAACCCAATCAATGGTCAAAGAAACTGAATAGACACTTCATAGAAGAAGAAATGTGAATAGGCAGCAAATATGTGTAAAAATGTTCAGCATCTCTAGCAATTAGAGAAATGCAAATTAAGACTATCCTGAGATTTTACCTCATTCCAGTCAGAATGAAAACAATCAAGAATACAGTCGACAATAATGTTGGTGAGGATGTGAGCAAAAGGTAAATTCATACATTGCTGTGGCACTGCAAATTTGGTGCAGCCACTCTAGAAAGCAGTATGGAGATTCTTCAAAAAACTAGAAATAGAACCACCATTTGCCCTGGTTATACCACTCCACGATATGTACTCAAAGTAGTTAAAATCAGCATATTGCAGTGACATAGCCATATCATATATTTATAGCAGCTTAATTCACAACAGCTAACGTATGAAACCAAATTAGGTGCCCTTCAACAGATGAATGGTCAAGAAAATGTGGTATATATATACACAATAAAATATTACTCAGCCATAAAAAAGAATGACGTTATGACTTTTGCTGGTAAATGTAAAGATCTGGAGACAATCATGCTAAGTGGAAAAAAAAAAATTCCAGAAAACCAAAGGTGGAGTGTGCAATCTTGGAAACTTTTTAGGAAGTTTCCTCAATGTTATGACTCTCCTGGTCTCTTGATCTGCCTAAGGGTAAAAAAGATGTTAAAGATTTGGAAAGGCCTTAGTTAAGAAGAATGAAGACAAAGTTCAGGAACAATTTATAATAAATTATCCTACTTGAAAAAGTTTCAGTTCTTCCTTGTTCTACCAGATGCAACTAAAAACTTACCTTCCTTTCTCTTTTCGCCTCTCATCACTTCAACATTTTCCCTTGATACTTTTAGTCATCATTATAGTCCCTATTAACTGTAAAAATCTGTTTCATTTCTTTTTTTTTTTTTTTTTTTTTTTTTGGTACCTCCTTGTAAACAAGCAAACCCAAACCCAAAAATACTGCAGATATTTTGTAGCTCTAGAAGATTCATGAGGGAGGTGGGGAGGCACATTCTTGAGAAAAGATAGACTTGAGTGAGAGTAAAGGTTAAGACTAGGTTAAGAGAGAGAGAGAGAGAGAAAGTTAATTTCCTTAACAATGCCAGGTTTTCTGCCTGTAAGGAAAGGGTCTTATTAAAGACTAGCTTATATTCCATGTATTCCTCAACTCCTCAAATCTTGGCATATTAGAATTGGAAAATTCTTCCTTCTCATTGTCCGCAAAGTTCCTACTTTTACAAATGAGAAAATGAAAAGTAGATTGGACATAACTTTCCTATATTCATATATGAATGCATGACCTGTGTAACTCTACATCTTGCACAACCACAAAAATGGGAAGTTGTACTCTATATGTATGATATGTCAAAATACATTCTACTGTCATGTATAACCAAAAAGAACAAAAAAAAAGACATTATAAAAAAAGAAAATGGAAAGTAGAAATGTCATATGACAGTCAAACTTGCAAAGAAGTTTAGAGAACAGCAATTATTCTTGTCTTTTGCATCAAGAAGTCCTAATCCTCAGCCTTAAATAGTGTTACAGAAAAAAAATTAGCACACCAAATGTTAGTAAAATCAGGGAAAATACATGTGAAATTTAATTTTTTTTCCACATCAATCTTTTAAAAAGTACTAGCTACTTTATGTACAGCTCTGATCTCTCTTAATGCAAAGAATGGATGCTGCCTTGAGACAAATGCACTTTTGCCAATTCAGGCCTTCTTCAAAACTGATGGGTTTATTTTTAAATCAAACCCAAAATATGTGGTTTTAAATGTAGTTTATGCATGGCAAAACCCCATTTCCTCCAAATGAGTCAGCTAGCTGAAAGATCATTCATAATTTTTGAAGCACTGCAAAAATAATTGTTTGGTTTAAATTAATTTTACAGTTCCATGACTGAGAGATTCAATTGTGAAAGGTCTTTGTAATCTAGTTTTAAACTTTTTAAAACAAAAGCACTGATTTGGTTTAAGGATTTTCTTAACTTCATAAATATAGTTATTTCTCATAATTCACATAAACATAATTTCCTTGGTTATAAGATAAAATGTAGAACTTCTGGTTAACTCACACACAAAAAAAATGCTTTTGGTTAAAAAAGGGCCGGGGGGCATAGTAAGTACTTGGAAATAGCCATTGGTACATAGTTTGAAAGCACAGTTCCATGTGGAAGAATTGGGCATGTCGTAGTGTTCAGAAGTTGGAATTTTGCTTATTCCCTGAGAAAGTCTATCACTGGGGTATCAGTTGTAACTGCTGCTGAGGGTAGTAACATAACATAGCAAACTTAACACGCAACAAATATGGCTGTAAGAAAGAACTGATCATTCAGAACAAAGATCCTACAGAGGTTAAAAGGGTGACTCAACAGCTAGCAAAGCACTGCCAGGAATTCAAGGCAGGCAGCTGAGCAGGCAACCTCAGGTCATTCTGTGTACAAGGAGCAGAACTCCAGACATCAGAGAGGCAGACTAAAGTACCCTTTTGGGAACTATCCTAGAAGACAAGACCAAAGCAAGTTTCAAAGGCCAGGATTCAGACAAATAGACCATAGAGTAAATGTGGGGAGAGACCAGGGTTGAGCAGTAAGGCCGAAGGCCAGTTATTATGCTTGATCTACAGGTTCAGGCCTAAATTAGTGGCAGGTGTAATTTAATCCTGTACCCCTGAACAGAAAACTTTACAGTTCTGAAATTTTCTATGCAGAGTCGGATTCCCAGCTAAGCCTGTCTGTCAAGCAACTTAGCTGGAAAGGAGGTCATTGTGACTGCTTATAGGTAGGGAATGCTACAATTACAATTAATGCTTATTTGGTAGGAAACACTACAATTTTACCAGCTACCACAAAATCAACAGATTAAATGCCTTAAATGCCCACTAGCAGTCTGTATTTACATGCCAAAGGCAGCATATACTATTACCATTCTCATCAACCTGAGCATGTAACATTCTACTTGAAATGCATTTTATCAAGAGAAGAAAATATTCCTGGTTTATTTGATAAGCCCAGCCTGATAATACTATGTCCAGGAAAGAATCTGTAACTGTCTCCAAAGGCTGCCCTTTTAGTCATGAACCTGCTGGTGCTGGCCATGGTGTCTGAGCCACCACCCACCCTTGCTCTTGTCATGTGCACAGCAGTGGGGTGAACTCACATGATGCATTTAGCTCTAGCCTTCTATATTTTTATTCCAAAACTCTAAGGGACAAACACTACTAAAGTATTCAAGGAAGTTCCTTCTAGATAGTTCATATGACATTCGTAACGTTAAATGAACATATGAAAAACAAAAAAAAAAGTACTTTGCTCTCAGTGGCTGCAGAAAGTCATTGTAATCTATTAAGTAAATAGCTTGCATTTCAACTGCATTTATACAACCACATTAAGGGACAAACAGAGTGGAACTATTACAGTTCTATTGAGCAAAATCTCTAATAGGTATATGATTGAACTTTCATTCCTCTATTTTTTTTACATAGAAGAAGAAATTAAGAGATTAAAAAATAACTACACTAAAGATAAAAATGAGACCATTAAAGCTCTGAAATAACGAGACAAGCTCTTCAAATGTCAACTGGAAAGAAGGGCCACTGAAATGTCAAAATATACAGCCCAAGAACTCTCAGTCACATTTGCATTTTAATAACATTCATGTTTAGTAATTTTCAGTATAGGTAGCTTATAGTGTGTATTGAAAATATAAATATTCATGCTTTAGACATGCAAAGTACTCCAAAGTTATGTAGATTTATACAGTGGATATTCAGGAAATAATGTGATTTAAGATAATTAACTACCAATATCTAATACAAATTACAAAGTCTTCAAAAAATTTACTCACTTAAGAATAAAAGTTTTGGTAATAATTTGAATAATTGGAAAACTACAATTTATAAATATGTTTTTTTCTGTTCCTTTTTACAACATATTCATGATTTGTACAGCAGTCTGTCCTCATGAGCACTTTTTCTTAACTGGTAAATATATGAAGCAATATATTTTCGCATTTATTATATTGCCCCAAATTTCTCCCTGAATTTTCCTTAAAGGGTTGAAAATTAGAAGCCCTCTGTCCATTAAATACTTGTGTCCACCAAATGGATTGAAAAACAAATATTCACAACAAGTATATTAAAATAATTAATATTTTATAACAAATATGTTGTACATATAATAAATAAAAATTTTATAAAGTTCCAAGCAGTGTAATTATATGACTTGCTATTTTCTAAAGTATTTCTAATTAAATTTCTATGTCTGAATTTTATGTATATTTTAGCTGTGTTATTAGTAGTGCTTTATTACACTGAAATTTTCATTTGTTGTATTTGTTTCTCCAGGAAATGTTTAATAATTCCTCTTTTGCAGGCATTAAAGGGCCTGATACTGTCACAATGAGAAGGAATGAGCAATCAATCATTCTCATCCTCAAGGGTCTCACACTCAATCATGAATCCAAAAGAAATTCCATTCTTACTTCACCTCATATCACATTTTCCTTTAAATTTTTCAACAGATGATGCCATTCAAAATATTTTACATTATTTTCATGACTGTTTTTTCTATCCTATTTCCAAGTGTTTCTTGAAGGATATAGTTTCAAGATATATTTAAATCCAGTATGAATATTATTAGGTCATATATGTGTTTTCATGATTTTTTTTTCAGAATCCAAAGTTGTGACTTTTTAAAAATTTCATAATGTCATCAGTGACAAAGGAGGCTGAGGCAGAAGGATTGCAAGTTAGAGGGCAGCCTGGGAAACTTAATGATAACTTGTCTCAGAATAAAAAATAAAAAAGGGGAATGGAGATATAGCTTGGAGGTGGAGCACCATTATGTTTAATCCCTGGTACCCAATGCTGGATATCACACACACACACAAATTCATTATGTCATACATTTATGTCATATCTGCAATATATGAGAAAAAATATAAAGATGCTACATGAATCCAAAATGTTTTTTAAGATAAATATTTTTATGCTCTTTGAATTCTATTTATGTTTGACTTATATTTGCAATCATTTTCATTAAAATCCTTAAAAATTTTGCATTTTTCTGACTATAACTCAGGTGAGACTTCTTTCTTTATATATATTTTTAAATATATCTTTAGATGTCCTTTCTTTCTCTAATAGCTATAATTTAATCCTTTTTGCCATAGATACCTAAAATATCAACTCTTTGGCCTTGCAACCCAACAATAAATTTTGAACAAAGACAAAAATTCTCATTAAAATGCCACTAAATTTTCCTTTACTATATTATTATTTAATCAACTAGAAATGGAAAATTTGCAAAGTATTTAATTTAATGTTTAAGGTATTAGGTGATTTATTGTTTCATACATATATCTGTATTATCTAAACCATTCCTTTTTTAATTTTAAATTTATTTATTGAGCAATTGTTGTCTGTCATATACTACTCTGGGTAGTTAATAGAAATTTAAAAGATCAATTATAAAGATGGCATATACATAATCTAGGGGGGGATATATACATATCTTGGGAACAGGATCCAAGTCTAAAGACATTCACTTGTCTTTCATGTACACCTTAATTGCATAGCCTGAATGTAATTTTATGCCATATTTTCAGTGCACCTGTATTTTGACTGTGACCTAAGGAATGAGGTCAGATATGGAAAATTTCCATTTGTGCTGTCCTGTGGATCCTTCAAAAGTTTTGTATTTGCAAACATTTTTGGATTTTTAGATTAGGGATGCTTAAACTCAAAACATGTGCATGATTTATAGCATTTCCTACCATAATTCTTTGGATGTTCTGCATAGGCCATACTTGCTTTTTTGTTTCTATGCTGTGGTAAGTGAAACCAAAAATGACTTGCCCTCTGGAGCTCACTTCCTAGTGAAGTATAGATATTAAAAATACCTAATAGTGGGATATGCACTATTCTCATTTTTCTCAACTCCAGTCACGAACTTTGTGTGAATGTCTACCTTGCCTGTCTTCACCTAAGGACTTTTAAACTGTTATTCAGAAAGGAAGGCAGTAAAAAATAGGGTAGGAACGAGGCACCTCTTTGTCTCTAACTCTTTATAAATTTTAGTTTTTATTATAAAATATACTTTGCAGCATGTAAGGATTTATTCTGGAGTATTATTTGTAGGTAAAGTGATGATTTTATACTTATCCTCGTCTTCCTCCTAAGAAACAGCCATATTTACATTTATTCCAACAATGAACTTGGAGGAAACTCACTATATATTTGCTGTCTTCCTAATTTTTCAGTGTCTTGTTTTCTTGCGTTTAGCTCATGACATATATAGGTATAAGAGTGCTGCCTATTCTGCAGTAAAAAATTATAAAATTAATGACATCAATAGTCTATCCCTTGAAAGCCTAATCCTCCAATCTCCATCCAGCTGATAAGTCCTAGTCATCTTTTCAGATGAGGCTCCACTGACACGCACCCAGTTGGAATTTTTCCACAGGTTTTTATTTTTATTTTTTGATTACCCCTGTGTTCAGTATATCATTCTCTTATCTCTGACTAAAGGAAAATTACACTTAGGTGTTTATAGATCTGGATCTCTCCCTGACCATCACCTTTCCTGATCAGAATGGAAAGTCTTTCTGGCTTTAAGCAAAAAAGTACCTGATCTTTTCTAGTTACTTAAAACTTATGGTTCTTATTAAGCACTTGCTTAGTGTGTCTTGATAAAATAAATAATTCAACAAATAAATGTTTACCTGAGGTAGTAAATTGACAACCTCTTTTTTCTGCCTCTTTTATTTATTAATCACAATTTCAAGAGAAATCATTTGACTTGGGCAGGAAGTTTGTGATCATAGGTCACTTAGGCCATATGGAACTGAGTCTGTGAGCTGAGCTTTCTACCTTATTATAAATAACATTAGCTGAAAATGGTTACAAAGCAATTATTGATTACCCACAAGTCCAAAAATATTAAGCTATCCATAAGTAAAATTGGACTGGGACAAAGTGACCATGATTTATATAAAAATAGATTTTAGAGAAGACATTAAACTCAGGTAATTGCTCTGTCTATGAGACTTGTAAAGTCTGTGAAATATGATGGAACGAGAAAACACAGAATAACAAGCAATAGAAGGCAGAGGCCTTTTAGGTTGATATTTTTCTGAGACTTTCATCCCTTCACTATGAGCATTAATATATCAGGAAATGGGTCCCAGATAGATGAAAGCAACTTATAAATATATTAAAACATTAAGTAATAAGTCAGTATCTAAATATTTAGTATACTAAGCACTTACACGCATTATTTCAGTTATCCCCACCAAAACTTTTCATCATTATTGTGCTTTATAGATGCAGAAACAGAGGCACAGAAGACTCAGCAATTTATCCAAGATCATACACCCCCAAATAAAAAGTTATGATTTGAATACAAGTGGACTGACACCAATATGTTAGTAAGTTCCTAGCCACTATCTTGCCCCCAAATTTAAAATATATCACAACTCATCAGACGGCAAAATTTTATTAGTCAGTTTTACATCCTTGGTAATGATCTTCAGAGACAGGGACTGACTTCAGACATGCAATGTCCTAATATGTGTTTAGAATCATGGGTACAATCCTCTACCCTACAACATCAGGATAACTAAACCAGCCATTCAACAAGTGACTATTTAGGGACATGTTGAGTTCTTTTATAAAGAGATGAAATGCTGTTTTTTTTTTTTTTTCCTTTGCATTTTGTTTTAGTATTCAATAACAATTGTCATCCTTTGGTATTTCTTGTCAAGATATTTTTGTGTGATACTATTCCACCAAGATTTATTTTTAAAATTTATATTCCAGTAGGGTTATATACTAAATAATTAACATTCATTTAAATGCCTTATAGTTTCTAGCTTATGTAAGTGTACATGTTTCCTAGTTCTAGGATTTTTTTTTAAGAATAAAATAATATGTTTGCACATGTTAAACAAGTAAGGATCAGGGATGAAATGTGTCTTGTTTTACTACAGGCTTAATAATGTATATAAATTACCTAGTGGGAAAAAGACATACCATGGCAACTAAAGAAGGTTGAAATTGTAATTCATTTCTAAGTTCAATATTCAGATATGGGTGGCAGGCATTTTGCCAGCCCAGCAGATGGACATAGTGAAGCCCCTACTTGTTAGTATGAAATATTAATAGTGAGGGTATAATTCCAACCTGAAAACATAAAAACAAATTGCTTTGGAGGTTAAGGGGATATACCATTACTAATCCATCTCTGAGCTAAAATAGCCTTCAAAAATAATGACAGCTTCCAAAAACACATCTAACCTACCATTAGACATTTCACCCAATGGAGGTTTTGGAAAGACTGTGGAAAGCTATTGTGATTTTTCCAAGATCATGAAATGTGCAATAAGCAGTTAGATGCAGAAACAGATTTATTGACCTAGAGATACTAAAAGTGAACAGAAAAGGGATAAATCCTCAAATGAACTTCAGAAATAGAAGCATGTAGTAATTTTACAGATGCAAAGTATTATGTTGTACTTCCTTAATCCTAAACCAATAATCCTTCTTATCCTTAATGTTACAAAGAATTAGTGGTCAAGGTCATGCATAAATATTTCATGTAATAAGGGAAAATAACCTATATAAATGTCTCTTTAGATTTACCACAAAGGATCTTTCCAAGGGTTTCCAAGAAAGAAAGCAGAACAGATTAATTGTATAGGCAATTTTAGGAGTTAGTGAATTCTCATTCACCTTTGTGGACCTCAATTTCATCAGGGGTACATGGCCTGTTTTGTGTTGGCAGAGCTAAGAAAATTCATTGAGAAGACTTCTGCAACTGCAATGTTCCCTTTCAAGAACTGTGCTAATGCTTTTGACTGGGACTCAGTACCTGTGAAATTTCTGTCTGGTTTCCTAACCTTAGTCAAGTCATTTAAACTCTTGAGTCATATCTGTAAATCAGGTATGAAAAATATAGGTATTAACTGTGATACCCAGGGATTCTAGAAAGAGATATTTAAATAAAAAATAATGGAGGGGTAAGAAATGGAATTGAGATTGAAAAACAGAAGCAAAGGAGCAACACATTAAGTGACTTTTGAAAAATGAATTTTATGTGGTAATAGTTGTTTAAAAGAAACTGTATGTGGGCGGAAGTAATATCAGAAAGAAAATAATTTTGAATTTTACCAGTCTATTGCCATTAGAGAGTGAATATCCAATCAAGGTTTTATGCCAGAAAATAACTTTTTAAGCCTCTGATAAGAATGGCTTTGAGTTTTATTGGGAAAATATATTTCTTAAATAATCCCACAATAAATCATTACTCTACTCACCAGTGTAGGAGAGAGTTGAGGAAAAGAAAGACCTAGAAATGAATGTTTTTATAAGTTGACAGATTGTCAGATTCAGACACTATTACATAAGGAGACAATACCATCAAGTCAGATCTTACTATATAACAGGATTGCATTTGCAAACTCTTAATTATATATCTTCATCTAACAGCCAACATGGTGAGCTGAGTATTTCAATTTGCACTTTGTAAACTTTGAACTTAGTGTTTGCTTTAAAAAAAAAAAAAAAAAAAAAAAAAAAAAAGAATAGGTAAGCAATCTTAGCAGTTCAAGGCACAACACTAGAAAATGTTGAATCTTTGCAACTTCATTCTTTATGTGATAGGTTTATACCAGTTCACCCTAGATTTATTATTACGTATAAAAGGTATAATGGCCCCCATGGTCTAAGCCATGCAGATAAACCCACCACTGAGAAGAGTGTGTGTGTGTGTGTGTGTGTGTGTGTGTGCGCGCGCGCACGCGCACGTGTGTGTAAATTGTCATATTGTGTTAAGAAGTACAAGGTGGAATCATTAAAATGCAAATGTCTGCATCTCTGAGATCAGTTACCATTTATGTGTCTAGTAATTTCCTCTAAGTCATTGTATGATCTCATGCTGAAAACAGCCCACAAGGGAGATTAGCATTAACTGAATGCTGAGATGAAGAAAGCAGATTTCCTCAGTCAGTAAGTGGCAGAGCTCAAGGTCTCTACCTGGGAGGTGCTGATCCCTGCGCATTTAAACTCAGTGAATATACCATCTTTCATTTAGTGGCAGTCACTTAAATTATAAGTGGCAAAATTAGCTACCCATGAAAAGTGACCTTGTATTCCTGAGTCAGCTAAATGACACTTTGAAGAAAGACCCAAATCTTACTGTCATCCTCATACCTTGGCAAAGTGGTAGGCTCTCCACCAGGGCAAGCATTTTTCTGCTATTATCACTACAGTGGGCTCTGTGCTGCAAGTGTGGAGACCTAACTCAAAAGATGGACTCTTGTGGGACTGACTTTATTCGAGAACATTTAATTCAGACTTTGCAAAGGCCCAGGAACAACAACATGGACAAGAGAAACAAAGCAATGCAGACAGTAAACAGCTGGTTTGCAAGATCCCATCCCATTTGGGAGTTCCTAACAAATTGCTTCTTGGGGAGAAAATCTTTCTTCTTTTGCCTCCTATCAATACCTTCAGCTTCTTCAATGCCTAGTCCCGAGTGTGAAGAGAACAAAGAGCAACAATTCCACCTCCCAGTTCTGACATCTGAGCTCAGGACCAGCCAATTTTCCCTGGGTGGCTAATGCCAAGAATGTCCACTCACATATCCTTTGTCTTTGCTACAATAGCTTGGATTCACCAAAAAGCCACTATCCAACTCATTCAGAACACTATCTGGGATGCCTAACCTACATGCAGTAGCATATGTATCTACTGAAGGAGCTGACTATCATACTAGGAAATCCACATCCTTACAATCAGACTTTGTAATTATATATGAAGAGTTTTTAATGAAATCATCTATATTTTAAGTCAATAATAAATTCTAAATTAAAGATTAAATTGGGATTTTGTACGTTGCAAGGCACAGGCAATATTTTCATTTCAATGTAAAAAATTTTAAAAACTGCTTTAAATAAAATGCTTATTCTTTTCCACTACAATAACAACTATCACTACTGCTTCATAACAAATGCAACAGCCACAGCAAAATAAGTTGATTAAAGGAAGTTTAAAGCAAAAGCAAAAGAAAATTATTCATATTATACACAATGATGTTCAACATAATTTAGAGGCATAATTATGATCTTGGTCTACATAAATAAAAAGTATACATCCAAGAGAAATCTCCCACTGCGCAAAATCTTTGATGCTCAAAATCTGACAAAGAGAACCAACAGTATTTCCAAATTGTAAAGAAAAGCTTTTTCTACTTTATATTTTCAGTACAAAGCTATCTGGGTACCAAAGGTCTGTATAAGAATCCTTCCATTTTAATACCAAACATCTTGTAGAGAATAACATACTGGAAAAATATTCATCATACTGAAGAGTGAGTCATGGAATGAACCCTTGCCTGAAGAGTCACTTTTAAAGTTGGTGCTGGGGATTGAAGCCGGGTCCTGTGCATGCTGGGCAAGTGCTGTACTACTAAGCTACGCACTCTACCCCAGCATTTTTTTTTATTTAAACATTTTTAATAGAAGGAAAATTCATTTCATGTAAATCTAATATCTGCTCATCTTTTACAATTTCATTGAAGCACTTTAAGTATAAAAATTTCAAACATAAGTAAATGTGGATGGTTTTTTGAGTACGAATTTTAAATATATTTCTCCTAAACCCTAGTCAGGTTTTTTTTTTTTTTTTTTTTGTAATAGTAGTATGTATTACAATTCATAATGCACATATATAGCATCTTTTTACATACAACTATTTGTATACAAAGTATATAAGTACCATTCAGATCTTCAATCATGCATTTAGGATAATTATATACATCTCATCCAACCACCAATTTTTTTTTCCTCCCCCCCCTCCTCCTTGCTCCCTCCCTTTCCCTCCCTTTCCTTTCACCATTCTAGTGTTCCTCTAATCCTCCTATGTACCCCCATCCAACAACACTGTGAATTAGCCTCCTTATATCAGAGAAAACGTTCGATATTTGGATTTTTGGGATTGGCTAACTTCACTTAGCATTATATTCTCCAACTTCATCCATTTACCTGCAAATGCCATTATTTTATTCTCTTTTATTGCTGAGTAAAATTCCATTTTGTATATATACCACATTTTCTTTATCCACTCATCTACTGAGGGACATCTAGGTTGGTTCCACAACCTACCTATTGTGAATTGTGCTGCTATAAACATTGAAGTGGCTGTGTCACTGTAACATGCTGTTTTTAAGTCCTTTGGGAAGAGACCCAGGAGTGGGATAGCTGGGTCATATACCCCAGCATTTTAGGGTGGATTTTTTGTGGGTAGGAATTAAACCCAGGGCCTTCATCATGCTAGGAAAGTTCTCTACCACTGATCTTTGCTTCAAACAACCACCACCACCACCACCCAGTTCATCAATTTTATCTAGTATTTTTTTCAATTTCAGTGTAGGAAGAATGATACTAACATTGAAATATAGTATTCTTAACTCATTTCCATACTTGACCAGCTTGCTTTGTTCAAAAGCATAACAATTTTAACCTTGACTACTGCAGGCATCCTTCATAAAGAATGCACACTCAGAGCTGGGGCATGACATTTTCTCTTCAGTCCCTCTCTTCCTCTTTGAATCCCAGTTGCTAGCAATCCAGATACTGGCTGTGACTCCCACTTGTCCCCAGTATGGCTAAATGAACCCTTTTCTTTCAGTCCCTGGTCACTTTTCTCCTTTTAACTCTCCTTGAAGCCAGAAATGTTGTGCTACTTTTGCTCTTCTTCTGATGTTCTGATGAGAAGTTATCGGCTTGTAAGGAGGTTAAAAAGTCTTCAGCACAGAGTTCTCTAACACCAGAGCCTTGCATTCACAAGAAACTTTGAAATGGTAGAGAAATGCTTCAGAAATACAAACTTCCAAATACAGAAAAATAAAAAACTGGGTTTCCTGATTCATAAATTTTGCAGCAATGCAATTTGACATTTACTTCATTGAATTCTGGGAACATGGTGTTCTGGCTAGTTTCCATGGAAGATCATTATTACAGTTGGCAGCCTCAGTAGTTTACTTTTGCATCTTACCCCCAAAGAGAGACAACATCATGTCAGAGGAACTTATAGGTCAAGTTTATATGTCAAAAATTAAGTATTTTAAAAATATGTAACTAATGCCCACAGTGGGTGTTAGATTTTAAAACTGAGAACAAATTCTACACATTTTGTTAACCAATAAATATCTGTGATACAGAAAAACACTTAGTTGTTCACATAATTCAGAATTCCATCTATTAAATATCATTTCTGACAAACCTAATTCAGGCACATACCAACACCCTCTACTGATCAATGTTAAATACACCACCATAGCTCAAACTCGTAATCCATGCAGAGACATTTTTTGTGGGCTACTGTACCCCATTGATAGAAATAATGATAATGTCATTAATTGCACTTTTCCTTTTTTCTTATCACATTCTACATTCACATCAGCTGCTTTAATTTTAAAGAGGTAACAATGACAACTGATTATGACAATGACTCCAAAGAGTCATTGGTGACCTAGAGGTTGTATTATACTAATTCTTGGGTAACTTGGAGGTAGTGTTATGAAATATCATGAATATCTTAGTTGCACAGTGTGAAGTCATAGAAATGATAAATAGAGGATTGTTAGTTTTTACTTTTTTTCCCCTAAACTTTATAAAATGAAATAGCTCTGCAAATAATATCAGAATTAGAATTGACCATAGGTATTGAGAACATTCAAGCATCTCCTGGCATAATTCAGCACCTTTACCACTCATCCTGCTCTTACTGATCATAGCTGACAGTCAAGCTGTTTTTTGCTCCACAGGATTCATTAGAACTCTTTGATAAGAGCTCTTTGAAAATGGCCCTGTAATTAAGTGTTATTTAGAAATTGTCCATTATTTTGGATTGTAGTTCTTTAAATCTCTGGCCTCTGATTTCACATATGTTAATTAAGGCCTCTAAATTTGATGAGTTGTAAAATTCTATGGTTCTATGACTTTTAAACCTTTAGATCTCAAAAGACTTATGCTTTCCCACCTGTAAACCATTTATTCTTTTATACTCATTCAAATCTTTAAGAAAATACTTAATTTTACATTTTAGTTTTGTATCACAACTTCATGCACTTTATTCTGATTTTCTTGCACCTTCCTTTACTATTTAAAACAGAACAATATTCTGCAGAAGGTAACTGTAACTTGAGGAGAAAGAGGCATTCTTCTATCACCTGAATTGGGTTTCACTATGGTTCAGGAGAAGGTGGGAAGAGGGGCAGAATATACCATAGGAGAGAGTTAAGAAGTCCTTCCATAATGCCAGCCACAGAAAGTAGGAAAGTGCCTCAGATCAAGAGCACTAACGTGATGATAGCAAGATAAGAGTACCAACTAGAAAGAGTAAACTGCAGTTCATGCATGGTGGGAAGAATAAACAGGTTGAGCCTGGCCACTGTGGAATAAAGAGACTATTCTATGCACATACCTTGTGACTACTGTACTCAATATAAGCCTCATTTTGTCATGGTACCCAGGAGGGTAACTCAGTTTGGAATCTTCTTCACACTTATTTCCAAAATTGTGCTGTAGTATATGAAGGGGGAAATGTTTATTTTAAAGAGACTTCTTATAAACCTCCAGAAATGACCTTTATATTAACCTGAGCAAAAACCTTTGAAAAGAATTTGTTTATGAAGCACTGTATATTTTTAACAGTATCAGATGTTATGTCAATTTATCATAGAAACTGATTCCACAGTTAAAGCAATCACCATTTTTAACAAAACTTTTCTAAACTTTATTTTAGTTGAAGTTGGACATAATATCTTTATTTTATTTATTCATTTTTATGCAATGCTGAGGATCGAACCAGGGCCTCACATGTGCTAGGGAAGTGCTCTACCACTGAGCACAATGCCAGCCCCTTAAGAAGATTTTTTAAATGTAAAACTATTTTCCAAAGAATTTCCACATTTTTTCTTATTTTTTAATAGTGTACTAGATCATCTGAATACCCCAACTCCCATTTGTTTTATATAATATGTTGCTAATTAGGAAGAGATTTTGAAAATTCTAATTTTATTTATTAGTTGATGTTTCATAGTTGCTTAGTTTAGTGTAAAAGTTGGGCTTGGCTATGTTCATTTTGTTTTCACTAGTACTCTGCCCCCATTAGCCTTTGGATATCCCTCTGGTGTCTAGCTGAACTATGTCTTGTTATGTTCAGGAAAGAAAAGGAATGGAAAGTTCCAGAACTTAGTCCCCTTGCAAAGGGAAATGTCCAGCAAAGCAGCACTGCTATTCTTTTGGCTTAATTATGTTTTATCAAAATAATGCAGCATTTAATATCCTCTCCCTGAGGATGAAGGTTTGAAGGATGAACTCTGACTCCTTTGCTTACAGTGAATACACTTTTAAGTAGTTGCTTTGCACAATATATAAAGATAATTTTGCTCAGGATTCAAGTGACCTCCTAGAAACCTCTCTTCATGCAGTGCTACCTCCTTTTTTAAAGGACATTAGAATAAAGTAGCCATTTTTTTTAGATTAGATAGACTATTCAGAGAAAGTAGTTTTACTAAAATAATAATATTTCCACTCATAGCATGCCCCACCTCTACCCTCGTTTAGGATCTTAAAATAAGAACAACAAATAAGTCATTGTAAAATGAACTATGGACCTGATGAGTTGTTACTACACCATATTAAGGGTAAGGGCTATAACTGATTCTTAGTCCACTTTAAATATTTTGTTCTATGCCTGGCACATACAAAGTTATAATAGCCGATTTTAATAGCCTGTTTGTTGAATGAATAAAAATAACTATTTTAATTTGACCTAATTGCTTATAATAGCTTACTCCCTGTTATGATTACAGTGCTATAAAGAGAACTACATTTATTTTCTGATTATATTTGAAAGGACATCTAGATTAGCAACAGAAATTTTAGTTTTAATCAATGACTATTTTGGAACATGGTGAGAGAAAGGGTTACAATGTCAGTGTTGGCTGCAGGTTAGACCATAATGCTTACCTATAAAATGAATTAACCAAATAATATTTAATGAGTACTTCCTACAGTATGTAAAGCTGTGTTCTGGACACTGAAAATTGAATATATTAAAATATTTTGGATAGGATTTTTGCCTCAAGAAATTTTCAGTCTAGCAGTCTTGTGATTCCTATCCTGAATTATAACAGACTGCATTATTACTCCTAATAATTTAATTGTAAGAGAGTTAGATACCCTTGCCATGTTGATGTTGAGCTTAACATACAATGTATTGGGCTAATAAAATGTAACTAATGTGTGCCACATTTGAACAGAAATTTTAGGGGCCACTGTATGGTTCAGCCATTGTATTTCCCCTCTGCCATAGGAATAGTATATGTGAAATAGTGGCAGCTATATTATCCTATATCTTGGAATGAAGAGGGATCTAGCAGCAGAGCCACAGAAAACCCAAAACTGCCTTAGTCTACCACAAACAGAAGCAAAGAAAAAAATGACCATTGTTGTAGTAGGCCATGTAGATGGTATGGGGAGGGTGGGGGGGCTTGCTTTTCTCATAGTCTAATCTTCCAAAGGTAACTAACATATGGACAAACTTCAATATAGTTTACCAGGCAATTTTAATGTCAGGAAGACATTCTTACCAGGTGATTTTATGCCTTAAAAACTGTAGCAGATTTTTATAATTACATTGAATAATAAAAGCCACATCTATGTGGCTCCCCACTTTCTCTATTACATCATGTTGTATTTTTAATGTAATAATATTGATGATAACTCTATAGTAAGAGCATGAAATAATGCTTTTCAAAGACTCCCTTTGACTTTATTATACTTCCTCATTTAATTTTCCCAACAATTACATAAGGTAAGAACTTCTATTAGCATCTCCATTTTACTTCTCTTACAGACTAAATAGGTCAAATGACTTGCCCAAATCACTATCCTTTACTCACTAGCTTCCACAGCTTCCCACCATTTTTTCACCTGCTTTTCAATTTTGGTAACAAAATCCTATCAAAGTTATGCAAGGGAAGGGTCCTGAAGACAGAAAACTGATAATCCTTATTATTAGCTAGGTGAATTTAAGGAGGTCGTATACCCAATTTATCTCTCTGGTTCCCAGTCCATCAAACAAGGTGTATTCAGGCTCCACACAGGACACAGTATGAAAGTTTGTATTAGCCTTTGGCTGCTGTGACTAAAAGACCTGACCAGAACAACTGTAATGGATGAAAGGTTTATATGGGGGCTCACGGCTCACGTTTCCAGAGGTCTCATCTCAATCCATAGACAGCAGGCTCCATTCCTTGGGGCTCAAGGTGAGGCACGACATCATGGTGGAAGAGTGTGGCAGAGGGAAGCAGCTCACATGATAATCAGGAAGGAGGGGGGGATAGGGGGGGAGAGAGGGGGAAGAGGGGGAGGGGAAGAGGGGGGATAGAGGGGGGAAAGGGAAAGAGGGAGAGAGGGAGAGAGGGAGAGAGAGAGAGAGGGAGAGAGGGAGAGAGGGAGAGAGGGAGAGAGGGAGAGAGGGAGAGAGGGAGAGAGGGAGAGAGGGAGAGAGGGAGAGAGGGAGAGAGGGAGAGAGGGAGAGAGGGAGAGAGGGAGACTCTGCTCTCCAGATACAAAATATATACCCCATAGCCACACCCCCAATGAAACACTTTCCAGCCACACCTCACCTGCCTCCAGTTACCATTCATTTAATCCCATCAGGGATTAATTCACTGATTAGGTTAAGGTTATAACTGAATCATTTCTCCTCTGAACCTTCTTGGATTGTCTCACATGCAAGCTTTTAGGGGACACCTCACATCCAAACCATAACAAAGTTCTTTACAATTATAGGGTACACAGGTGTATAATATAATCATAATCATATGGAAAGTATTATGTTCCTTCTTCTGTCAAACTTTGAAGGTTAATAGCAATTAGTGGTACATTTATAGTCATACCACAAGTTTCTCTCTCTAGATTCAGTCTTTGCAACCAACATTTACTCCTCTCTGCACAACTCCATTCCCCATTGCAAACATTTGAAAAGAAAATTAAAAATAGGGAACAGAGAGAAGGATTCTTGGAAATGTAATGTTGCATATTCCTTGCTATTTGTAATAATCACTATCAGTTGTGATCACCTGAATAACCAGGTTCACATATCCATAAATTTAATCCTTTCCTGTCAATGTCATAATAATTTTTTAAACCAAATACATTTTGCAAAATCTCGATGAAAATTGCTTTTTAATCAGCTTCAGCAGGTTGCATTTTCCAAAGGCATCTGCAATGATATCTCTTTCCATCGCCCATCTTTTGTCATTGGTCCATCAAGAAGGGAAATCTATTTCTATACCTCCTTTAGTATGGGTGGATCCTGTGACTTCTTTGATAAATAAAATATGGAAGAAGTAAAACAGTCATGGTTCTGAGCAAAGCCCTGAGAATAGCCCTTCATTGGTCTAACAGTTTATCTATTCTGCCTCTTAAAAGGTTTTCAATAAACACTCATTCTTTGGATGCTTCTTCTGGAGACTTAAGCATCATACTCTGAGAACCCCAAGTCACTTGATGGAGGCACATGCAGGCATCCCAGTCAGTAGCACTAGCTGAGCTCTCAACCATCAGCCAGATACATCTGCCAACCTTACAGGTAATGCCACCTTAGATGTCCAGTCTAGTCCTCATATTACTGAAACCACAACCAAAATCTAATTACAGTAATAGGAAGAAATTTAAGCTAAAATCACTTACTTCAGATTAACCTATAGAAAAGTTTGAGATAATAATAAATTGTTTTAAGCCAGTATTTTCTGGGATACTCTGTTACACAGCAATAGGTAACTAGAACACCAACTGATATGCTGCATGACTTTTCCTAATTTTCCTTGTTTTTTCCTGTAAATTGATTAAAATTTTTGACTGAAACTGACATGATTTTTAAACGAAATCTTTTTGTGTATTCATCATTAGATGCTATATATTTTTAAAATTCTATGCAATAGTTTCAAAATGAAGATATTTTACATGCATTTTGCTTTACTTTAAAAAATGAATCCTTAGGAAAAGATGGCATTTTCATGTTCAGACTAAAAAAAAAGGGATTTTTCATTATTTGTGTGAAGATTTTGAAATCTTATTTGAATTTACTTTCAAGAGTAGTGGATTTTAAAGTTTCCATAAAATAGGTTTTCAATACCAGTTCTTTTATATTTTAAATAATCATCTCAAGTAAATTACAGCCAGGTGTTTGCAACTCACTTTCTCTTTTGTGAGGGTTATTTTTACCCCAAATAAAAACTACATTTCTTATTTTTTATAACTATGAAAGTAATATACACTAACACTGAATATTCCATCATCGACTGTGAACAAAGTGGAGGTAAGAGTTCTCTGAAACTTCATGTATGAAAGCAAATGTTAAATAACCAAATATCTTTGGCAAGTTATTTTATCTCCCTGTGGGTTGACTTTATCTATAAAATGAAGATAATAATGACAACACTTTATAAACTTGGTTTGGGATGATATGTACTAAGTATTTAAAACACAACCTAGAATATAAGAAATACTCAATGAATATTAGTAGCCATTTGATGTACACGAATGTTTCCTTCCAGATTCTATTTTAAATAGACATAGTTATCTCTTTATATTTAGCCAAAATTTATCATAAATGATGTATATTTAGCCAAAATTTATCATAAATGATGTTTTTAACCAATTTTTGAGCTCTTCTTTATATCATGTGGACATGGCTTCATAACAAAATATAGAACTATGTCTCATTTGTTTTTATAATCACATAATCACATTGCATTTTACTTTATTAATATTATGATATTTGTGAAAAATATCTAGTGTTTTTTTTTTAATTTTTTAAGAGTACTGGGGATCAAGCCCAGGACCTCAGAATGTGATTTAAAAAAATGAGCTAATATATAAAACATTACAATAAGCATATTTATTTTGAAAGTGATCTTAAACAAATTACCATATAAACCAGAAATCTATTTTTAGTCTTCTTTAGGTGTACATAATCTTTTGATCAAGTAGATGAGAATATTTGTGCTTACTATCAAATGGCAAGTACTTTACTGACTCTAAATCCTTGTATGTAATATTAAACTGTTAATCCACATGTAGATAATAAATACTATTGAAAATAATTTTTAAAAATCACAAGAACCAGGAAAACTTAAAAAAACTCATACTTGTATCAAGATTAGGTCTCATTTAGTTCAAAACTCTTAGTGTCTACATTAAGATCATAATGCCACAAAATGAACCTTCATTGTATTGTGTCATATAAAATTCTAATAAAAACTAAGTATAATATTAAATTCCATATATATGTATATACACACACACATATGTGTATAAACACAGCATTGGATAAAGGATATCAAGTACTAGATATAAAAAATTGAGTGAAATCAAGATACACTAGAATATTAATATTGAGTTGTGGCCAAGACACAAGGAAGATAAGTGGTCTTTAGCTGGATAAGTCAACAAAATGGATTTACTATTAGAATCTCCCATAGGAATGTAGTCATATAAATTATTTTGAGATTTCTAACCTCTGGAACTATAAAGATAATAAATTCATATTGTTTCAAGCTACTAAATTTGTAGTAATTTGTTTTAGCAGCAATAGGAAACTAATACATTTCCAACAAGGTATGCTGTGATGGAGAATTCCATAGCTCACTTCTTAGTAGTAAAAGAAGCCACATGTGTAAAATTGGTTACATAGGAGTGTGAATATCTAAAAATACTTGTATAAATATTCATATGTCTTAAGTTCTGATGGGAATAGTAATTACATATTCCACTTCTCTTTGTAATCCTCATACTCAATTGTCTTTCCTCAGTGTTATTACATAAGTTTTCATTCTAGTAGTATCTATTCAAAATAGTGCAAACAACAAGTACAAGGTAAAGTGCATCTTCCTTTTCTTTTTTTTTCTTTTTTTTTTTTTAAGGGGGGGGGGGGGTGTGAATAATGAACATTTTTTTTTCTTTTATCTCTGTAGCTATACTAAAAGCGAAGTGACTTATTTCTTGAAGCTAGTATTCCTAAGTTACTGGTAACCAATACTGCCTGAGTATCATAAAGTACACCAGGATGTATAGGCAAATGCAGATAACATACTTACTTCAGCCTGACACTGGTATGAATCAAAGTTATGTAGTTTCTACTAGGACCTACCATGGGAAGGCTATTTATTCATTAAGCTCAAATTAAAACCTTTGTCTACAAATGGGTTATGTTGTTTTAATAAACATAAACAAACAAATGAAGTGGCCATGATTTCAACTTATCAAATTGAGGAGTAGAGTTAGATACAGATAGTGCAATAGATTCATCTAAAATAGACTATGCATGTGCAATTGTGAAAAAAAAATTAAATAATCCTTTTAAAAGCCTCAGGACATGCAGATGAAAAGGTAATTAGATTCCTTTGAAATTATCCAATACATTGCCATTGATTTTTAAATTCCTTTGAAGAGGGGAAAAAAGCACCATTAAAAAAAACCAAAAAACGGTGCTTTCTAGATTAAGGCAACAAGTTTGTTTTTTGTTTTTTGTTTTGTTTTGTTTTTCATTCTTGGATCCAGGGAGCTATGGGAATTATGAATGAGATGAATTATATGACCAAATAATCAAGCTTTTAATTTTAGACGTTCTTGTCAATACTAGAAGTTTCTTTGAATACTAACAGTGCCACAAAGGTTTAGACCATTGTGTGAATATATGATCAATTGCAATATACCATGAGTGCTATATAAAGATATAATTGACCTGTTATATAACATCAGAAATGTAGAGCTGTAACCTCAAGCTCCATTTTTGTGTGTGTTTATAATAGACTGATTAAACACTTCTCAAAGCCTTTCATAATTGCACCTTGTACTATTATTTTATTTTTTTATGTGGTGCTGGGGATCAAATCCAGGGTCTTATGGATGCTAGGCAAGCCCTCTACCACTGTGCTACATCCCCAGTCCCATACAACTTCTTAAAGTACCAAATTTCTCAAATATACTTTAGTTACAAATAAAATTATGCTTTCTTGTAGTTTTAGTTGTTAATATTACTCTTTGTGGCATTAGGAGGAGCTTCCTTTTTCTAATTTTTAGGATTTGGGGGAAGGTACAATAAACAGAACCCCTTTTTGCCTCCACACACCAAACCTTAAGTAGTTAAAAAAAAATATGACAAAATTTTCTGGAGCCAATTGTCATCTGGATTACTCAAAGGAAAAATAAAAACACAGGGTGAAGTTGATGGTTTATATTTTGGAGAGGTTTATAAGTTTCCTCATATTGAACCCCAGAATGAAACAACTTTATCTACCCAAGTAGAGGCATGCAGAGAAGAAAGGGTGTTCTCCCTAGTCTAGCTCATTTCTAAGAGGTTAAAAGGAGACGCTGAGTCAAATGTGCACAATTTGTGCCAATTTTACCTACCAAATAAATCTCACATTTTCCCCAGGGGCATGTTGAACTAAACTTCAGTATTTAATACTCCAGATGAAGTGAAACCAGAGTTTGAGATGAAACTGTTCTCTGCTTCTGCTGGTAGGTAAAGTCTATGTAACCTGCAGGCCTCTGCAGCCAAGAAAGCCAGAGGATGCCTATCAGTGTCAGCTCCAAAGGTCACAGCTGGCAAAGCTGGTTTCTTCTCCAATACTATTGAGTGGCATGTTGCAGCTCTAAATGGTGGGTTATGCCCTGTAGTGTTGCAACAGACTAGTAGCTCACCACCAGCTTCTTTCCAGGTTCTTGTCTGGCAAATCCAGAGAATGAATTCACAGGACAATGAAAGGCAAGAGTGAAAGGAGTAGGATTTGTTCAAGGGTGAAGAATAGAAACAGAACTCTGGCAGGGGCAGGAGGGTGTCCCCAGCAGGGGTTGCCGCCTGAGTGTGCGTGCTAGTCCAGGGGTTTATATAGCAGTTGGGTCAATGCTATTGGTCTAAATGTACCAATGCTATCGGCTAACCCTTCAGTCTGAAATTCCATTCAGGTCTGCCCCACTTTTGTTTTCTTGCCATTGGTGGAAAAAGGGGGAGGTTGAGGTCATCGGATTGTGCATGCTCTGGCGTTCCAACTGTGGTGCTGTGTGGAGTGGGCATCCAGCCCAGGCCAGGCTGCCTTGGTGCTGGTTCACACTTTGGGCCCATGCTGGCATGGAGGGTTTCACACAGTGTGGCCAGTACTCTCCATCCATCCTCCAGCCCACCTGTTCTGTCACTCTGCAGCTCCAGGACAAGGGCTTGACTTCAAAAGTACATATTTGTAAAAGGTACTTCCTAAAAATTTCTGTCCTGCTGCTCATATTTCTCATATAAGGCCCTTGTCTATCATTCATGTATTTCCTTGTGTCTAGGCAGGAAGGGTAACTCGTCACATTATTTTGGGAGACAATTGACCAAAAATTTTTTCCAGACATTTTGTTTCTAGTTAGTTTCCAAGACCTTTCCTGTGGATGCTCAGAAATCCTTTGTCTTCTCAACAGTAGCATATTCAGCTAGAGTCTAAAGGGAACTATGAAAATGCCCCCTCCAGCTCCCTAATGAATCATTGCTACTGTTTAAGACCCATCCATCATCTTGCAAATACCCCCTGGATTAATTCTTCCTGAAGCGCCTTGCCTTTGGCCCACACAGAAACACCTTCTACCTGTCAACATAACTCAGTCACCATGCAGTGTATTCCCTACAGATCGAACTACTATATGCACAAATCTTTTGTAATTTTACTGTTCAATTGCCAGAACTTTTATAAAAATGTCAGATAAAGACAAATTCCATGAGTTTTTGCTAGGTATGTTTCCTATTTCCAAATGATAAAAAAATCAATGAATTAGCAGCTGTAAACAATGCCTGTGTAGCTCACAGGTCTGTATGTGAGAAGTCTGGGCATGATGTGGCTATGTTCTCTACCTGGAATTTTCAAAGCTGAAATCCAGCTGTAACTGCAGGGCCATTGTTCTCTTCCAGGCTCAGGTACTCTTCTAAATACAATGATTAATGGCAGAATTAATTTCCCATGGTTGTAGAACAAAGTCCCCACTTTCCTGCTAGTTGTCCATTCAGGACCACATTCAGCTCCTAGGACCTTCTCCTTTTAGTCAGTTGTCCCAATATGGGTGTTACTTACTCCCAGGCCACAAGAGCAAAGAAATGAGACTGGACAAAGAAATATTTCTACTTTGAAGAGTCGCATGTGATTTTATTAAACATTCTGTATAATCTTCTTATCATAAAGCTGACTGTGCTATATAATGTATAACATAAGCCATAATATACAACATAAACTGTGTCATCTAATACATAACATAAGCCAATCATGTTCATAGTCCAGAAAATATGCAGTGTATGTGTACCAAAGGCATGAACTTTGGGGGACCACTTTAGAATTCTGCCTGGCAAACACTGTTCATGATTTCTATACAGAGAAATGCCTGATTATTAATGTTGTTTTCTTCTTATTATTTTTTAATAAGCTCCTTACCTTTGTAAAACACCATCGAAATCAAACTATGGTTGAGTTTTTAAAGCTTCCTCAAACCTCTGAGAGATATCTGCTAAAATCTTCGAAAAGTCTAGATAAATTAGTGGAATAAAACAGGTAATAAGAGCCAGACAGACAAGGGCAAATGTCTGGTTTCCATTCCTTAATGGGGATTAGACTTTAGCGAGTTACAAGAAGCCTTTTCAGTCTGCTTTCACTATAAAATGTTGACAGTAATCCCTTCTCCTAGAACACCATCAAGATTTAATGGTGTGCTCAAATTCTTACCATAATGTTAGGCCCATAGTAGTCAGTTAATAATTTCTGTCCTATTCCTATGTTGTATTTCTCTTTTCTTTCTTTTTTAGGTCTTCTTGAATTTTATTTAATAGCAAACATCTCCAAGAGATAAAGTAGACCAGATTTTGCCTTACAGGAAAATGTTACCTTTCTACCAGTACATTATTCTCTATGGGCTTTAGCATCCTAACAATTTATTTCTTGTGCCAACATCTTCCTTGGTAGAGAAATGCTGCTCTAATCTGTTGTTTTCTTAAATGCTTATTATAGGAATCACAATGACCATTGCACTGATCATGAAAATAATAAATTACATACTTGGGCACCAACACCAAATTTGGAACACTTTAAAAATGAATTAGGGGAGGTGATTTATTTATACTGTTTTTGCCCAATAATTATAATGCATTCTACTTTATACAGCATGTTGGTAAAACCCTTCCATATATAATACAATGCTTTTTAGCTGAGTTTCCTTCTCTGCCTTGAGTATACCTTCAGTAACTCAAACTTGTTCCCTAGTCTCTGGTTTTAAAAATTCTTCCAAATACTTATAATTCTAATTAATGGTTTAGAAATTATTTCTAAGTGTTCCTGAAATTATTTTTGGCTTAATTTTTGTTACACTTGGCTTTCAACTCCACTAGATTTCCTGGTTCTCTTTGGTTGTTTCTCCATTTGGGAAATGCCTTTTGTTTGTCTTCCTTTATTGTATAGAATTACCAAGTTTAATCATGTAAGATTTGTGATCAAGTTATTTTCTTGAAAATGCATCACTGTGCTCTTAAATGATTTTAAGTTTCCCCTTGGATATTATTTAGTAAATTTTTAATTTTTTATATCTTCTGTTAGGTTTTGATGTGTTTGCTTTCTTTTTAGTCCCTAAACACTCCCTTTCTGATGGATATCATTTTAGTTCCTCACTTTCAAGATGTTAATTTGATCATGGCAAATTGTTACTGAGTAATCTGCTCTTCTTCACACCCCTGCAGAGAACTGTCTATCATTTTTTCATTCCCATACAAGTTCTAAAGGAACTTTAATGTTGGAAAGTCATTTATCTTATGCAAATACCTTACACACACATTTGTCCTGATTAAGATTTCTGCCAATCCATATGGGTAGGGCCATATTATTATTATCTGGCTTGATTTTGTAGATTACTTTGCTTATTTAATGTCTCTAGATATTTTCATTATCTTAGTATTTTGCTATATCTTTATTCTTTAAATGTGGAATGTCTGCTTACTGAGATTCTGTTTATTTTCTGTGGTAATATTTTTATCTTGTACAAATCAGGATCCAAACATTTTTTTTTTTTTTGAACACTCCAATTGGGATTTTAGGATGACTTACAAAAATATGAATAGGGTTTAGGAGAAGCAACAGGAATCATCCATTTCCCAGAATTGGTAATAGTGGCAAGTTGTAAAAAGGGGCAAGCAGGAGGAAGGATTATTACTGGGACCCTGAGACATAGTCATGTGATGAGGGCTGATGGAACTATGATTTTTAGTGACAGACTAATTTCTTGCTTAAAATCCCAGGTGGCTGAAACTCAATAGGAAGGAAGAAGATAAGGAAATCCTTACAGCATCTTCTGTACATTAGGAGCAGCAGTAAAAGGATATAAAGTGGGGCTGGAAGGACAAACTGATGGAGTACAGCAGAAGTACATTGATATTTATACCATGACCTCAGTTCTTTCCTAGGGAGGCTATGGCTTAGGAGGAGTATATACCACATTTAACTATTTTCCCTGAAGCTAGGCTCCAAAATAGATTCAATGTCTTCATATTTTGCCATACTGTCTTGGCTTCCGAAATTAGTTTGGAAACATTTTGGCATTCCCCATTAAGATGTAACTTGATCTCATCTGTCTGTGAAACTTTTCATTAAACCTACATTCTGAAATACTTATTGCTTCTCAGGTACAGTTCTTAGAATCATCAGCATTTAAAGAATATCAATGAAATCAATTCAGTTTCTTTCCTGCCCACTGAAATATTGGTACAGGGTGTCCTTATGTTGTTTCTCTCATGATGTTACCTGGTGATCAAATGTCCACTCCTTCCTTGCTCTTATTAGCATGGAGGCTATAATATTATCTCTTTCTTTGTCTCTAGTGATTTCCAATAACAGTAAGGGAAGGAATCGGGAAATTAATTATTTTCATCTTAAATGCTTTAGTCTCTTTCTTTTTCAATATAATACATGATAGATCAGACTTGCTAGTGGTTTTATAATGTCCCTTATAATCTCACCAGTGTGTTCACTCCAATATTTTTTCAACTGCTCTTTACCATTTGAGGGGTGATAAAAGTCTCCACTGATATCAAAAACTCTCTCATTGGCTTTGCTATAGTGTTTAAAATTCAACCATTGGAGAAATTGCTCTGATATAGAATTTCATCTCCAGAAAACTCTTGTTACATGAACTTAAATTACGTAAGAGAAGTCACATCTTGACACATTCACTAATCAGCTTCAGCATCATCAGGAATTAAGCAGGAGCCATGGGTGTTTAGAGCCATTTTCTTCTTTACAGCAGCTAAAGTCTTAACCTTCAGGCAGAGGAATTAACTCTAGTTCTTATAGTCAATATACTTCTAGTTATAGTTAAAAACCAGAAAAGCATAAAGTTTACCTATCAAAAATTCTCATACCATATACATACATCACTAGCTGAGATGTATTCTCTTATCTGTCGATTAGGTCCCATGTATCTCTGAATTTAGTAAGTACTTAAGCAAGACCCTTGGATAAATATATGGACTAATAACATTCCATAGGACTAAGATTCAAGGGAAGTTTACAACTATAGGAAAGGTCTAGGGATGAAACTGTGTAGTTACAGGCAAATGAAACCAGATATATAGAATATGTGTTAACAGTCAGGTGTTCATAAGGGAAATCTGTAAGCTATAGGCATATTTTGCACTTCTCCCCAATCAAAAACCTATTGAGCCTTAACTTTAAGTCAATGCCTAATGAGCTACAGGATTCAAAATTATTGATTGATATTTCCTTTATGATACTGGTAACTCTTACATTTTTAACATAGGAAGCAATATTTTAAGCTTTTTTGTAGATAATGTCTAATTTAATCCTCATAATAACTCCATGAAGTAGATAATATTATCATCTCCATTTTGCAGAAGGGAACAAATTGTTGGAGCAATTTAGTAATTTATTCCAAAGTCAAACACTGGAAAGTGGCCAACCTAGGAATTAACCCCTGGAAATCTGATGCAGAGACTTTAGGTTTAACTTCTCTGCTACACAGGCTCTAGGGTCATGGGGAATATATCCAGCTGCACAGACAAATGTGTGCTACTGTGCAAACCAATCAGAACATCTTCATCCCACTTCTTTTTCTGTGGTCTCAGTGTATAACTGAACCATAGCAGTCATTCACTATTACCATGGCAAGATCATGAATCCTGATATGGGTAAGATGCAAAGGAAGCAATAAATGTCATCTGTGGGAATTTGATATAAAATATCTCTTCCCTTTCTTGCCTTTGGAAAAATATCCAGAGCAAGATGAGTCATGGCAGAGTATTCCCTGCTGTCAGTCATCTGCTGCAGGCCCACGCAGTGGGCAGCCTTAGGGAACTGGGAACATCTGTAGTAGCCATATGCCTCAAGCCCTGCAGTCAAAGCCAGGGTAAGGTGTTCCCCACTAACAGTGGTAGTGCAAAACCCAGTGGGAAGAAGAGGCTCTGTTGTCACTTGTTTTTTAGGACATCTTTTATGCTCCTCCACTAATTGTTTAAAATCAATATAGGCATTAAAAAAACCTAATAATTCCAAGTTACAGTGGTCAAACAGCATAGGAACTTTTTTGTGAGAGGAAGAGAAGTCCAAGACACCAAAAAGTTTACCTTTGCTTTCACCTTTTTCTGCCTCTACACATTTGTCCCTGACATACCCAAAGAACCTGATGGTAACTCTAACGAGGTTTGTACCATCTCAAGGAATACTCACAAGAGGCCTGAGCCACTTTCAATGATTCATTTGTTGTTTTGACACGTGCCTTTTTTTGTGTTGTATAAAGTGGAATGCCCAAGATGTGTGCTGAAGTGGAAACATGGAAGAATGTAGAGCTCTGCTTATCACCCACACAGCACAGAAAGAAAGGCCTCACTCAGTTGTGCGAAGACATTGGCATGCATTAGAACACTAGAACAGAATCCCCACTCCCCAAAAGATGAGCTGTGTGGCTTGGGAAAGTTTCATGTTCTTTTCACTTCGGAGTTCTTCTGTGAAGTGGTGATTTTTAAAAAGTTGTATGTATTTCCTTAAGATTTTCTTGTGGATTCCATAAGAGAAAGCATGTAAAAGATGCAGCCTAATAACTGGCACAAAACTGTTGTTTAATAAAAGCTGTTATGAAAAACAAAAATACTGGGCATGGGGACAATTAGATTGGTTGCCCCAGGGCACTCATTTTTCACTAGAGGCACCATATTTCTTCATTGCTCACACTATCCCTCAGCCTGAGAGGCTTTTCCTCTGAAATTCCACATGTCACAATCATTTAAGACCCAGACTAAATGATGCTTCCTCCACAAAAGGTTCCATTTCCCTGAGAGGAATTGCTTTCCTCTTCTTAGACAATCCATCACACTTCCAAGAATGTTTTCTTCTTTTGATAAAATATCCCTGTTTTCAGTCCTATTTGTAACCCCTATAATTTTTAGCACAGTACCTTGAAACATTCTTGTTAAATTTTATCAATTTCAAATATATACTATATATTTTAAGTTGGTTTTACTCATCCTGAGATGGGCTTTTATTATTTTGTAACTTTTTCCTGCTCCAAATTTGCAAGGATTGTAAGGGGGGGGGGGGGGGAGTGTGGATTCGTTCAACAATCACACACACCTCACGGATAGTGTATGCCTTGCACATGGCCATATATAGCCTCAGTTAGCAATGACATCCACACAATGGGTGGCTGGCTGCAGGGTTCTCCTTGTACTTTGATCTTGAAAATCCTCTGCATGTACCATAGTGATAAGCAGATTTGCTCATATTCTGAATCAGCTCAATCAGTTCAGTGTTAATGAAATTTGAACAAGTGGCGATTTAGTTGCGTAAGCTTGTTTTAAGTATATTTGAGGCTTGGTAACATGAATATACCTTGTGAAAAAATGTGGAACCAAATAACCAAATATTTACTTGGGCATAAAAAAAATACAAGTTATTAAAAATGGTCACAAACATGCCCCAAACTTCCTGATCAGAAATGTTGACTTGGTTTTTCAGGAGATTGAGTAGAGCATCATAAATCATCATGGCTTGTTCGAAAACTCATATTTTCTGGTACACTTATTCAATACCAAAACTTCCAAACTTGAACAGGAACTAGAGCTGAGAAGTGGGAAATAATAATAATCCATCTTAAGAGAAATGTGACTTATGGATGAGACATGGTATAAGACATTTTCTTTATAATTTCAACCACCAAATAATTAATCTGTGGTTCATCTCATATAAATAAAGAGCTGAATTTGCTTTTTTCAATAATCAGTTTTAAGTATGAGAAGAACCTAACAGCTAAGGATAAATGTTAACAGGAAATGTGTCAATGGTAAGGAGTGATAGTCAATAAATAATTATAAATTCACACATAACTGGATTTTCTGAATGAAAGCAAATGACTCCTGATGAAACACAGTGAAAATATTTTTGTGGATGTTACAGTTATCTCATGGAATTTCTGCTACAGGATATTAATAGATTATTGAATTAGGGATTTTTAAATATAAAACCTGGTCTGTTATATAGTATAAATCAGTCTTAAGATGTGAAAAACTCATTTTATTTAGCAATAATCTTTTAACTTAGAACAAATTTATAAAGAAATCATTCATGCAATATATGTGATCATAAGTGACAATGCTGTTTTTCACTGGATTTCTGAGAGCTTAGACCAGAACCAATACCATTCAAAATCTATTGAATAGTGACCCTGACCTTTATCATTTTCTTTTCTCCCTTGGCCCATCCTTTGCTCACTGTAATTCCTCCTTATCCAGTGAGCATATAGGTAACCTATGATATTTACTCTCTTTTCTCTCAGAAGGGTGTCTTTAAAACAGTAAGAGTGACACAATGTGTCATTTTCCACTCATATTCCAAGGAGCTAGATATTATGAATTTATCTAAAATAGGATTTGAGAGTTGAATAAATTTGGGAAATGCTGCATTACACAAAGGGAATTTACTTGTTTTTACAGAATTTCCCCAAACCTCTAAAATCATTAATGTGCACTGAGTACCATCTAGAGAAGAACATTTCCTTTAGATTAGTTATAGAAATCCCTTTCCAATAGCATCTATTGACATCTCATTCTTTGAGAATTATAGATGCAAGAGAAAGAATGAACCAGGACAGGTCTGAGTTCAAACCCTGGTTCTAAAACTTACTTTAAAAATTTGTGTGAAAGTTTTCTTATAAGAAGCACTGGCACATAGAACACATCAAAAAATAGTAGCAGCCATGATGTGATTATGTGGTTGTTAAAAGTTGTGGTTATAACATATAATCATCCAGGGAACAGAGTAGAGTACCCTTATTCTTGGAAAACTCCAAGCTAATAAAAAGAAAGTAGATGGAAATGGTCAGAAGCCACTATAAGACCAAATGCACTAAGATGAAATGTGGTTCTCTGCAAGTAGAGTGCCTTCTGCTTCCCAGTAACAAAGGGAATTCTGCCTAAGCCAGGAGTGCTGCAGACATGTGCAAGACTGAGAGAAAGAAACGAGAAGAGTTCAATTCTCAAGCCATTGCTTAGAACAGATAAAAAATCTCTCTTTGAATACAGCTGATAACAAAGGAATTGGAACCCAAGGCTTCTATCCCAGGAAGGAGACAAAGTACCCCAAGACCAAGGGAGATGGGAGATTGTATGCATGGGTATCTTAATATCTGCACAATGAGGATGAGAATGGAACCATCATCCTTAAGTTTTTATTAGGATGTGAATTATATTAAGGCATGTGAAGTCATGAGAACAGTGAGTGGTACCCAATAAATGGTAGCCATTAGCATCAACCTTGTTCCTAAAATGCACTTTAAAATGCTGATCATAATACTCTTAGAAACCCAGAAATAAAGATGGTTTCACACATTTCTTCTGCATACCAGATTCTACCAACTATGCAGTTTTCCAAAAACAACTACAACAACAAGACAAACCTGAATCTCATAAAAGTTACCTGGTATACTTTTTACAAGCAATGGGCAATCCACAGGACATAAGAAATAGAAGAAATAAACCAAGGGCCTTGTCACTGCAGAGTTTAGGAGACATATTTTAGACATTAGATAATAAAAAGATTTTTCCTTTACCAAGTCCCTGCTGCCATTCAAATTGCTTTTTGATGCAACTACTCAACTGAAGCCAAGAGAACTACCCTGATGAGTTCATCTCCGAAGTTGTTTAAGAGATGACTAACTCCATTGCATCACTGAATCTGTGGAAGAAGTTCATCATGATTTGAACTTAAGAAACAGATTTTCCTCACACTCGTTAATTATAGTCACACTCATTTGTTTCTTTCTTTACTTCCTACCTGCCAAACTCCTTGCTGAGTACTTTAAATGTATTATCTCATCTCCGTTTCCCAGCAACACTCTCGCACAGAACATTCTTCCATTTCTCATTTTCCAAATGAGGAAACTGAGTCTTGAAGAGATTAATTAAATAATCCACCCAAGGCCCTTCACTGAATAACAGTAGAGTCAGATCTGTCCAATTCTATGGACTACATAATACTACACATTTAATAAATTTACTATTCAAAGGCACTGCCTTACCATTTCTGAATATTTTTAAATATTTTAAAATAAGATGTAATTAAAAATAAATCATTCATGCTGTTGACATCTCAGAAACTTACTACTACATAGCAGAACATGAATGTGACAACCAGGTTTGTGCAAATTAGATTAGTTCACTTTTCAAATGACAGGCAATATATACAATGTTGCCTAGATATTCAGAAAGGATAATTCTAGCTTCATGTTTCTCCATTAGGATGTCAGATATCTAAATATGTTAATGATTGCTATGATTTAATTATGTTGGTGATTATATGTTAAATCTATCTGTAGGTAATGATTAAGCCAAAGATGTTTCTTTAAAACTATTATGTTATCAAATCCCCTGCCAATATTTTGCAGCTTAGTCCTCTTATTATAATGCTTCTATATAAAGCATTTTTATTAACTCATATGAGTTTGTCCTATTTGTTTTCAGCACGCTCCTTTGGACTTAATCAGGTTACTGGTAAAATAAGAAAAATGACCAACTGTTTTATTGACAGCCTTGTGCCTCCCACAACAGTCCAGTTTGAGTCTATCCATCAGACTAAACAGACTATATGTGCTCATTTGTACTAGCTATTCCATTTATTCTTGTTGATATAATATAGTGTTAAAGTTATTAAATATTCTTTCTAAATGTACCTTTATCTCCTCAATCAAATAAACAGCTTCTTTATCTTTAAGTGTATTTCTCACCTCAAAAACACCACCACTACCTACAACAGACCATATCTAAGTGCACTGGGCACAAAAATACTTCTTCTTAAGACACTCCCCTGGCTCCAAAAAACTTGCCATATCTCTAAATAAAAAGACTGACCTCCTAGGACATAAAAGGCAGCCAGAACAAGACCTTCTCCCACCAAGCCTGATCCATCACTTCCCACTTTAATATTATATATTCTAGTATACTCCTAGTCTATTAAAACCATGTTACTTAACAACCTCACATGAATATGTTGTGTGTCTTTGTCTTTATGGCACAAGATGATCCTCTGAAAGTGTGTGACAGAGCCTGTCACTGCCATGCTCGCCCATCATCCAATGATGCCTGTTGTCGGTCCTTGTCATCACAGAGCTCAGAAGGCCATGCTTCCCCTGTCACCCTCCACACTTGCCTGGTCTCTCACCCCTTCTGCAGCCATCCCTTACCCTTTACTCCTCAATTTACTGTTTTGGCCACACTGCCACCTGCCCTGACACGCTCTAGCCTCTGGGCCAGTTATAGTTTATTCCAGTGGGAGTAGCAAAATACCACAGACTCCTGGCTTCAATAAATGTGTTTTCTCACAGTTCTGGATGCTGGAAGTCCAAAATCAAGGGGGTATCAGGGCTGTTTCAGAAAAGGTTTCTCTTCCTCTCTGGCAGATGCTGTCTTTGGGCTGTGTCTTCCCATAGCCATTCCTCTCTGCAGTTGTGCTCCCAGTGTTTCTTCCTTTTCTTATGAGGACAAAGCCAATTGAATAGGATTCTGCTCTTAAGACCTCATGTAACCTTATTTATTTCCTTAAAGATCTCATCTCCAAATACACTCGCATGAGAAGTTCGAGTTTAGAGTTTCCACATGTGAATTCTGGGGCACAAGAGTCTTTATATGTGTTATTACCCTTTCCCCCAGATATTTTTATGATCATTCTTTATTTTTCTCAATTCTTTACCAAAATGTGATCTCCCCAACCAGTCCTTTCCCGTGCTCATTATCCTCTTTGTTTTCTCAATGACTTTCTATAATACTATCAATATTTAATCTACTATGTATTTTTATTAATTTATTTATTTTAATTAGGTATATAGGACAGAAGAATGAATTTTGATTCATTGTACACAATTGCAGAACAATTTTTCATTTCTCTGGTTGTACATGATGTAGTGTTGCACCATATGTGCAGTCATACATGTACCAGTGTCAATCTCATTCCACCATCTTTCCTGCCCCCATGCACCCTCCTCACACCTCTCTCCCCTTTGCCCAATCAAAGTTCCCCCATTTTCCCCATGCCCCCCATCCACTTATCAGAGAGAACATTTAGCCTTTGGTTTTGGGGGATTGGCTTACTTCGCTTAGCATGATATTTCTATTTTTATTATTTATTTTGTCTCTCTCATCTCCACAATATTGTAAATCACAGGATGGCAAGGATCTAAGACCAGTTCATTCTTTGATGAACCCCTGGTGCTATAACAGTACCTGGCACATAGGAGGCTCTGATTACTTAGTTGTGAAAGTGAAATTATTTTGAATTTTACCAGTTTTTCTCTAAATCTATTCCTCCTTAGCTAAGTACAGTGTTTCCTGGACTCTTATCACAATCACTCTATGGGCATCTTCCATTTTTATACTTCCAGGCATTCTATTATAATGTTCCATCCTCATGGCCTTTCTTGTATTGCAGATCCACTGTGAGCTACATACTGCACTCTGGAGGCAGCCTCTCGTTTACTGCTCAACAATTTAAAGATAGACACTATTGTCTTGAGTCCACAGAGAAAGAAGTCAAAACACAGAGAAGTTGCCATGTTTGGAACCCAAGTTTGTCTCTGATTCCAAAGTGCAACTTTTTGTAGACTATAGGCTATTACCCATCATAGTCACACAATACTTTTCTGGCCAGGTTGAAGGTTCCCTTGAGTTAGAGTTTAGAAATGAGGTGTCTCCCAAAAGCTCATGTGTGAAGCAATGCAAGAATTTTCAGAAGTGAAATGATTAGATTATGAGAGCTATAACATAATGAGTGGATTAAGCCACTGATATGGATTAACTGGGCGGAAACTATAGGCAGGTAGAGTGTGGCTAGAGGAAGTAGGTCACTGGGGGGCATGGCTTTAGGGTTTATATTTTGTCCTTGATGATCTGAGCTCTCTCTCTGCTTTCTGGCCTGTAGCTATGAAGTTGGCCAATCATGAACTGAATCTCTGAAAAGATGAGCCAAAATAAATTTTTCCTCCTGTACATTGTTCTTGTCAGGTCTTTTGGTCATAGCAATACATATCTGACTGAAATACCACCTGTGAACCACTTTCTATGAACCATCTTATTGTCAGGGAGAATTAGAGGGAGTTATTAGCTCAGCAAATATTTGTTGAGCTCCCCTATGTGCTGAGGACTATTTGCATAGATTGATGATATGTTGTCTTTGCAGAATTTATAGGCTAGTTATAAATATACTGTAAAGTGGAATACTTTCATTGCTCTAATATTTGAAAAACATTGTGATGAATTCTAGAAGTGGATCATAAAAGAGAGAGAAGTATCTTCTTAATCTGTTTTCCATATAAGGAGTGTGAAAGAACTGCCAAATATATATAGATGGCTAAGTTATGTCAATAAAATCTCCAGTCAGATATTTCTTCTAGTTCTGTTCCTGGTCTTCATTATGGCTTCTCCTGTTCTTCAGGTCTCTGCTTGTTCAATGGCAACATTGATATTAGGACATTTTATTTGTAAGGTTTGGATTGAGGGATGTCTGGAAGGCCTTAGCTACATAACCAAAATACTTCTTCTCTTGGAGGCTGAATTAGAGTTACACATTATGTTGTCTCATTTATCACTGCTCCCCTTAAGAAATTCTCCTATGAAAAACATTTCCCATGGTCCTACTTTTTGATAGGACAGTCTATAATAATTTCACCTTGGAGGCCTATAGGGATCAGAAGACTAAAGAGATGCTGAGATAAATAAATAAAAATAAATGCTAGAAACATAAATGACAAAGGCAGATTTTGCTTATTTCTCACTGTGCCTCTGCCTAGCTTCACCATAAATCATTCATGGCTGGGTAACTTTCTCCTTCTAGGAAGTGAAATGGTGCCTTTGCTTTTCTAACAGGCCTTTCTATTCAAGATCAGCATTGTTGCCTCTTGGATGAGGCCTTTGTATTCTGAGGTTGCAGTGTGATTTTTTTTTTTCCCTAGGGCAGGTCTCTAGTGATATTTTTAATCTTCAAAGGGCATCCCCAGTCTACTAGAAAGAAAGGAATAAAAACTGCCAAGCATTCACTGAACTGAACAGCTCAGAAAGGAATAATCTCTACTTGGTGCCCCAAAAAATAACTAAACCCCATGCTCTTGTGCTCTGTGGTTTAAGAATGGTAAAGGGTTGAAGGAAACTACACACAGAGCATCAAGAGTTACCTTGCCCTCTGGAGACCCTTCAACAATAGGCAAAAAATAATAGCTCATATCATCAAGTTTCACTCCATGCCAAATACTTTTCTAAAAGTATTACCTGGGTATGAGTTCCGCTGAACAGTGTGAAGCTTCCACTGTGATCAAAATGCAGCTTTCTTTCCTTCTTCACCATCCCATGAACTTTGCTCACTGTGGGTAATTGACTATTGTGTTTAGAGGATGATTTGTAAGACTTTTCTTTTGTAGAATCACTGTCAGGTAATAAATATTTCTGATCACTTTCTGTTGTAAAAGCAGTCTCAGTAATAAAGGTACAACTTCCAACCTGCTTTAGGTCAGACTGCAGTGGGCAGTGGGCCTTGACAATCTACACTTCCCCAACTCTCCATGATCTGGTTGCTAATTGCTTCCCTGCAAATAAAAAGTGAGAGGGAAGAATGGTTATGGAGCCTGGCCAGGCTGTGGGCCCCTCTCTGAGGTTTAGAAGATGGCCAGAGCTGACATCGTCTCTCCTTGGCTCGTGGGTGGACTTATCAGGAGCCCTACTGGGACCCTTCTTCCTTTCAGGTCCCCTCTCCCCCATGCTATCACTTCTATCCACAATTCTTTCCCAATTCCTTTATTTTTCCCCCGTCATCAGGTGTTTTGCCAACTGAATCTTACTCCGGAGTCTCTTGGCCTCTGATCCCATAATGGTTCTTGGTCTGAAGCATGGGTCAAGCAGGTCAACCAAGCTATTCTGCTGACACTGGCATGGTCCTATCTCAGTTACAGACTCCCTGGCTCTGCTGATGAAGAAGATGGCTAGCATTTCTCTACTCTCTACATCTTCAGGGTTGAGGTCCTTTGCCCGCAATATACCAGGTGTTCATTCATTATAAATACCTGTGCTCAGTGTCCCACCTGCGGGGAGCACATTTCATAGGTCTTGGGGTAGGTCTTTAACAATCCTTCCATTAGGCCTGGTCTTGGAATGTGGAAGCTACTTAGGTAAGGAGGGAAACACAGAAATTGCTGGTCTTCTCTGAAGAATTCTCTTCCTCACTCCCCTCAACCACTCTTCTTTCCACTGCCAGGCTGTTTCACATCCTTGATGTAATGGTTCTGTAGATTTCATTCATAAATTTGCATGTGTGAGATGAAATGAGGTAATTCTCACTTTTGTTTCCTAAAATCTATTGAAATAACATTATATCAGTGTAAAAAGAGAATCTCTTAATACTCTACTACACAATATTAATTCACTTGATCCCAAAACAATCCTATGAAATAGGGATTATCCCCAATGTACAGACAAGTAAACTGAGAGGCTTTGACATTTAGTAAATAACTGGAGTTTTACTCAGTAGGTAAAGAATGGAGCCAAGACTCAGATTTAGGAACACTGCTTGTGCCCTTAAGCAATAAGCTACATACAGAAATTATGTGCATGAAAATCACCTAACATAGACATGAGGTGCATTTTTCTAAAGGGAGCAAAAATAAGAAGATTACTATGTCTTGGCTGGAATTAGATTTCTCTTGAGCCTTACTAATATTGAGAATTTATGCAAACAAAATTTGGAATAAATGTATTTTATATATGTATATAAATATGCTGCAAAATCTCTAACCAAGCAAAACAAGATCTCCTAACTTCAGCATCTTTTTTCAGCTACCACTCCATGTTTCAGTTCATCTATTTAAACTCCCTTCAAAAGAATTTTTGTATAATTATGTCTATTTTCTATATTCTCGTTCACTCTTGAATTCATTCCAAGTAGTTTCATAGCTACTCTTCTGCCAAAATATCTCTTGAGGATGTTACCTGAGATTCCATGTACTTTGCTTGGTTCTCCTAGTGCCTTTCTGCAAGATTTATTCAGTTTATCATACCCTCATTTTGAAATACTTCCTTCTCTTAGCCCCTGGTACACCACAATCTTGATTTTCCTCTCCCTCTGTCAGATCTCTTCCAAATCTTTTAGATTCTTATTTGACTCCCATTTGATCCTGCAGTACCTCTGTGGTCAAATCCCAAACTTCCCTACTATCTGTACTTATTCCCTAAGCAAACTCATCTAGCCTTTAAATCTAATCCATTCTCCAATGACTACCAAATTCACATCCTTGGCTTAGACTACTCCCTGAACTGAACTGAACTGCACTGCATTGCACTGTACTGAACTGTGGTTTTTCATACCCTGCCTTCTAGACAGCTCCATTTAGATATCTAATAAGTAATCTCAAAGTTAATACACTCAAAACCGATGGATATATACAATCTCCAAATCTACCTCCTGCCACACTCTTCCACACTTAAAAACATGATATATCTATTCTTCTAGTTCTTCAGACACCAAATTTGACATCCACTATGATCCCTCTCATCCTGTCACATCCCATTCAATCTATCAATGATTTCTATCAGAGCTATCGTCAATGCATCTCAAACAGACTCCTCCTCATCACCTGCAGCCACACCACTCTAGTCCAAAAAACTAGACTGCTTGCCAAGACTGTTGCATTCTTTTTGAGTGCCTTTCTGCTTTCAGCCTGGCCTCCCATATAAGCGCTTTTTTGCACAAAAATGAATTTTAAGTCACATGATGCCGACCTTTGAATAAAAGCTCTCCAATGCCGGCTTTTGAGAGCAAAGTTCCAGATCTATAACTTCACCTGCATCATGTGGCTCCCTGATTTATTTTTGACTTATATGCTCTCTCCACCCCACCAGACGACCACCATGTGACTTCAGTCATGCTGGCTGCTCTGCTGAACACAGAATGCCCTGTGAACACATACCACAAATAGAACATCCCTTCAAAGCAGCTCAAAAGGAGTCCTTTTTATTTTAAAATGCAGCTAGGTATATTTTAAAATACTGCTTTATTAATGAAGATACAATTTTCATAATTATTCAGATAACTATCCTCAGTTTGCTGGCTCAATGGAAACATTTAAAATTTTTCATAATTTATAAATTTTATTAAAATGAGAGCTGTTTCTCATAAATGGCTCAGAACATTTATGTTTTTATGCAGAACACAAAATATGGAAATGAACCTGATTCTAATACTAGTACAGAATAATTGCATGTACACCTTTACAACTAATGGGTAATATTCTTGTAAATATGCTTCTTTTTCTAAATTAGTTTTATTGATACACACAGAAGTTGGGGGTTCATCTGACCAATTCATACCTGCATGGAAATTGATTTTAGTTCATAATCCCCCTTTTCTCTCTGGTAGTTCCTCTTTCCCATCTCCTTCCTCTACTCTATTATACTTCCTTTCACTTGTCTATTAATTTATATTTTATTGGTTCTTTATGTTACCCTATTCTTCCCTCCCTCTTTCCTTGACTTTACTCTAGCTTCTGCACATGAGAAAAAAAAATTCAACCTTTGAGTTTCTGAGTTTGGCTAATTTCATTGAGCATGATATTCTCCATTTCCATCTATTTACCCACAAATGTCATAATTTAATTCTTTTTTATGGCTGAGTAGAACTCCATTGTGTATGTATGCCACACTTTCTTAATCTATTCATCTATTGATGGGCATCTAGGTTGATTCCATAATTTAGCTATTGTAAATTGTTGATACTATAAACATTGACGTGGCTGTCTTGCTGTAATATACTGATTTTAGATCTTTGGGGAAAATACCAACCAGTGGGATAGCTGAGTCATATGGTGTCTTCATTCCTAGTTTTTTGGATGAATCTATAGTCTTCTTTCCAGAGTGGTTGTACTAGTCTGCAGCCCCACCAACAATGTGCAACTGTACCTTTTTCCCCACAACCTTTCCAGTATATATTGTTATTTGTATTCTTGATCATTACCATTCTGCCTGGAGATGAAACCATAATGTAGTTTTGATTTGCACCCATTTCATTGACTGCTAGAGACAATGTTGAACAATATTTTTTTCATGTATTTGATCACCATTTGTGTTTCTTCTTTTCAGAAGTTTCTGTTTAGTTCTTTTGGCCATTTGAATTATTTGGGGTTTTTTGGTGTTAAATTATTTGAGTTCTTGGTATATTCTGAATACTAATCCTTTATCAGAGGAGTAGCTGGCCAAGATTTTCTCCCATTCTATATGCTCTCTCTTCAAGATCTTATAATAATTTCTTTTGCTGTGCAGAAGCTTTTATTTTGATGGCATTCCACTTGTTGATTCTTGGTTTTATTTCTCTTGCTTTGAGGGTCTTCTTGTTAAAAAAGTTGATGCCAGCACCTAAGTGATAAAGTGTTGACTGTATGTTTTCTTCTCGCAGTTGTAAAGTTTCTCATCTAATTCCTAAGTCTTTGATCCATTTTATCTTAAGTTTTGTGCAAGGTGAGATCTAGTTTCATTTGTCTATATATAGTTATTCGGATTTCCCAGCACCATTTGTTTAAAAAGCTGTCTTTTCTCCAATGTATGTTTTTGACACCTTTGTTCAATATCACGCGACCATAGATATGTGGATTTCTGTCTTCTACTCTGTTCCATTGCTCTTCGTGCCCATTGTGGTGCCAATACCATGCTGTTTTATTCCTAAAGCTCTGTAGTATAATTTCAGATCAGGTATTGTGATGCCTCCTGCTTCACTTTTTTTTTTTTTTTTTTTTTTTTTTTTTTGCTTAGTATTGCTTTGGCTATTCTGAGTTTCTTATTATTTCAAATGAATTTAAGAATTGTTTTTTTTTCTAATTCTGTGAATAATGTCATTGGTATCTTGATGGGGATTGCACTGAATCTGTATCTTGCTTTCAGTAGTATGAATAACTTGCTGTTTCTTAACACTATTAATTTCATTTGGATATTATTATTATTATTATTATTTGTACCAGGGATTAAACTCAGGGGCACTCGACCACCGGGCCAAATCCCCAGCCCTTTTTTTGTATTTTATTAGAGACAGGGTCTCACTGAGTTGCTAAGTGCCTTGCTATTGCTGAGGCTGGCTTTGAACTTGCCTTCCTCTTGCCTCAGCCTCCCAAGTGCTGGGATTACAGGCGTGCACCACCAAACCCAGCTCATTTGGATATAATATGAATTTTAACAAGCTCTAAACTTTCTTTTTAGTTCCCTGGTTTAAACATTGTTGAATATTTCTTTTTTTCTGTCTCCATTGATAGATTGTACTTGGTGGGATTATGTTTCCATTGCTTTTGTCCTCAATATTTCACCCAGGAAAAATATTTAGGAGTATAAGTGATGAGTTCTTAAGGAAATGTCACTTTAAAAAGTATATCTTGACTGAACTTAGAGGTTGTGGAAATAGTCAAGCTCAACTAGTTTTGCTCTTTAAAATGTATTCTATTCTCTTCTTCTTCATATTCTCCTCTTCTTCAAAGTCCCATGTACCTCCATTCATTTTCTTCTTTCCAGGAGGCTATGCAAGATGGATTGAGATGTTAAATTTCAAAACTAAAAGTGAATAGCTTGTAAATGTGAGACTTCAGTCAACTGTAAAGGAGAGACATTGTTTAATAGAAGCATGTAGGAAACAATGATAGTAAACAGCAAATCCCAGATTAATTACACTTATTCAGTATGCTGTGGAGCCAATGCATAAAGCTGAACTGTTTTACTGAAGCAATATATTTTTTATGATTTTCAATACTAGACAGCAAATTTGAAAGCATTTGTGTTGAAGAACATGATTTTATATTTATTACACTAAACAAAATAACTATTCTATTGCAGATCTATTGGCTTTCCATCCTTCAATACTTTACTTATTGATTTCTCAGAAATCCATATATTATATTTTGTTTTGCAATTAGCAGTATATCCCAAATGTTGAAAGATTTGAAACTGTTAAGTATCAAATCTGTGAATTCACAAGGATATTCTAAATGATCTAGGAAATGTCATCTTAAGTAGTAAAAACAATATGTATTTTGGTTCATTAGGAAAGTACATAATGGCTATTTCTCACATCTCTTCAGTCTCCCTGTTTAACCGATGTGTATTGAGATGCCTGGCCTGAAGCACTTCTATATTTAGTTCTAATGGAACAGTCTTAAATTGCTTATTTTCTGTTTACTAGAGTTGGCCTGTTTGTTGTCATGGAAACTATGACAAGCACACTAGCTAACTATTTTATTAAATGAATTGAAGATATAGCTGAAGATGGAAGGTGCCACATAGCATTCTTAAAGCATATTTTCCAACACTTATAAAACTAAGGCCACCTTTATATAAAATATATGAAATATGTTATAAATAAGGTCTTATCCATTTCAAATTTGGGGGATTATTCACATATGGAAATCTAAATTGTAGCTAGCACATAGACATCTCTAATTTACAAAGAGTCTGTGATCTAAAAGTGTATTCATAAATAAATCAATTGGAAATTAAAATACATTTGCCCATTGAAACAGTTTCATAAATAATAATTAGATCTCCCACTCTCAAAAAAAAAAAAAATCCATTCCTTGTGATGTCTTCAATCTAGAGTAGTATCAGAAAGAGCTTTTAATCTCAGCTCAGGCAGCAGGAAGGACCATGATGCAAGGAGTCAGAAGAAAGGAAAGAGTTCTCTCATACCTGTTTTGATATGTAGGACATCATTTGGATTACTAGCACCCAATGACCCTTGCGGATGTCGGGGCTGCAATTGCATCTTTCTGTTACCTTCCAGTGCTCCTGTTCCTAGCCTTCAGGTGTCCTAGGTACTTTCTCAAATTCCCTCTAAAGGTAAATGCCAGACCAGCCTGGCTCTCAGCTTGTTTTTGCCTATACATTGAAATATCACTTTCATCAAAATTCATGAAGATCTCAGATAAGCTATAAAAAAAAAAAGAAAGGAAGAAGTCAAAATACTATTTTCTGAGAGATCAAGAACCCTTCCTTAGGGGGTACATAGGATCAGAGGAACACTAGAATGGTCAACGGAAAGGGAGGGGAGGGAGGGAGTAAGGGGGGGGTTGGAAAAAAATTGGTGGTTGAATGAGATGGATATCATTATCCTAAATGCATGATTGAAGATCTGAATGGTACTTATATACTTTGTATACAAGCAGTTGTATGTAAAAAGATACTATACTTGTGCATGATGAATAAGTAAATAAATAATAAAAAAATTAAAAAAAAGAACCCTTCCTTAATATTTTACATTTAAAATATATTTTAGAACCCAAACCAATCTCTACTTCGTGAGATTTCCATTACATGACTTACGTAAGGATATGAGTAAACTGCTCTGAGATAATACTAGAAGTCAAGTCCAAGGAGTCAGTCAAAAGTTGGATTATTTTTAAAAAATCAGTTACTCAATGGGATTTACATTCTAGGTTTCCAAAATGTGGTAACAAAATTAGCCTGTAAACTATGTATGTTTCCACATACATAAAGTAAATACATATGCAATAAAATACGAAGTGAAAACAATTATTTTTATTTAATTTCAGTGGTCATCTAAGAAAATTCTGTAGGATTGTATTTCAAATGTAATATTACTAATAGTGTAAAATGAAGGCATTTTTTTAATCCAATACTTATTTTTATCTCCTTAGGGTCCACATTCATTTGTAACACTCACGTAATTCCAGTGAAAAACCAAGAGGGTGTGGCTATGATGTTCATCATTAACTTTGAATATGTGACAGATGAGGAAAATGCTGCCTCCCCAGAGAGGGTAAACCCTATATTACCAGTCAAAACTGTAAACCGTAAGTAAAAGGCATAAAGCTCTTGATGGTCTCATAATAATTTGCATATACTCTTCATTTTTTATTCAGTTCTCAATATAAACTTATGTTTGAATTAATATAGATCTACATAAGAAAGTCAAACTTGATGTTATCCTTTGGTGCCTTAGAACATTTATCAGCTGCTTTAGAAGTGATTTGACTTGGATATACAATAATTTATTTAACCAATCTTCTACTGAATTGTGCATATGTACATATATATATATATATATATACATACACATATATTTGTATACACACACATATATATACACACATACATATATATATTCTTGAAGACAAAATTATCTTTAGAATTGTCCCAGGTGGGATTCCTGAGTGAAAGGGTCAATGCTATGTAATCTTTCCACATACTCCCAAAATCCTATACATATGATTTGAATCATTTTGTACACCACCAGCAGTGTATCATCCCTGTTCCCCAGAGCTCAGACAGCAGAATCAGTCTTCTTGACAGTTTTAGTCATTATAAGTGAGAGGGACCTCCATTAGCAGCAGTTTATGTTTCACTCATTATGGGTGAGGGTCATATATTTAAGCACCATAGGCATTCTCTTTTGTCAACTCTTCATCTCCTATACACATTTTCTATTACTTTTTTCTCTTCTTGGCAATTTGTAAAACAAGTTGTAAATAGCTTTCCCAGTCAATAATTTGTTTTTTACTTTGCATGGCTTGTGTTGTTAAACAAAAGAGAATGGGGGGTGGGTTTGGGTATTGATATGGCTACTTATCAACATTTTCTTTTGTTGCTTTGGAATTCTTGAGTCATAATCAGAAAACCTTCATCATTCCAAGGTAATAGATAAATTCACTTTTTTTTAATTGGACTTCTGTGATTTCATATTTTAAAATGTCTAATAAATTCTGAGTTTACTTTGGTGTACAGTACATGTTTATCTCTTTATCCATGACTCTCAGTTGTTCTAACAGCATTTATTTAAGTTGTTTTTTCACCAGAAATTTAAGATGTCACTTTTATCATGTACTTCATTATGTATTTGGGGCTATCTTTGGACTTGTTTTCTGTTCTAATGGTTATTTATCTCCAGAATTATACTGTTTTACATATACAATTAATGTTTGTCATATATACATCATACTCCCTTATTGATTGAATTTAACTTTTAGGGGTTTGGGTTTTTTAAATTAATTTTCCATATGAACTTTATAAATAACTTTCATAGATTCAGAACAAAATTCTTTTGGTATTTATATTGGATTCACCTTGACTTTATCAATTAACTTGAGTATTTAAGTTATTATAATGTTGAGTCATTTGTTCTAAGAATATAAAATATATATTTACTTTTTAAATCTGAGTTTTGTGTCTCTCGGGAGTATTTAAAATTTTTCCTCACTTGATTAATCTGCTTTGTGGCCTTTAAATTTTTATTGTTGTTGTTGCCTGGTTTGCTAATAAAAATAGGATCTTCTCTTTCATGATATCTTTTAATAATTTTTATATATGAAAGCTGATGATTTTTTCAGTTTATTAAATTTATATCCTACTACCTTAGCAAATTGTTTTAGTTTGTAGTTGCATATACATTGACTCTAATGAGTTTTTAAAAATTCTATTAAATGAAATAGAGATTTTTTTTCTTTCCAATTCTTATACATCTCTTATCTAAATGTGCTGGCTATTACTTCCAATATAGCATTAAAAGAAATTAGCTGTGAACATTATCATGCCTTGTTCCTGATGTTGGTGTAAATGCCACCAGTGTTTCCCAATCACTTAAATGATGGCATGTGGGTTGAGTTGCAAGTACTTTGTAATTTTAAGGAAGTTTTCATTGACTTTCATTTGTTAAGAATGGGTGTTCAAATTTGTAAAATTGCTTTTTAGCATCTCTGATAATTGGTGCACCATTCTTTTCTTTTTTCTGTGGTATTTTATAAATTAAGTTACTAACATGGAAACATTCTTGCATCCCTGAAAGAAGCCACATTTGGATATAATATATTTCATTTTGCAATATGCAATATTCTCACATCTAATATTAACTTAGAATTCTGTATCAGTATTCATTAGGAACATGGTCTGTAATTTTTGCATGTAATATGCGATTTTCTCAGGTGATTGTATCAATGTCATAATTCATTAAAAATAATTTAGAATTTCTCTATTTCCTTTGCTGTGGAACCATTTAAACAGGAGATAATCTACACTTTAAAAATTAGGTGTGGTTACCCTGTGAATCCATCTAGGCCTGGTTTTTATTTGAAGAGTAGCTCTTCAACAAATTTCTTCTTTCTAGAGACAGATCTAATCAAATTATCAATTTTAACTAGGGTTGATTTTGCCAAATTTCATTTCCTTGGAATTATTTATTTAATGTTGATTTTTTTTTTTGGGGGGGGGGGGGGCGAATATACCCGGGATTGAACTCAGGAGCATTTGACCACTAAGCCACATCCCCATCCCTGTTTTGTATTTTATTTAGAGACATGGTTTCATTGAGTTGTTTAGCACCTCACTTTTGCTGAGGCTGGCTTTAAACTTGTGATACTCCTGTCTTAACCTCCCAAGTTGCTGGGATTATAGGTGTGTGCCACCACACCCAGCTCATGTTGGTATTTATATAATCTGTTTTAATAGAATTTTGCAAAACAATCTTATATTTTCAAACTTTTCTCTGTTCTGGTTATTTCCTTCTTTAAATTTCTCATTTTTTTTTGGTTTTATTTTCTCCATTTAGATTTTTAATAATTAGTGACTTTTTTCCAAAGAACTAAATTTTTATTAATTTTTAAAATTCTGTAAACTTTAAGCTCACAAAATTTTGCTTTTATCTTTATTAATTCATTTTTATTGGCTTATTTTTTTGCATCTTTTCTATTTATTGGTTTATTTTCATAAATCAATTTCCTAAATATGATTTTTAAGGTCATATTTTTTTCTAAATACATATAAGCTGTATCTTATAAATACAGATATGTAATATTTTCAGTATTTTTTCCTACAATATATGGAACCTTTGATTTCTTAATTTTTAACTCAAGAGTTCTTTACTGTGGATAGTTTTTAATTTTCCAGTAGAAAAGATATTTTTACAAAGCATTATTTTTGTTAATAACTAGTGGTTTTATTTTCTTAGATTTGTAAAATGTTGTGCACATATATTTCTCCTTTTGTAATTTTCTAATATTAGTTTTGTGTTTCATTATTTTATCAATTTTTATGAATGTGAATGTGGTATGAAAGGAGCTTGCTATTAAAGAATATCCAAGTATGAGAGTTGCTGTCTACTTTTTAAAGCTTTACCTTATTATGATCCTGTCTTCTTACTCTTACTTACATTCTGTCTTCCAGATATGTCTTGGACTTTAAAAAGTACATTACGTTCTTCTATTGTTAGGTTGTTTCTATTTCTCCTCATATTTCCTATAATTATTATTAATAATACTACTGCTACTTATTTCATTGATGGTCACATTTTATAGCTATTCATATAAAAATTTTATATTATTATTGCAATTTGGGCTTTACTAGTAAAAGCTACCTTTTATGTTTAACAATTTTCTATCCCCATTTTTTGGCATCTTAAATATGACACTTTGATCTTTTTTACCCATTTTGTTGCTATATTTTAAAAAGTACTTTTCAGTCTTTGTTTTAGTTTTGTCTTTTTTATGTAATGAGAAGTTAGTTTTTTGTTACTTATAATACTACTTCTCTTTAATTGATCATAACTGTAGTAGGTATTTACATTTATTGAAAAATTGATTTTTTTCCTAGTACTAATATATTTCAGTTTTATAATTTTATTTTTGTTTTCTGGAGATGAGGTATTACTATATTACCCAGGCTGTCCTCCAATTCCTGGGCTCAAGCTATCCTCTTTCCTCAACCTCCCAAATATCTGGGACTACAGGAGTGTACCACTGTACTGGCTCCTTACTACTAACATATTTTATGTTAAATATACACAAAGTATTTCATTATGTTTTCTTTCATTTTTCACTTTGTTGTTGTTTTATTCAATTTTTGCTTTTCTTTTGGTGTTTGGTAACATTTGCATTGTTTTCTAGTGGCTATTTTTATAAGAAAAACATAGAATGTCAATTTATGTGGAATTAGGCAGTTTGTGAAATTTACACATTGGTTCTAAGAAAATCTTACATAACAACTTTAACCCTTTCCCCTTTTCATCAGACAATGAATTTTGTATTTTGATTCCCTACTTTGAGAAATAATAAAATTAGATTATGAATCCTATACTCTCCTTTCCACAATGCAGTTTTAGTCATTATATTTCTTAGTGCTCTGACATGTGCTTAGTCTTCTTTCAGTTTGTTGATCTAGATTGTTCCACTCCACTCCCCTCTATTTACTGACAAGGCACTCAATTAGCTTATTTTGCATTTTTTTTCTACTCCCATTTTGTTGGTATAGTATTTCTAGCTTATCAAAAGTATATAATGTGTATATATTTCTTAATTTGTTTTGATCTTATATGTTTAGTGAAATGTTTGCAGTACTCACCCCAATCTTTTTGTCAATGATTCCCTAAGCATAACTTCTAAGACGCAGCCTATTTTCTTCAGGAAAGTTTCTTAGGTGAAATGTTTAGAAGGTCTTTCCCATTGGACTTGGTTTTTCTATAGTCTTGATATTTGAAAGCCAGCCAACATTGAAAAATCCCCTCTGGTTCACACTTCACTGCCCTGTGAGCCTGGGAGAGGTCATTCCTTCCTTTCTAGTGTTAACTATAACTGACAGGAGTCTGATGCTAATTGCTTAACAATCCTTTGTGATTTGGGTATCTGGGATCCTGTGCACTTTTTATATCCCCTTCCATTATTTCTCCAGTAACTCATGCTCTGACCATGCATGTCACAGTCTAGTTCTTAGTACTTTTTTACTCATTGTGAGTACTCTTCTCCTGATAGTGAGCTCTTTGATATGGGGTTCATCACTCAAAGGGGATGTCCTCCTCTTTTTTCATTATTATTTTGCTTGACTCTTCCTTGCGGAGTGCATTTTTAACCAATTCTGCTGGCATGGTCTTGGGTGTTTATTTTCCTATCTGTCTATACATTGGAGGTAGTAAGTTCCCTTTCTTTAGTTATTCATTAGGCATGGTTTATGGCACATTTTTGTCCCCCTGCCTTATTGATCACTATGATTTTGAGGAAGATCCATGAAGAAATCAAAATTGTGGTGACATTGTTTGTGGAAAGCTGGAAATCTATCACAAAATATTAGTATTTGAGAAAAGTATTTGCTATACTTTATATACATTCAGATAGTGAATATATGTAATACAAAAACCATTGTCTCAAAAGCCTATGGTATAAGCCTAAGTAGAATACTAAATCAAACCTGCTAATAATTTTTCATAGTATCAATTACTTCCTTAAGTATGTCAAAAATAATAGAAAAACTATTTTATTAAAGCAATATTGAGACAAATATATTAATGTGATTCCAATATTCTGAATGTTTTAACCTGAACAATATTACACTTGGGGAAAACTTTTATCAAAAGTACTAATTCATCGAATTCATCGGTTTTCCAAATGACGAGTTCGGAAACAAAATTGAACTACTATAAAACTGTTTTTATCCCAAAGTCTTCTTCCTGTAAGTTGATGACTGTTTCAATTCTGTTTTATTTTCTACTAATATATTCAGTCCTTATTGAATGACTCCTGGGAGTAAACTTCAGCTAATGTCAGCCTTTATTTCTGTAATGAATATCAATAACATCATTTGTTTGAGAGAATGCCTAGTTTAGTTCCTTCATTGTCTCCTCAAATTTTTCATTTTTCCCAAGGGATTTTTTTTAATGGTCCATCAAATTGGATGGAAGTGAAAATGAGAGGAGTACATCTGCAGCAGGACAGAAAAAGGGACTTTAAAAAAAAATAATGTGTTCATTTAAAACTGAAATACAAACAAAGAATTGAAACTTTGGTTTCCCAAATGGAATATAACCAATTTTCTAGTTCCCAGTATATATAATAATCAATCTAAGCAACTTTATATTCAATTAAAGTCATGTTTCATGTGCAAGTCATGACAAATCCACTGGTGATTTTGCTCCTTATTTTGTGAACATTAGTAGTTTCTTTGTGCTGTGCTGTCACTCACCTAGGGAGGCACTGGAGAGGGTAAAAAATTGGTTTCCAGAGTATTTCAGAGGCCCATTGTTTATAACCAGTCTATTGCTTTTAACTGTACTCTTTTTTATGTGCTCTATATCTCCCTTTACTTGGTGTCAGTATTTTAAGAATTGATTGTGAAATTAAGCAGAAAAGTTTAAAAAGGTAGAAATTAATAGCTTGGTAACTTTTGATACATCCAATTACTACTTGATACTTTGTCTTATCTTTAGCAAACACTGGTGATTATTTTCTTTTAAAGTACTATATTAGTACCAGTGTAAAATAATGATTTTTGACTATTTCAAACATTGTTTGAAAAGAAGGAAGAAAAGAAATAAAGAAGAAAGGAAGGAAAAAAGATCAAACTCCAATACACCTTTTGCAAACACTTCTAAAAGTTTAAAACAATAATATTACTTCCAACCTACAGTCCAAGTGCAAGCTTTAATATCACTTCAAGTGATCAGAAATGGAACTGAGGTTACAAAGAAGGATATGATTACATTACAAAGCAAATTTCAATCTGGCATTATCCTTAACCACTGCTTAACTTCTTATGTAAATAAAGTGCATGTAAGTGTGTGTGTGTGTGTGTGTGTGAGAGAGAGAGAGAGAGAGAGAGAGAGAGAGAGAGAGAGAGAGAGAGAGAGACAGAGAGAGAGAGAGAGAGAGAGAGAGAGAAAAAAAACACATACACATGTGAGTGTATGTCCCAGAGGGATAGGGCTTAAGTTAGAGTAGTGGAAAAAGGAAAAACTTACTGTTTTTGTTTTGTTTTGGAGATAATGTAAGTTTCCATGAATTTAACTCCTTCTGAAATGTAGACAAAAACTGTGACAATATAAGAAGTACAGATTTTTAAAAATAAAGCCTTAAAATAAGATGATTAAGGAAAAGAAAAGGTGCTAAATGCACAATAGAAAAGATAAAGCATTATAAGAGACTATGATTAAAGCACCTGTATAAGTTCTGGAGACCAGAGACTTGTTTCATTTTAACTGAAGTGGTATATTATTACTCAGTGTTAATCTGTACTTTCAGAGTCAAAGGCCCTACACAGGAAAAGTAAGGAGATTTATTTGGGAAAATTGCATTATTCACAAACTTATTCTCTGTGGGAGATATAAGACCAGCCACAAATATATGACTTATGTCCCTTAAAATGAAACCACTACAGATAAAAATGTTATTTTTAGTTGGTATATTTATCAAATTAATAAACACTGCACATCTGAGCCAATTAACTGCTACATAATAAATATAAATAGCAAGTTAAAGATGTGAGGTTTTTCTCAGTGATGGCTTCTATAAAAATTATGCAACCTAAAACAATGAAATAATACAATAAATTTTTACTTTTCTTACCAAATTTACGAAGACACTTCTAAAGGACTAAGAGCAATGGAAAGAGGTGTTCTCTTTGTTTCTATTTTAATATCTGTTATGAAATATTTCTACAGTGCAGAATAGAACCAAATTATGGGTTAATGTTTATATTATTAATGTTTAGGCTGCTTATTTTTAAAATAGATTTATCCATTTTAAACAAAACATTTTGAAGTATAATTTAAATTATTGAAAAGTATATTTGAATTTCACATTTCTTCTATTCTAAACCATAAATCTGGTATCATACTCTAGTTAAAAATATACATATTACAATTTGCTAAAGTTTCATTGAGAGAGTTGAGAGAAAACTAAATTAAGCAAAAATCTTGATTTATTCACTTCCAAACAAAAAGTAAATGCATTCCTTTTTTATCTTAAGTTTTAAAAGAGTGTTGAAGTCATTAATAAAAATTAACTTTCAACTTATATTCCCAAACAGATTTTTAAAATAATATTTTCACTCATTTTATAAACGTAAAATACTTTTTATTTCAATTTAGATATACTTATTAAAGGGCAAAAATCACACCGGGGACAGCCATGCAGCCAACGGATTTATTAACTGGCCTTTATGGCTAGTTAAGGATAGAAAAGGAACAGAGAGTGGGATCAGGGAGAGGGAAGTGCGCAAGCTCTGGTGGGAGAAGGGAGTCAGGGAGAGAGGAGTGTGCAAGCTCAGGAAGTATGCAAGCTCTGGTGGAAGAGCGTGTAAGCTCTGAACGGAAGGTGGGAGTCTGGTCCTGCTGGCTGCGGTCTCTGGAGCTATCAGCTGGGGCAGCTGCCATCGGGCTGGAGACAGTGGGTAAGTGTGCAGTGGCTGCCTCTTCTCTGTCTCTTCTAGTCATCTGGCTCTCTTGTCGCCTCACTCTTCCTGGCTCTTCATCTTGCTGGCTCTCAGTTGGCATCCGGCTGGCTGGCACCTCAAACTTAGAATGGACGGGAGTTTATATAGGGATTACTGGTGTGGGGCGGGTACCAGAGCGAACTTTAAGCCTATTGGCTCCTGCTTGTGGTGTGAGGGCAGCCTTCAAGCCTATTGGCTCCTGCCCGGGGATGATGAAACATCCTGCCCAGAGAGCAGAGCAACCTTTTGGCCCTCTGCCTGTGGAACAGGGTGAACTTATTATGACCTTTAAGCCTGTCCATCTCATCTAACACTTATTGTTGCCATCACCATCAAAAATCCACAAAGTATCCAGACTGTCCTAAAATTTAGACATTTCTTAATGGACAATAAGCTCAAATTAATTTTTTCTTATTCTCAAAAAGACAATGAATTTTATAATGTAAATTAATGATTACAGCACATGTAAAAAACTACATATGAAATACATATTTTTTTCTTTTCAGATTCTTCACCATTTCCCTTAGGAGGTATTATGAACCTTCTCTGGATTTCTCTTGAATCTGATCCTCAATCCATTCCTTTATTCCTTCACAGATGACCTCACCTCTGATGCCTCACAGCTTAGCCATGGGAAGGCATCGGGTGAGAATCCCCTTAACAGCTGACCCTCAACCAGTGTGCCTCACTGGGAAGTGAAATGTATGAGACTCAAGGTCTTCAGTGCATCTGCACTGATGGCCCCTCTCTTGCCAATGTTTTCTACTGGCTCCTTCTTCTGTTGCTCATACTCATGCTGCTGAAAATAAACAACTTACTCTTCAACAGGCACATTTTGTTTATATCACATCATATTTTTTAAAGTTTTAATTAGTTAAATTTGTTGCCAACATGTTGAAAAATGGAATATTACACATTAAAATTAGGATATCTGGCATACACACACACACACACACACACACACACACACAGCTATACATCCCACATGTTCATAATAAGCAAGAACAGAATACTGGCCACCTACTTTAGATGGGGCATGCTTTCCAGTTTGTCACATTCCTCACCTCTCCTTATTTGTGTGTGTACCTGGCTTTTTCATTTATGTTACTTGTCTCTTTCTGCAGGCATTTAGGTTTTCCACACCTGTTCACTCGTTCTCAGTCCTTCCATCATTCATCAGCCCATCATCATTGAGCTCTCTGTTGTACTTTCTATGTTGTCCTCTAAGTTGAATGAATTTTGTTAATTTAGATTGTCTCTCCCTTCCTTTATATTCCATGTCACCATACTGCCTGCATCTTTCAATCTCTTTAACATCTATCTGCTTGTGGTTGTTGTTGTTTTGGGTGTTGTTTATTTTGTTTCAGTGCTGGGAACCCCACCCAGGGCCTTGTACATGTTAGGCAAGTGCTCTACCACTGAGCCACAACTCGGCATCTCTCTTAACTTTACTCTTAAACACTTATTTCTCAGTAGGTTCTTTTAGTCTTCCTCACTTCATAGTCATCTTATTTATAAATCCTGTTTGGACAATCTCATCTGCTTCATATGGGGAAAATACCTTCTCATAAAATCATTATATTCTTTAGATTCATAACTTTCTTTAGACTTTTGTCATTATTTAGAATCTTGTGTTTCTACCTGCTCAATGGATATGTGCTTTGGAAGATTTAATATTTCTGGAAGATTTAGCATTTTTGGCTAAAATTTATGGTTCTATCTGGAGCAACCCTCTAACCTATCCTAACAAAAATTCTTCAGCTTCATTCATCATGAATGATATCATCATCCAAGCTGCCCAAGCCAGAAATCCGAGCATGGTGCTAAGCTTCTCCTTTCCTCTAATCCTCTCTACTCTCAGCCAATGGAGGCTCAAAGCAACCTTTTAAATATCTCTCCCATTCATTCTATGCTCAGACTTTCAGCACATCTTATTTGGACTGATAAAATAGTGTCATAATTTTTATTCCTGCTTTCAGCTTCTTTAGGATAATATGTAATTTTAAAATAGATCATAATACCCTATTATTTATATCCATACTGTTTCTTTATTGCCCCAGAATATAAAACTGCAAAGCCCTAGGTGTGCATAATACAAAAGCCCTTCCACAATATGGCTTCTGATGCTTCCTCAACTTCATCTCCCATCACATCCCATACCTCATAAAAGTTTCCTTGAATCATCATTCATTTCATGCCATCTTAACATGGTGTCCCCTCTGCTAAAATATAATAGTGATAATTCCTCCTAGCATACTTATTCCTTTTCACACATGTAGCATTCTCCCCTCACTGAGACTTGATCCTACCTGTGTTCCCTCTATGACATAAGTAGCATTGTTTACGTAGTAGACAGCAAAATAAGTGAATGAAGGCATCACAGAATAAAACTAGAAAGTGATATGGAAAAGTATAGGTCAACTCCCTGATTTAAAGTGCCAGGAATCTTTCATCTCTATCTCATAGCAGGAACATTGTATGTTCTTTCAAGTATGTCTATATTTTGCAAATAGTAAGGACCCAGTACATACTGGTAAAAAACATAAATAAATGAATACATTACTTTTGCATTGAATGATTTACTTTTTTCTGCTGAATGAACATTGGCCACGTTGACAAGTCAGTGATTCTCCAAGTTTAAGACCAACAGCATTATCTTTCAACATGCTTGAAATCCAAGTCCTTTGCCCCATACCAGAACACTTGATTCAAAAACACAGAAATCCAACAATCTGTGTTTTAACAAATATTTCAAGTCATTCTTTCACCCATGAAAATTTGAAAGCCAAGTCTAAGATAGTTAACACTGAGATAAACCATAAAAATAAATTTTAAGTAAAACTAAAGATAAAATACAACAAAATAAACTCAAATTTATACAGTATCTTATTCTGATGGTAATTTTCAGAACTAAGCTTTTTCATTTAATCTTATTAAGGTACTATAAAGGATATCTTGTTATCTTTGAAAAGATTAAAATTATACTTTGCAAAACAAAGAGATTCCTACTTTTTTGCTTACTAAAATAAAAGTTTGAATTATTCTAAAAGCATCCACTGAAGCTAAGTTTATGCACACAAAATATAGCCAATAATTTAGACAATTATCTAGCTAATTTAAGCTACTAAAAACATATTCATATGCTATGGACTCACTCTGGATAATTAACACATAAAATATACATTTGTCTCAACAGCTGCATTACCCCCTCAGATTTGTATCTGTTTTCAGACCCCAAGCTAATGAACAAAGAAATTTTCTGTAGATCTCAAGCTCATTTATAAAAGCGTTTCACAGAGTTTTTACTATTCTCCTTTGGAGCTGATAGTCATTCTTTAATTTAAAGATAAAGAGCAGTAGTAACAGAATTTCCCATTCAGCAAGCACTACTATACAATCAATCCATTATTCAGATGAATTTAATTAAAGGTTTTACAATGTAACTAAAGTTTACTATTATCATGTGTTTGGAAGTCTCCTTAACTTGAAAATTAAATTTTATATTGAAAAAGGAACCATGTCATGGTTGCAAAAAGAAATCTAGGAAAAGTTTGGTCGTAATTGTAATCAACTTTATGTCATATTTCCACCTAGTATTTGGACAAAATATATATTTCTCAGTAATTGGTAAAAATATATATTTACTAAACTTGCTAGTAAAAATTATGCATTATTCCTTCATTAACAATGGATGTAAATGAATGCCAAGATCATCATACACATTCCAGAAAGCCCCCACGTGAATATTATTTGGAAGGTTTTGTAACCTAGAAGTACCAAAATCCAGGATAGTTCCTATTCAAACAGCATTTGGAAAACTGATGTCTGTCTCATTTGTGTTTGGAACACTCCATCAAGAGAGTCTTTATTGATGGGATGACTGCACAGTCATCCAAGATCAATCTAGGTTACAGTATTATCACTTTTGCCAGATTTGAATGCACTCTTTAACTTGACATTTGGAAACAGAAGAAATCTATCAGAGAGAAACTAAATTACAGTATAGGTAAACCATGAATAGACTTATTAAGCAGTTATTTTACACATTAGAAACTAATTAAGTGTATAATCCTGATGTGTTTGCTCTAATTTCCAGTTTCTCTTCACAGAAAGATTTTAACCTTGAGTGGCTTAAAGCAGCCCATCACCTTGTCCTTTCTTCTCCCTTATCCCAATCTGTATTTTCTGCCTCTTTGCTCTTGTGATTACCTGGCCGGTCTGGAAGCAATGCCTCTCAGACAACATCAGCATTTTTGGACCTGTTCACAGAAGTGCCCTGGTGTTGGTGCCACTGCTTCTTCTCATGCCTGGCTGCAGCATTGACTTCCCCCGACCTCTGCCTCTGCCCTCTGCCTCTGCCTCAGGACTCACATTACTTCAAGATTCCAATTTGGTCCTACACTCACTGTGATTTTGTACAAACATGCTTTTTCTCTAGTTAATCTTTCACAGAGTTCTTAGTGTTTCAAGTCATTGCTGATCACTTCTGCTCCTTTAAGGAGACTTACATTTAGCTTCAGTTCCACTAGGTCATCCCCCAACCACCAGATCTGTTAATCACTAGCACCAAAACAGCACTGGCTGTGCTGGTGAATTCCTCACCCACTGGTCAGGGTAGCCACTTGATCAGTACTGAGTTCAAACTGAGTGGTACTTTTTCCCAGTTTAGCTGCTAATGTCAACATATTTTCAAAATGTTCTGGATTTTTCTAGCAGCCCATAGGCATCATATGCCTCTTAAATATTTAACAGTGAGAAAGAGACATCTCCTTTCAGGGTGCCTTTATAAAAATTTTTCTCCCCCAAATGAAAAAGCAGACATATCAATCAACTTCCCTGTATCTCCCATCAAATTTGATCTTTCTTTACACATCCATGGTTATCTGGCTGAACAAATTCCCATTTATTTTTAGGCTTCTAATTCAAGTGTCAGAAATGTGAGCATCCTAACTTTAGAAAAATGTGCTAATATTACTTCATGCATCTTTATTTGTGTGATAATAACTGTCTGGAATTAATTCATGCAATAACTTCTTCAGACCAGAAGATGCCCCTCTCTCCCTTTCTGTACTGGACACTATGGTATAAGGTCCAGACTCCTTCATCCTGACTGGGACAGCCTCTCTGCTTAGAGCACTGACTACATCTGGTACCCAGCTCTGTCCCTCACTGGGAATTGTAATCAAAGGCAAGGAACTATATCATCCAAGGTTATGACCTCTACCATGGGGTAGCTATCACCAGTGACTGGCTGATGCAGAGATACAAAGGCCAGATACCTTGACTTCATTTAGCAGAGTGATTGTAGGACCAAATTGGAATCTTGAAATAATAGGAGTCTTAGGGCAGTAGATGGAGGTCATGGGGAAGTTATTGCTGCAGTGAGGCATGAGAACAATCACTGTAGCAGCAGCAACTCTAAAGGGCTCTCCCAGCTCCACAGCTCCCAGGAGGCTTGGCTGAAGCTTCAGTTTAACTTCTGCTTCACAATCCTGCCTTCCTTATAGATACATCTCCTGAGAGTATTCCCTATTAAATCTCTTGTACTATTTGCAGGGATTCAATCTTAGATACTGTCCCACCACCACTAATCCTCCATGACAGGCAAGACCTCGGCTTATGGGCTTTACAGCGTCCCCTAATCCACTATGCTCCACATTCATGGACTTTTCCTCCTGGCCCTGCTAGTCTCTGGTTGGCATGACTAATTACAACTAAGATTCTCTCTACTTTGCAGTCCATAATTCAACTAAGTAGGACTAAGCAAGAGTTAAGTGATTTTAATTTATATTTTATTCAATGTTGGTACAAAAATTATTAGAGAAGAAAAATTCTAAAAGTTTGTAGAAATAATGAGAAATTGAAGCAAGGACATAATTGGGAACTAACAGTTAAATTATATCATGAGGAATTTCAATGATTAAAAATAGATGGTGATTTTAGAGAAATATTTGTTCTGCCCCAAGAAAGATACTGTTTTTAGTATCCTACATGTTAGCAACTGAACACCTTCTTCAATAAAAATGATATGTTCAAACAAAATTTTCATCATATAAGTAGTTTGTCAGTACTTTTTGTTCTTTCTGGGAATGTGTAAGTCTCTGAAAACCTTATTATGTTTTTTTTAAATTTCAGATTTATTGAGCATTTTATAAGATGAGGGGCTAAATACTATATACTTTAATTATTCAAGTATGAAAACAAAAATAATAAAATTTGAATAGTTACAGTATTTTTTCATTGTTAAGATCCATAAGAGTAGTACACTTATGTATGTTTTATATTTCATGCCTGAAAGTGTTAGCACTGAGCAAATTTCTCAATGTGCATTCTTTCTGGATGAACTACTGTTAGACAACTAAATCTGTAATGCAATATAACATGGTCATATTAACCTACTGATGCAGAAAAGACCATCTGTACCACCTTGGATATCCCTGCACTATAGGAGCAAACTAAAAACCTTGTGTGGTCATTAATTTAAGAAAGCCAGTGAACTATTTTTACAGAAGGAGGGTAATGTAACTGATGAAGAATGAATAAAACTAGGCACTGACCTTCAATGCATTGTAATAAGCTTGCAAAATTGATTTGTAAACTACTTTATAACTCAATTTCATGTGCATTAAAAACTAATCAAATGACTTTGATGCAGTTCACTGATTTTTAACTTGACGATTTACCTGATCATATAAAAGTTGCTGGTAGAATATGTAAGAATGCTTGCAAAACAATTATTGCCATGCACTGATATTTAATCTTATTTGTTCAGACTGGTTATTCTCTTTATTAGTCAATATTCTTATGTAGAATGTATTTGGGGTTTGTCTTTTCATAGTGTCATATATTTTACCAAAGAGATAACTCTTATTTCAATTATATTAAAGACTTTTAACTCCTAGACCATGAATAAAAGGTTGCAATAGCAAATTGGGCTGCTAAATTCTAAAATGTTCTGTAACATGTACTTTATATAAACTTTTCTAGATGATAAGGAGCTTGACACTTGTATATTCTAGAATCAGAAGGGTAGCAATCAATAACCTCTGTAAAAAGGTGAAATTAATAATAAAAGTTGTTTTGGGTATGTAGGGCATGGCATTGAGTTCACCCTTCCCGTAAACTGTCGAGTCATATTCAATCATTTTAGTTAATATGAGTCAATACAGTTCCAGGAAGTTAAGATTAACTAGGAGTTCCAGAGAAATTAAATACTCTAGTTTTCTGTAGTCAAAATTGAGCATATTCTCATTTAAGTTTAGTACCTGTTTGTGGAAATCCATTCATCATACCATAATTAGACTTTCTATCAGGACTAGACTAATGGTGAGCAAAACAGACAGGTGCCCTTCCCTGAGGAGGCCTTCACCCCACTTGCTGGACAATCAGCAAATGTGTGATTATTATCTGTGGTGAAAAACATAAAGCGGTGTTAACCTGGTTCAGAAAAAAGGAAAACTTTCTTTTCTTTTTTTTTTAAGTCTCATCAAGTTTTTATTCATTATCACTGTTTTCTTTATTTTTTTATTTATAATAGTAGTATGTATTACCATTCATAATGCACATATATAGCATCTTTTTACATACAACTGTTTGTATACATAGTATATTTGTACCATTCAGGTCTTCAATCATGCATTTAGGATAATGATATCCATCTCATTCAACCACCTTTTTTTTTTCTTTTTCTTCCCTCCCTCCCCCTTGCTCCTTCTCTACCCCTCCTTTCCCTTTGACCATTCTAGTGTTCCTCTAATCCTCCTATGTACCCCCATTCAACAACACTGTGAACTAGCCTCCTTATATCAGAGAAAACATTTGGTATTTGGATTTTTGAGATTGACTAATTTCACTTAGCATTATATTCTCCAACTTCATCCATTTACCTGTAAATGCCATTATTTTATTCTCTTTTATTGCTAAGTAAAATTCCATTTTGTATATATACCACATTTTCTTTATCAATTCATCTACTGAGGGACATCTAGGTTGGTTCCACAACCTACCTATTGTGAATTGTGCTGCTATAAACATTGAAGTGGTTGTGTCACTGTAATATGCTGTTTTTAAGTCCTTTGGGAATAGACCCAGGAGTGGGATAGCTGGGTCATAGGGTGATTCTATTCCCAGTTTTCCAAGAAATCTCCATACTGCTTTCCATAGCGGTTGCACCATTTTGCAGTCCCACCAGCAATGTATGAGTGTGCCTTTTTCCCCGGAAAAACTTTCTTAAGAAAATAACTTTGGGGCAAAAACCCAAAAAAGAAGGAAACCTGGATTCTGATAGATGCACAGGCCTCCAAAGGAATTAAAAAGTCATTATGGGTGGATTCCAGATAGTAAAGAGGAGAGCTAAAGCTTCAGGATGGAGGAATTTTGTCTTCATTTCCAAAGCAAGAAGTTGGGAGGAAAGGGAGTATTAGGCAATAGTGTACATGATCAGATGTGAAGTTTTCAAAAGGCATAAGATATTATTTTAAGGATGGATAGTAAAGGTGAATATTAATACATTAAAAGTGGATTCGCATCCTATTACAAGAAATCAGCTGAATCATTACTACCTAGAGCCAAGGAAGAGTAGTAGAAGTAAGAAAAATGGAAACAATCAGAAGATATTGAGAAGGTGAACAATGAACACAATTAGGGGATTGATTGATACAATTTGATATAAGGTATGGGTATGAGAAAGAACAGTTTCTTAGAAAGACCCTCAAGTCTCAGCCTCATCCAACTATATGGATGTAATGCCATTCACTGAAAAAAAAAAAAAAAAAAAAGATGGGCTTGGAGGGATAGATTACAAGATTAGAATTTGCTATAAGATTTTGAGATGTTTTTATAATTTCTAAGTAGAAATGTTGGTGACACCATTAGATATGCAAGTGAAGAAATCATAGTTCAGGGTGAACTAGAGATACAAATTTGTGAGTCATTGGATTAAAGAAAACTGAAAATATATGTGTAAATAAGACCATCCACTGAAAGAATATATTCAAAATGTAGAAAATTTCATGAGTTTTGATAAGTGTTTTTCCATGTTTTAGAACCATCTGCAATGCACTGAAAAGTTCATAGTAAATCATTAAAAACTGATACCATGACATTTTAAGAATGTGAGAAGATGGAAAATCGTGTAGTTCAAAGATATAAAATGAATAACCAGAAAAGCAACTTATAATTAGAAATCCATAGGGTGATGTGGACCCAGAATAGTTTCCTGACAATTAAAACTACAAATTTTACTTATTGTCATTTTTTTACAGACAATACTTAGAGAAGATTTGAACTACATATGTATTTGAATTACATATGTGTATGGATATATATATATATATATATATATGTATATATATGTTTTTTAACAATGTCATAAGATTCCCAAGCATAAAAAAATCCATGATTTATTCACATATTTTCATAATGGAGTTCAGATTGTTTCTATTTTTTTATGCCTTTGTAATATGCTATATATGAGTTGCTGAGATGAAAAGTATGTATTTTTTCACCTTAATTATTTATTGTCAGATGACTCTTTCAGACTTTGAAGGAATTTACAATCCCACCAACAAAGAATCAGAATGATCAACCAGTATTCTTTGCCATCACTAGATGTTATGCTCATTTTTTTTGCATTTACTGCCAAACCAAAGGGTGGAAAAAAATTATATCCTCTTGTTTAAATTTGCGCACTTTACTATGTCTTTATTAAAATAACATTTCATTTTTTGAATGCTTTATTATTATATATTTATGAACTAATTTAAAATTTTTGACATCCATCCTTTAATATTGATATTTTGTTGCCCTTCTCTATATTCCATTCTTAGATATCTATGTTTGACATTTCATGCCATACTTAAATTTTAGGATTATCAGTGGGAAAAAAGAAAGAAAGAAAGAAAGAAATATTCCTATTATTTCATTACATCTCTTTTGGAAACCAAGACTTTCCAGAATTCAAGATGGAATGAGGAAACTCTATAACACAGATGACCCCTTTACCACTCAAATCAACCTAAAATATTATTCAACATAAACCTTCAAGACATGTCAGGTTGACTCCTCACTCCCTCACACTTCCTTCCCTACAGCTCCCGTTTGGAAACCCCCCAAAACACACACTACATTCATCGCTGTACCTGTCCTTTCTCATATGATGCCTTCCTCTTTCCTTTCCTATATGAGCTGAGAATGTACAACAAATACTTGTGTTTTAGTAAGCTTTTTCATCGCTATAACCAAAAGACCTGACGAGAACAATTTTAAAGGAGGAAAAGTTTATTTGGGGGGCTCATGGTTTCAGAGGTCTCAGTGCATAGATGGCTGACTCCATCCCTCTGGGCCTGAGTTAAAGCAGGATATCATGGCAGAACTGTGTGGTGGAGGAAAGCAGCTAGTCCATAGCATGGGGAAGCAGAGATAGATCTCTGCTTACCAGGGACAAACTATAAACACCAAAGGCAAATACCCCCTAACTCCTGCCAGCCCCAGGGCTACCTCCTCCAGCCACACCCTAACTGCCTACAATTACCTCCCAGCTAATCCCTATCACTGGATTAATTCACTGATTGAGTTAAGGCTGTCATAATGGAATCATTTCACCCTAAAACTTCTTAGATTGTCTCACACATGAGCTTTTGAGGGATACTTCATATCTAAGCCATAATAACATGTTTTCAATTTATTAAATCTGAAAAAGTCCCCTATAATCTAAATAATACTTTCCTATCACTGGAGTTCATTGTATCATCAAAACATAATAAACACATTTTTCTGTTTTCTTACTACTTGAAGATAATTCATATTGTATTCAGAGAAGTTTTCTAATAATATCCCTTATTCCAACTGTAGCTGACCCTAATGAAGTATTGATTAGTAATTCTTTTTACATGGTGTTTAAATATGAGTCGACAGTGTTTGTTTTTGTTTAAAGGTATATTCATTTTCTTACAAAAATACTCTTTCCTGTCTCCCTTTGTAGGGAAACTTTTTGGGTTCAAGTTCCCTGCTCTGAGAGTTCTCACTTACAGAAAGCAGTCCTTACCACAAGAAGATCCTGATGTGGTAGTAATTGATTCATCTAAACACAGTGATGATTCAGTAGCCATGAAGCACTTTAAGTCTCCTACAAAAGAAAGCTGCAGCCCCTCGGAAGCAGATGATACAAAAGCTTTGATACAACCCAGTAAATGTTCTCCCTTGGTGAATATATCTGGACCTCTTGACCATTCCTCTCCCAAAAGGCAATGGGACAGACTCTACCCTGACATGCTGCAGTCAAGTTCCCAACTGACCCACTCCAGATCAAGAGAAAGCCTCTGTAGCATACGGAGGGCATCTTCAGTTCATGACATAGAAGGATTCAGTGTCCACCCCAAGAACATATTTAGAGACCGACATGCCAGTGAAGGTAGGTCTGATTGTTTTTAAACATGGAAATAAATGAGTAATGAAAGGTTATTTCCTAATTATTTTTTATTTCAACACTAAACCTCTGCCTTGGATGAAGAAATGTGATTAGAGGGTCTAATATTCCAAAGCATTGTTTTTCATGTCCTTTTTGAACCCTAGTGAATAATTCGGTTTCTTCTGACTTCTTAATGAATGTTTCTGAAATAGTATGATAACCATTATCTGCCTACTTTATGGAGTGTTAATTAATTAATGTTTAATATAAAGTATGCTTAGATGATGAACACTATCAGCTCAAGCATAATTAATTTTGCCACGTGTAGCAAATGGTCATGCCCTGGGAAGGAAGAGTGGTATGCCATCACAGGGCCATGTTACTGGCCAACTCTTTCCAAAGGGAGGGCTATGAAAATGTGATATATTGACAGAGATGAGGGAAAAGTAAGAGAAAGGTGAAAAAGTAGGGGGCAAAACACACCCACTAATGAACTTGAAAAGCAAAGTCAGAACTGATGAATTTCTCCCTGGCCCTTTGTGTTCACATTCTTATATGACCCACAGGTAAAAGTAGGGAGGCTTGAAAAGCAACCACAGAAACAAGTCATGGATAGCATGATCATGGATAACATTGGCTGAGTGTTTTCTATGCCTGAAACAATATAAGTGCTGGTACACATTAATTCTCATTTAATTCTAACCTTGTAAATTAAGAACTAGTTTTAAGCCCCATTATATAGATAAGCAAACTGAGGTTTAGATGTCTTAAATAGATAGTGAGCCCAAGATTACAGTTAGTCAGTGTCTAAGCCTGGCTTCAAACCCAGGATCACCTGTCTCCAGAGTCCACAGTCAAATCCATGCAGTGTTTTCCCTCCCTCTCTCCTGCCCACTAAGGGAGTTACTGAACTCTTCCCAGGAGTCTGAGAATCCTGAATGCATCAGTCCCACTTTTCTGACTCTCAGAGCTGTTGTTCTAGAGAGGCTGATGTCCTTTCTCTGATTCTCATGCCCTCATCACCATGCTGTTTGCCAGTTGTCTCAGTGAATCTGAAATCTGATCATGAGGCGCCTTAGAATGCAGGACTAGGCACTTTACAAAATGGCCAAGGTTACCTCAGTTTTAACTCCAACCCTCACTTTTAACCCCAGCAAACTGCCTCACCTACTGTCTGTTCTAAGGCTGCACCAAGATCATTTGCCAGTTCCTGAAACACATGACAAATTTTCCTCCCTTCCTTTCCTCTGCCTGAAATGCTCTTGCCCACTTTGCCTCTCATGCTCCTACTCAGCTGCAAGTGTCCACTTCCCTTTCCCAAACCAGAAGCATTCAATGACTTTACAGCTGAGTGTTCAAAGCAATGTTTACATATATTATAACATTTATTACATTATGTATTTATTATGTATTATATGCCTGTCATTGTTGTTAGGCATGCAAAGGAACAATTGTGTTGCTATGAGCTGCCCACGCATAGGAGCTTGGGGTATTTAGCTCTGCAGTCTTAGTATCCACACAACGGTCTACTTCATGACAGGTGTCCAATAAATGTTTGTTTGATATTAAGAGGACCATGCTCATGAATTATGTTTGAAAATCACACCCATCAGGAAATAATGAGTTATTTGCTTGCCCAAACTCTAAATTTAAACCAGAGTCTTAGGATTGAATCATGTGGTAGATCTTTATCTAAAGGGCACAGTGAAGTACAAAAGGCAAAAGAGTTGAAAGAAAATGAGTTGTCAGGAAAGAATTCAAAGAGATAAATCAATATCTCAGAAACAGAAATAGCAGTTTGCTATAAGACAGATTTGAAAAAATACATACTTCAGAAGAACAATTAGTATACCCTTTTTAATCTGTTCTACAAAGAAGGTCAAAAGGAAAATAGAATCAAAGACAACTCCAAACCTGTGTAATCATGTAAGGAACTACACCTTTTAGTGAATTGGGCTCAACATTTCCTAACAGAATGAAATCTCTATAATTTGATCCTTGAACAAAGGACCTTATGACTAAATAACAACCATAAATTCCATATGATAATTCAAACCACCAATAAATATTTTAATTAGTCCAGCTAGTTTAACTGTCTTTAGCAATCATACATTTTTCAGAGATTGACCTTCCAGGAATTCTCAATTCCCAAGTTATAGGATGAACCATTCAAAAAAATCAATAAATTTGAAAATTAAACTGATACGTAATCATCCTACAGACTTCACCTGTGTTTTGACTCTCTGTAGCTTAGGTGGGATGTCATAACTTAATTTTATTGTTTTCAGTTTACGAGGTCTCCATTTGGTATACAGCTGCTAACACAATTATAGGAAAGGATGACAATATTTTTGCCCTTCTCAGTACAGGTACTATGAATGGACACTTGATATTACGATCATTCTCAATTTTTCTCCCTCATCCAAGCTAGGCTATTTTCAGAAAGTGTATCACTTTTTTCCAGATGCTATAGTCAACGTGTGACTATAGATCGATAAATTTAGAGGATATTTTTACTTCAGCTTTAGAGCAATTTTAGCTACAAAATCACTGATGGGCATAGAAGAAACCACAGTACCTACATCTACATCTTTTTATATTTTCAAAACTGAGACGTTGAAAAGATTAGATGGAAAACCTTTAGAATTGATTTTAGTTTTATGAATCCATGAAATTAGTTAGCAGGATAAATCCAACATGAACCAGACTTCAAATTCAGTTATTGTCTCATTCAAGATAGAAAAATCCCATCCTCTATAGGCTATTTCTATGGAACTTTGAATACTTTGCAAATATACCAGTGCATAAATACCTTTGAACTGTGTCTCTCAAACCATCCATGGTGAAGGGACAGAATATTTTTTCTAATACATCACAGGGTAATCCATTTATAAATTTAATAAAAATATACTACTAGAAAAAGAAAATTGTAAAAATATACATACAAAACATAAGTTTCAATTGTTTTATAACTAGATTCAACATACATGAAATTAGTCTGTCGAACTGTTAGAAAAGGCTCTAACTACTCTAATTTCTGCACTTACATTACCATGGAGAAATAGCAAGCAGATCTCCATGCCAGTCCAGAGACAATCTCACTTTGTTTTGGAATGCCAATGTTGCATTAACAATATAATCTAAATTTTATTTGCTTTCTTGGAATTTGAAATTTCTATTTGTAATTTCTAGGTTTGGTGAGACAGCCATAATTTTTAATTACATGAAGGCAGTTGTTACTTTACTCATGTTTTTTTCACACATCTTCTCATGGTGGAATTATTTCTGTGTAATCAAGATTTCTTGCGATCTCCCTTTTCACTTTTCATGAAAAAAAAGAGGGAACAGAGTTGTCCTCAATGGCAACATTACATTTGTATCTATATTTCAGCAATTCAGTATGCCATACTATGGGGATTACTTTAAATGTAAGATTTGACACAATTGTTATATATCTCAAGATTTGAAATGTGCACAGTTGGCCAAGCAAGGTGACCCACATCTGTATTCCCAGCAACTCTGGAGGCTGAGGGAGGAGGGTCACAAGTTCAAGATTAATCTCAGCAAATTTAGTGAGACTCTGTCTTAAAATTAAAAAAATTAAAAGGGCTGAGGATGTAGCCCAGCTGTAAAGCGTCCCTGAGTTCTATTCAGGACCAAAGACAAAAATGAAAAAATAAAAAGTTTTTAAATGTGCACACTGATAGTATGGATGTCAACCAAATGTTGAACAGATGTTTTAAATCTCAGCTATATTTGAATGGTTTGATAAGACTTCATTTTTTTAAAAAATTTAGTGTTTCAAAACCCATAATACATATTTTGTAAATAGAGAATATGTAACATTTAACTTTCCAATTTGAAAATAAATCTAAAAATGCTCCTAAGATTTTAATAGAGCCCATATTTTCTAAATATTCTAGATACTATACTGCATTGTGACAATACAAATAAGAAACATACACATTCCCTTTACCCAGATAAATCTTTTACTGATTTTTTTCCCATGATTTTTGCCTAAGAATGACTCTTTTAGTTGTATTTGCTATTTTCAAAACACACATTGAAGAACATTGGGGGATAGATAGTTAATAATTTATTAAGATAAACTATTCTTAGAAACATTTTTTCTTATCAACATACTGGGTTAAGTATAGAAAAAAATAGTTAACATGCACAATGTTTTGTGATCTTTCTCTGAATGTATTGTAAGTATTGGTGAAATAAATAACCAAATTGGTTTTTGACAACATTGAAAGTTATCACAACCTCAGGAGGCTGTGGCTATCTTACCCAAACTGTCATAATTATGAAATACATACCTTGGAATCCATTTAAATTCAGATAAATAGTTCATATATTTCAGCAGACTGTCTATTATGGCAAATAGTTTTGGTATATGGTTGGATAGTAGGCAATGTTAATTTCAATTAATGATACATTTTCAATCCTTACCTCCTGTTTTCACTGATCATTTTTACAAAGGTTATCTATCCAGTGTGTATAACATAATTTTAGTCTTCTTTTTATATCTCTCTCTTTTTTGTGTCCTTATATGCTTAAAACAGACAATGGTCGCAATGTCAAAGGTAACGTACGCACCCGAGTCTCTGATGCTTATATGGCCCCTTTATTCGGCATGTCAACTTGCCTGCTGTATGCCCTGTTCAGTGCCACATCTTCATGCTGCCCTTAGCTAGCCCAGGTGCCTGGTGGAGACATCACGGCTTGATTTGCTGGAAACATTGTTACTTTCTCAGCTGTGTCATCAAAGTGATTATGAATGCGTTTTTTCTGCAACAAGTGTAACCCTAGGTTGACAATGAACGCTTCATAAATATTTAAATGATTTGGAAATAAACAAATATCAAGCTAAATATATTCCAGTATAAAAGAAGCACATAAGCTTATTTCAGGGAAAAAATTAGTACAAGATTAAATAAAATGAACAAAGTGCTATATGACAGCATCACTTCACTTGTTCCTCTTTTGTTTCCTTAAAACTAGTTTCACGTTCCTGGATGGCAGGGGGTATGGTTTTAAGCTTACTGTAGTAGTATACTGTACATGCATGAGAATCATTTTCTATTTTTCTACATTATATTTTAATCATTTTAATTGTGTACTATATTAGTCTGAAATCACTAGCATGACCTACAGCCACTATTTAGTAGTGTCTAATTGGGCAACACTCTGGATAATTTTGAATTTGGCTAAAAATTTGAAATTCATTTCTGTTTTCTCCTCTATTACAATAGATACAAGGACCAAAAAAACATGATAATCATAATATTCTCATCAAATTGAAAACTCTTTTGGCTTAGTCTTTTAACCTAGGCCACGCATGCTGCTGTGGGTGTGCAAATGGTGACAGTGACTCATTTTGTGCATGTGTGTTGCATGAACACGTCTCCACCAGTAACCCTCATTACCTGGAATTGCCTGTTTGGGCTTCTTCTGTATGTCACTGATACTCTGACCACTGTGCAATTTTGCATATTGATTTCTTAATTGTTTTGCTAATAAATTCAGAGTTGGTGATGATTACAAATTAATAGCACTAGAGATCTAAGATGTTTTCTGGTCAGCAGATCAGGATAATTTAAAAGTAAGGAAAATTGTGGTAAACTTTCTCCCTACCTTCAAAATTTATTTTATAAGCAGTTCAACCAGTGTCTATGCAGGTGAACTCCAATAGTGGGTTGAGATTTCATCTACATGATTATTCTGTCCTTGGCCTATCCACTGAGATTTCTAAAAAGGGAGCCAATTAGTGTCAACTCTAGGTGGTGGGTTTGGTTGACTTCATTCAGAATGTAACCTCAAGAAACAGGATACAGACAGCCTATACCAGTTTGTGTGAAGTATGACTGGTTTAATATTTAATGATCAGCAATAAATTAGTAACCATAATTTTACAGTGATATTTAAAAAATATAGTGAGAAATGAATCTATTATAGAAAATTAGTCTAGGTTATCTTCCAAACTAATATTTAACATAATTGTCACAACTATAGTCATTTTAGTTTCAGTTACTAATCCATTTGATCAACTCTTTTTATTTTTAAATTATTTTTAATTTTTTTGCAGTGTGGGGGATAGAATCCAAGGCCTTGCCATACTGGGCAAGCGCTCTACACTGAACTATACCTCCTACCCATTTAATCGACTGTTTATCCTCAAACATTTCTCTCTTTTGTAATAACAATCATCTAAATAAAAATGTTCTTTTTCTTTTTTAACATAGATTTCAGGTAGCACATCAATTGTACAATTTAAACTACGTAGTAGAATCCTCAAAGTCAATCTGGGATTAAGAATAACTAAATCATTATAGTAAGTTATAAAATGCTCATATTTTTAATTTAAACACTGTAATTGAAGAAAACTTAATAAAGGTTTAATGTAAATACACACTACATAGTTTTCATGGAGTTAGAAAACTATTTCATGTTTAGAATACTACTAAATAAAGTTTAGGTATGTTTGTCTTTTTTTTAAGATTTTCAAGAAAAATTAATATACTAATTATACACACAATAATATACTAAGTACATTTTAAAATTTTTTTTGGCTTTGCTTCTAAGCCAGATTTAAATAAAAGGTTAAAAAATAAAAGACAGCTGGGCGTGGTGGCGCACGCCTGTAATCCCAGCACTTGGGAGGCTGAGGCAGGAGGATCACGAGTTCAAAGCCAGCCTCAGCAATGGCACACTTAGCAACTCAGTGAGACCCTGTCTCTAAATAAAAATACAAAAAAGGTCTGGGGATGAGGCCCAGTGGTCGAGTGCCTCTGAGTTCAATCCCTGGAACCAAAAAAATAAAAATAAAAAGATAAAATAAAAGACACAGTTCTATACTGTTTTGTGTACAAAATGCACAATGACAATTAATTATTTTAATACCTAATTCTACCAAAATTGTTTTTTTACAAGATAAAATAAATAATTTAGAAATGCATTTGAAAGACCTTTAAGTTTTTCTGATTTATTCCCTTTAGATGAATAAATCACTCTGCACAAGTGGTATGGATGTCTTTATCTCCAGAGGAAGTCATTCTTTAACTTTCTTGAGAAGTCTGCTTTAGTTACTATTGCATAAAGAGATAGACTAAATTCTTTTTCCTTCAAGTATACTTTCTTTCCCTTAGTCTATCCCCAGTGAACAGAGATATTCTCTAGCTACTACTAGTCAACATAATACCACACTACAAAGATAGAAAATTGGTTTTTTCACTCTTTTCTTCTAAAACTAAACAATTTCCATTAAACCTTCTTTCTCAGGGCCTGTTTCCTTTAATAAATTCCCTTAGCACTCTGACTCCTTATAAATACATTCCAGAGTTCTTTTTAGGTGTATAATCCATTATCACAAAGTAGAAAAGCTACTTCAAATAAATTGCTTAACCTGCGTATGCATATGCATGTGTTATATATTTAACTATTTCTCTAATATGTGAGAGATGCCAAATTTTACCTCCATCACTTATAAACTGGTTTCACTTCAAACTGAGTGGTTTCTGTATCTGTTCTGTTTTCCAAATCATCTATAAAAAAGTTATTCCACTTACCATACTTAGAAAATGTCACTGATAAAATTTTATCCATTTCTTCTAACTCCTTATTAGCTCAAGTAACACTGCATTTTTCTAACATTGGTATTTTCAGTTTCCAACTTGTGTATGAATCTGTCAAGACAGAAACAAATCTACTCTCAAGATTTGTTACTGCTTTTACCTCTCTATTCTAGCCATGAAACCCATCAGACTCATAAAAGAAAGAAATTGATATAATGCAACTTGTTTCTCAGAAGCTACATTTGCCATTACCCAGAATCTTTGGACCTTCTAAGGATTTGATAACTGATTTTTGGTGATGACAGTTTTCTTTTGTAAATTATGTCAGGCAGTGAAACAGAAATTTTGAATATCCAATGATTATTTCTCTAAGTTTTAAAATTGTTGCCTTATGCCTATCAGCAATGTTCTTCTATAAAGCTTAATTACTAAATGCTGTGTTTGTGCTTTCTTTAATGTTAAGGCACTTCAGCAATTTGAGTTTTATTAATCTTCAGCCAAATAAAATCAATGTCCTGAGAAATATTGTACAAAGACTTGTTGATTTAAAAACAAGTTTAAGCTGGGCATGGTGATGCATACCTATAGTTTCAGCTGTACTCAGGAATGTATGACTGGGCAACATAGCAAGACCCCTTTTCAAAAATAAATTTTTAAAAAATTTAATCCTTTTGTTTTTCTTCTTTACTGTTCTATTTGGCCCTTAAGGACAATATTTTATATATATACACACACATATATATAATATTTTAAAAATAGCATTGTACATAGTATATATTAATATACATAATTTATATCTAAAGTATATATGTATATAAAACATATATTCTTACCTATATTTCTAGAATTATCTAAAAAATAATATATTCTTCTTTAGAATTTCATAATTCATGATAAATTTAAATAGCCTCATCAGGTAAATCTGATATGTTTTTAATCTAAAAATCTTCTCAGCTATTGCTTTAGCTCCTAGCTTGATCTCAGAGTGTAGGTATTTCTTTGCTGCTGGAAACTGTCCTACATTATATTTAATCAGACATTTATAACTTATTAAAACTTGACCCACTACTTGGTCACTTATTTTCCATCTTATCCTAATATATTAAACAGGTAAATCTGGCTATGCATCTTGCAGAGGCCCCATAAAGAACATAAAGTTCTCCTGTACACTTCTGAATTTCACATCCTTTGGACTAAATCTATGATTATCCTCTATTTCTGGCCATTTGTTTTCTTTAATTCATTGACTTTGTTTTTCAGGCTATTCTTCTTTCTTTCATTAGCATCCCAAATCCCATCTGTTCACTCAGTGAGGCTGCTTTTCACCTTTAAATCCTCAACCATGGCCTCTCTGAATGTAGACCTAGGAGGTAGGAAACTTTGTATTCTGACTTCTAGTCCTTGATTCTTAAGCCCTTTTGGACTATTATTCTATCAGCTTAGATGTAGGACTGATAACATAAAGATATTGTTAATTCCTACCTTCAGTGTTATAAATGTTTTTTCATTGGATTTTAGGTAGAGTTTACAAGAATTGAAGCAATACTGTTCATTTTGCAGATTCTAAAATACTTCTACATTTAAACATCTGATTCAAAAGCAGTTAGAATAAAGCATAATGATTTTTTGTTATTTAAGATGAAATAAATTGCAAATGCCTTATCTAAGTAGGATGCATATGTTATTCTAAGTATATGCTGAATTCCTTACATTTATAAATTTAAAAGAAAATCTAGATTAACTCTCTAAGTCTAAGAGCTTAAAGTAAAGCAGAATAACCATTCAGAACATTTTCAACCAGTGAATAAGCTAATGAAATAATGATTGCAATGGAGTTGTAAATTCTGAATACGAACTTCTATCAGAGTTTCTCAACTGTATCAGAACTGATGTCTTCTTGTTCCATCAAATGTTTTGTTATCCTCATTTTACTGTCCTAAATGAAATTCAGAGGAAATTTAACCATTTCTGAAAGGTCAACATATTTCCATAACTGTAATATAAAGGAGAAATAAGAAGAAGGCAGTTTATAATCAAATTGTTTCTATTTCAATATGGTAGTGTTCAAATATAACCATGCTAGAGATAATAGAACAATAGTCATAGACATTAAAATACATTTAAAAGCATTAAGTATGTGAGAAATATTTCACTTAATTACTGAATAAAATGATAGCGCAGGAATATGGGTGGAGAGCAGAATAAAAAGTGTTATTGGAGTAAGTGATAATAGGTTAGACTTACATATAAATTTTGTAAGTGGGTAATAATGAAAATAATAATAATATGACAAGACAAATGAGATAAATTATGAAGTATGGCATTCTCACTTGTGAGACATTAAGCATAATGTCAAAATGATTCTGTGTGTGATAAAATGCAATCACAAAAATTGCACAAAAGAAAGAAATAACACCATGTGTTAGAGCAAATTATGTTCTTTATTAGTAAGGATAAATAGAAGATGAACTGGAAAAAGAAATGACATTGCAGCCATTATAGAGTAGTTGTGTCAGATGTTTTTGGAGTTATTAGAATGAGATTGAAAACCAACAGGTAACTCCAGGACAAGTAAATCATCTCAAGTGTTTATGTTTTAGCAAAAGAAAACTATCACACATCATTTCACATGTACAGATAAAAATAATACTAAAGAATATTTTTGAAAGAAATTTTGTTTATGATTTTAGTGTGATTTCTATAATTGTCTGCAAATATAAAACTTGATCCCAACACTGACAAAAGAAGACTCAAATCTCTTGGTTTACGTGTTTTTATGTATCAAGTACAAACAGAGTGTAACCTGAACTCATAAATTTTCGTCACCCAAATGGCACACGCAATGTATCACTAAAATAACTTTCCGAAACAGCCAACAACTTTTAATAAAGTTGTTAACAAAATGATGTATAATGTTTTCTCATTCCTTTAGTTGTAGCTCTGGAAATTTGAATGTTTAGAAAAGCCATGTAAAAAGTACATTGTGCTGTTTTCATGAAACTGGTTCAAGGCTTAATTCATTATAAACAGATTTTAATCAACACAGATGTCCCTTGGAACTTGTGAGGCAATTTTTTTCAAGGTCAGAGAATTACAATATTCAAATTCTTCCATCATTGTGGCAATCAAAAATGCCCTCACAAATGCCCCCTTGGGTGAAGTACTGCTATAGTTGAGACCAATTGGTTATGAGTATAATCAATTTAGGGTTTATTGGAACTGGTCACAGGACAATCAGAGTACGCCAATGGTATCTTTCCACTTATTATCATCATAGGTAGTCTCTGCTTTATCCAAAAGAGCTCTGAAGAGAATTTGCTACAGATATCCAAAATAAATAAGAACTGTGTAGAAAGAGAATGGAAAGATGGATTTAAAGGGTTTTAACAAAATTCAGCTATATCCCTGAGCATCACCATCTCTAGTTCCTTGTCTGTATCTCTGTGCATAGTGAAGTTACTTAAAAAGGGAAAACAGCATTAAAGTTGAGAAAAAGACAATGTTTAAGAAGTTTGAAGCTCTGGTTTACTTTTCCACATTTTAAATGTTAAGATATGTGTCTAGAACTTAGACATAAAATCCTCCCAACAGGAAAACACTATCCGGAATATATTACAGTAAAATATGAGTGGGTGAGGTGGAAACTTCTACAGGACCTGGAGAAACCTATCTAAAAATGAACCAATTTGGTGCCACTTCATGATACATTGCTATCCTGTGGATATAAATAGGAGCAAGAGTATCTGCATACAAATCAGCAAAATTGAGGGAATAAATACCCAGAGAACTCAATGACATTTTTTACCTAAATGGACTTGAATAATTTAATGGGGAGACAGAGGAAGTGAACAGAAGTGCAGCTCAAGAAATATAATATTTGTTAAATGCAGGAAAATTTTTTTTAAAATTTACTTCAAACTTTTATAATAATAAATAATCATAAGCTTTTTATAAATAAATGTAGTGTTGTTTTCTTCCCCACAGTAACATGAATATACTGATGGGTATTCTTAACATTATATTTGAATGAATTGATTGATTATTGGAATCAAAAATATAAAGTCTATATGTCTCATTTTAAAGTTTTTCTTTGTTGGTGCGTAAAGTATGTTTTAACTCCTAAAATGTGTATATTTAATTCCTAACAATAAAAATGATAACATAAAGCAAAATACATCCACTAGGAAATTCATCCATGCCATTTGTATGTTTAAACCACTTTCTGAGGCAGAAAGATACGGTCTAACATTAATGGTCTCAGAATTTTTATAAAATTCTTTCTGATAAAAATTCTAAGAGCTAAATAATGGTATTAGTAATACCCTTTGCACAAGAAACTCTTTGGAGCATTTCCTGATTCTCCATAAGCAACAGACAATAGATTCATCTCAATGAATGTAGTTGGTCAATCTAGTCATCTCAACAAGGGAGCCAGGAATCTTGGCACGTTGTCAAGAATATGAGAAGTGACCGGGAGCTACCAACCCTACATATATTCTGTTACCTAGCTATTGTCTCGTCTATTGTAAATTATGTTTGCCAGAGCACTTTTCCTGTATGGATTTTTTATAGATTCTTTTCTTTCTTTTGTAGAAAGCATTCAGTCTTAAGTCTAAACGAAAGAAAAAATGAAAAGAAAGATCTAATAGACCCACACAGGAACCTGGGGTTTTCAATAGAGTACACACACTCACATATACACATCTCATTCTCTCTCTCTCTCTCTCTCTGTCTCTCTCTCTCTTTCACACACACACACACACACACACACACACACACACACACAAAGGGAACTTCTCAGCTTCATCTGTGTTTTTTTTTGTTTTTTTTTTTTTTTTTTTGTGGTACCGGGGATTGAACTCAGGGGCACTCGTCCACTGGGTCACATCCCCAGCCCTTTTTTGTATTTTATTTAGAGACAGGGTCTCACTGAGTTGCTAAGTGTTCATCTGTGTTTAATAGAGACTTTGTGAATCATTTCAAAAAGTAGCAGAAGCATATGCAAAATCCAACTGGCTTGTCCCTTCTCAATGACACAGAGAATGGAGTAACCCAAATTGGTGCAGGATAAACAACTCATTAATAAATTTCAAGGCCAACATGATTTTAACCATCCTTGGAGTAATCAATCCCCAGACTATAAAACAAAATTCATTAGAAACTTTGAAGGTATAATTTGGCCAGTCACAGGGAGTAGAGATTTTGCTTTTATTTCAGCCCTTAATGAAAGAATCCAGTTAACAGCTTGAGCTGCCATTTTCTGTCTGGGTGCACACCCAGGACCCCGTCTTAGTTTCCTTTACTCACATGCTGCCCCATGCACAGAAGGTGACCCTAAGCCCTGTCTTCAGGTATCAACCAACTGTACTTAGTCACAACTGAATCAGGGTCACATTGGTCATGGATCATTAGCAGGACATTTAGGACCATTTCTTTTTTCTCTTCCTTCTGATATTATTTTTTTAAAAATGCTTTCCAATTTTTTAGGGCCTTTTAATCATATCAAGTCAAGCCTCCTGGGATCCACGTCGGATTCAAACCTCAACAAATACAGCACCATTAACAAGATTCCACAGCTCACTCTGAATTTTTCAGATGTCAAAACTGAAAAAAAGAATACATCCCCTCCTTCTTCAGATAAAACTATTATTGCACCCAAGGTTAAAGATCGAACACACAATGTGACAGAGAAAGTTACCCAGGTAGGACTCAATTTTACTATCACTTTCAACTATTTTTGAGGTTATTTTCTGTACCATAAAAACATATTCTTTTTCTTTTGAATGATTATCAACAGAGGTAAGACATTTATTTATACTCCTATTTGTCTTGAGATGTTGGTGACCCTCTAATGTAGCAGATAAATGAAGCTGTATACTGTGATTTTTATCTATTACTAGATCAAGCAGAACTGGGTAACTGGTATTGTTTCTGTGTTATAGAGGTGGTTAGCCTGCTATTCATCATGTTTGGACATTTATTGTTTTGCTGCCACGTCTCATGTTATTAAAGCATTTTTTAAAATACAGTGGATGTGTCTCTTGAAGCTTTAGAGGACTAATTGGGATTCACTCTTTGCTGTTGCCTCCTTTTTTAGACCTACTCTACCAGACAGAGTCAGCTCTAAGTCATTTGACTTGGGGAAATAGCTGTCTGAGATGATGAAAAGTCAGAGTGAAACAATACTTTTGTACAAGAACAATGTTTTACTGTTTTCTAATAAGTATTGCCACTTGAACTAGGGTAAAATGTACTATCTAGAAGAGGTCCTACTTCAAAGAACAGATAAATATGATTTGTACTTATTATATCAAAATACCAACCTAAGCAGCACCTAGCTTTTGCTTACAATGCACTTACATTGTTAAGAATTCATGACTCTAAAATTTGTAGAGTAAACAATTTTTATACAAACAAGTTACTTACTGTATTTGTTTAGTAAGTCTTTGTATAAACTGTCCACAATATATAGGTAAACTTGACCCCAATCTCCATCCCAAGTATTCAGGAGTTTGAGCTAATAAATTGTTTCTGTTATTTTGATCACTACAAATGTTATAGTCTTGTCTGTACCTAACTTTATGTATGAGCTGAGGTAGCTATGAAAAGTGATGAAGCAGTTATAAACAGATGGGAGCAATCCATATTTATTTGAGATGAGAAATTGCATGAACCATTCATGATACCATCCCTAGTACATATTTCCATATTTATGTAGTAATGAGGTGCTCTACTGTTGTCATTTCACTTTTCTTAACTTATAGGTAAAATAGTTATAGTAGTCCTGAATAAATGGATTACGGTTGTGCAAATTGTATCTATGCCATTTCTATAGTTTTGAATCTTACTCATGATTGATTTTACTCTTAAAAATATTTTACAGACTTGAGAAGAGATAGAAAAATGGTTGGAAATATTAGGGTCAGGACTCTGCAAGTGGGCTTAGTGAGTAAAGTTGACAGAGTAGTACACGTAGTACTTAGTACGATGAGAACTCCTGAGTGCAGGGTTCTCTAAAGCAGAAGAGCTGCCATTCATCTCCAGTCCACTGTGGCCAGGCAGCAATATTTGATCAATGAATGTTTCCAAATCTTCCAATTTAAAAGAAGATGCTGGAAATCTAGAAATTAAAATAAACTTTTCATTTATAAAAATTGTCAAATTAATTTTAAAAATGCCTTTGAATTCTTCATAGAACAAACAAAACACCAACCAACTGTGATCTCATGACTTGGTCCACCACAGGCCCCTGTCTTGCCACACCCAGCAGATCCACTGTGCCAGGAGAGCAATGCTCATGTGGGTCAGAGAAGGCACCTGCGTAGGGACTTTCTCATCCTGCTATAACAGGAAACAGGTATAGAAAAAGCCACAATGAAATGCATGGTAGTAAAGAGTATAGGACTACAGGTTTGGGAAGAAGTAACTGTGCTTTAAGGAGAGAATTTTCAGAGAAGAAAACAAGGTAGGCTTAGATACTTATGCTGGATCGAGAAAGTTATTTATCAAACTGGCTAATAAGTGATGTTTAAGAGCATAAATCAGAATCAAACAAGCGTGTATTATAATTCTGGCTTAGTCACTTATTGTGTACCATGGGGACAAGTGTAACACTGAGGGAATTTGAGGGACTGACAAAATTTATTTCTCATGGTTGATATAGGACTTAAATAGAATACTGTGTGGAATGTTTCATCATGGTGCTAAGTACGTAACAAGCAACATTGGTCACTATTGTATTTATGTATGAATCTCCTTACTTGCTGCACCATCTCTGAAGAGTAAACTTTATCCCTCCATCCTTAGGGCCCCATAGAATACCTGGCAGAGTGGAGTTCATCAAATGTTTGTGGAAGGAAGGAAGAAAAGAAGGAAGGGAGAAGAGGAGGGAGGGAAGAAGGAAGGAGTTGACCAAAGGAAGGGATTCCATAGAGAGAAAAATAATAAGAACAAAGTTATAGAAACACAAAAGCCACATGTCTTCCTAGAACAAGTAACTTCCTAGGCCAGTGAGAAGAGAGAATGGTAACTTTCCCTTCTAGATGATTCTTTACTACCTTTTCACATAAGTACCTTGGCAAAATGCAACATCTTTCATCAAAATCTGTTCTTTTAAGGTCTCATGCTTCATATTTAAAATCACTATAGCTTTTATATTTAGCTCCATCATATTATAATATTTGTTTAAATATTTTTAAAATATTTAAACTATTACAGTAGACTAAATGATTGTGTTCCTCCTCCCCCAAATTCATATGTTGAAACCTAATCCTGGGTGTGATGGTGTTTCAAAATGGGATCATTGGGAGGGTGTAGGTCTTGAAGGTGGAACCTCATGAATGGGGTTAGTACCTTTGCAAAAGAACTGCTTGGGCCCTTACTGCCATGTAAGGCACAATGAAAACATGGTCATCTACAAATAACATAGCAAATCCTCATCAAGTACCAGATCTACCAATGAGTTGATCTTGGACTCCACAGCCTCAGAACTGGGAAAAATGAATTTATGTTGTTTGTTACTACTCTGTTGATGGTATTTTATTACAGCAGCCCAAACAGACTAAGATGACTGCTCACCACTAAGTGGATCTAAGGCCCACAGAAACGCTCCATAGTCTTCCTGTAATTGCTCACACTTCCCTCAAGTTTTGGAGTATACTGCTCCTACTCTCCAAGTACCTCAAATTGGTGATACATAATGCAGGCAAAGGCTTTTAAAGGGTGTTGGAAGATTATAATTGGATTGTGTCTTATAAAGGATGACTTTTTGTTACAATATGAAAATTTGGTTAATGGAAGAAAATTCTGGAGGCAAGTAGGATAATTATATGGTTCTGGTCTTGGTCAAAAATGGTGAGGGACTGGATAAAGGTGAGATCAGAAACTGAAAAAAAAAGTTAAGAACATTCTATATAATTTTTAGTGCCCTCTTAACTCTTAATCACAAGCCTTTCAATTTTCCATATGCCAGAGAAAACAAGGTAAAGATTGAGTATTGAGAAAGTTCTCCTGCAGGCATAACCTCTAGAAATTTCATTTAAGTATTGAAAACAGGACTATCCTATGGTTCTTACTCTTTTAGTGTTTGTGAAATTTCCTGTTTATAACTGAAGGGTAGACGAAACACACGGTGGGACCACAGTGTAGAAAGGGGGGGGGGGGATTTTATTAATCAGCCGAAGGGACATGTGAGGGGAAAGGAGAATCGGTGCGTGTGACAGGAGGAAAAGAAAAAGAAAAAAAAAGGAAAAAGGGGCCGGTTTCAGACTGGAGTGCGCTTAAGTAGTGGACAGGTGGTCTGAGGGACCCCCCCAGAGGGAGCCCCAGTTCCATAGGCCGCAGGGGTCAGAAGCCAAGCCCATGTGTCTCAATTGGCTCAGTAAGGCACTTGGGGAGTGGTCAGGGGCATGGTCAACCTGAGGCGTGGCCAGCAGTGTGGCTGACCTGGGGTGCTTGAGAGTCTTAAGGCGCCTGGAGGTGTGGCTAGTTGAGCTACCTGGGAGGCGTGCCTTTCCCTGCCCAGAATCCAACAATAACTATCTTTGTAATTTCCATACTTATTCCATATAATATCACTTAACCTCTATTACTAAAAATAACTTGTTAGTGACACAAAATTTAGGGAGATTCTCTGCCAGGAATTCTTAACGTATTTGCTGTAGTCAATCAGGAATATTTTCTTATCAAATATTCTTATTTATTTTGTTCACTTGATAGATTTGTATAGTAATACTTTCTACAAAAGTTGTCAAGCTTTTGTTCATGATCATTCAATGTGAATTTCAAACACTCCCTCAGTGCACAAACAATAGACCAGACATCAAGAGAAAAAGGCATACATGAAAAGAAAAATTAATCTCGGCTCATGTTGTTCCATCTCACTGTTTGGATCTTATCTCTATTACACATTGAATCAGAATTACCCAATTAGATTTTTGCCTCCTGGGTTAGAGCTTCTTCATACCAGGGACCATATTGTTATTCATTCATTCAGCCATTCATTCATGCATTAATTTATCCACTCAATAAGCCTCTATTAAGAACCAGTATGTATAATGCTAGGTGTTGAAAATTTAGAGTTATAAAACAATTTTCTGCCTCAAAGAAGAGAGGGAAACAGACAAGTAGATTACATAGGTATTACGATGCAGTGTGAAGGTTATACTGTTATACTACAGGTAAATGCAGAGGGTAAAAGGTGCTGGGAAAGGAAATTTTCCCTACTTTATAAACTTGGCAGTAATGGAGGAATATAAACTTGTAGATGAATTTTGAAACTGGAAGTTTCCAAGGTCAGGAATAAGAATCTGGACTGGGGCACACTTAAGCAAGGATCTGTAGGATGAGGCATGAAGTGTTTATATTACTAGTGCCTAGCAAAATACATGACACACAGTAGGATTTTTTAAAATTCAGACATGAACCACTGAGGGCATTGGATAGAATTAACCAAGAGTAAATCTGCAGTCCCAAATCTCCAAAGCAAATTCTGCTGTCTAAATTATTCCCCTAGGCATGGTTCCAGTTCTTGCTGCTATTTTGTGTCTATAGACCTTTTTCATTGGCTGTTCTTACAGGCTGAACTTCTGAAGTACACCATCCTTTTATGCTGTACTTCATCTGACCTTCTCTACTTCTTTGGAGGAACTATAAAATATTCCTAGCTGAGGGGGGTTGTGATAGGCTAATTTGCAATTATCTACATTTTAGGGAGACAGGAAATGCCTTTTTTTTGGGGGGGGGGTTACTGGGGATTGAACCCAGGGCACTTAACCACTGAGCCACATCTCCAGCCCTTTTATTTTATTTTATTTTTTATTTTTAGATGGGGTCTCAGTAAGTTGATGAGGGCCATGCAAAATTGCTGAGGCTGGCCTTAAACTTAGGATCCTCCTGCCTCACTCAGTCTCCTGAGTCACTAGGATTGCAGGTGTGCGCTACCACACCCCACTTGGCTTGCCATTTCTACTGATTTTCAGTGAACAATAGAGACAAAACAATGAATTGGAAGAAAAGTGGCAGAGAACAAAGGGATGTTCTCAGTTGAGATCAAATCCTAGTCTATGTTCCCCCATTCTAAATAAAAAAAAACCAAACTTTTGTACTTTTCTAAGATTCAATTATTCATAAGGCTACTTCCAGGCCAAATGTTATGCTAAGTTTTAGGATGAAATGTATCATTTTGTTTTCATGTTCATCTTTGACAATTTTTGTGTCACATTAGTCTCCCTGAATATACATGAGAGTATCAGAAGAGTTTAATATGACATTATGGGTTCTAAAACCTTATTGGCTGTGCATGTGAGACTCTATTATTCAGTACTTTAAAGAATGAAGTGACAGAAACCCAACTTGAACCTCCACTGGTAGAAATGAAAGGAGGAGGGGCAGTTATTGAGTCACATTACTGAAAAGTGGAGGGACAAATCTGCTTGGGGGCAGGCTGCATTCATTGTTTCTACAACTGGGAACATTTTCTCCCTCTCTTGGCCATGCTTGCTTTCTTCTGTACTGAAGTCACTCACTCCCCACCTAAGTGGAACAAGTTTCTCAGACTCTCCTTGATCTGGTGAAAAAAGCCTTTTCTCTTCCAGTATTATTATCATTCCCAGAGAATGAGGACTCCAATTGACCAATTTGGGCCCTGTGATCATTGTTCAAGTGTAAAAAGTATGTAGCCCCTGACTAACAACCAACCCAGAAAAATAGAGTTGAGGAGGGGAAACTCTGAGGTATGAAAAACAAAGAACACTAGCTCATTGCAAAGAAAAATATAAAAATTTGGATTAATAGCATCAATCACACACATGTACACAAAAACAAAAACACACTGAATACACATTTTGTATATAAAACATAGTATTAATACTCAAGGCATTATAAATTACTTGGATAACCATCATATAATATATATAAAGATATATATTATATAATATATAATAACAGCATTTACAAGTGCTAGTGTAATAAATGCTACAGCATTGTATTATAAAAGTAAAGGTAGTTTATATCCCCCTGCAACTCAGTAATGGTCAAGTTATGACCAAATAGTGCTACAAATTGGTCTGTAACTTATGAAGAATACCTGGTGAATTTAATGAAAAGCCACATAGATATAATCAGAAAATAAAATGTATGAGAAAGTCTCATTGAATCAAGAAATTTTAATCTAGGGAACAGAAGAGAAAAAAAATTACTATTGGTCCACAAGTTTAAATTTCCTATGACTTTCCTAAGGAGAATATTCAAGACAATTAATTTGAAATGTAATCACAAAAAGACTTAGATCACAAGGAAGAAAGGTCTGAATGTATGAAAGGCAATATAATCATTAAATCTGTATAGAACTTTAAAGTAAAATAGATTCCCAATATTTAGGATTCACACAAGTATATTATTTACATGAAAATAGAATTATGGTAATGTAATAGCAGCTGACATTGATTAAGTATTTACTATGGGCCAGGATCCATGCTAAGTGGCTTAGTGAATTATCAGCTTTAATCAGCATGACACTCAGTACTATTATCATTCCCATTTCACAGAGGAGGAATTAAGATCAGAGAGAGGAAGCAAAATGTGTCCCACATAGTAAATTGTGGAAGTAGCATTCAAACCAAGATCACCTGACTCGAGAAGTAACGTTCTTAGACTCTAAAGCAAACCTTCTTTATGATTCTGTTCTGCTTCTCTATTTATTTCCTAAATCTACTCAAAGGTTAGCAGACCAATTTCATGTACTTGTAACATGGCTACAAGTACATGCAATATAAAAGGACAGTGGGACTTGGTGTTTTGTTGGTACTTAGTTACAGGAAAAGCAAAATCATACTATATTACTGACGTAAAGAAGAGCTCAACGACCCTGGCCCTTTATTTTCTTTTGAAATTTAACCATCACGAATCTGTTCATAATTTCTTCAATGAGATTCAATGACTCCAAAACAAGTATTGATTACTTTGTTCTTCTTTAGGAATTAAGATTGATTTATAATAGAGAAATTTTAATGGATAAATAACAGTGATATTTCATCTGATTAGCTAATATTTAAAATTATTTATCATCTCAGTCTTAATAATACAAAATGTCTTAATACATTCTGTAGTTTCCCTCAGATCAGATAAATTTAATCTTAAATTTTTTCAATGATAGGATTATAAAACCTCCCAAACACAACTACAAATTAAAAGTGACTTTCTATGTAGTAATACTTTTCAATAATAATGTTATCAGTTAAAAGTCATTTAATTTGAAAGTCTAATTTGCAGCAATTTTATAGAAATTTATTGATTCTTCACTCTTGAAGTTACAGAAAACAAAATTCACAAACCTTCTACAATAATTACTATGTTTTCCTAAACCTCAGTTCACATCTCAACTGATTTAAATTTTATACAAACCTCAATAGAACTGTACAGATCATTTTGAACTGCCAGAAATAGCAATGATCACGAAATTCAAAATTAAATCTGAAATGCACTGAGGAATACAAAAGTACTTCTGAACATTACCAATTTACATGGTGTTTGTTTTCCATTTATCATCTTGCTTCTATCAGTAGAATACCATGAAACTTGGCTCAGAAAAACAGAAATTCCCCCATGCAATGTTTTTCCCACATTCTGGGCTTGATCTGTAAACTCTGTCTATACATGAAAATTGAAATGAAAAGCAATAAGTCTGGATTCTGCAAGTAGGTATAAAGCACATTCATCTGGATAATTAGGGATCCAATATGTGTGAGTGATCACAAAATGTGAGTTAGCATTAGGTGCTATGGCTGATACAAAAATATATAAATCAAGGTCTTTACCTCCAAGGGCCTTTGATTAAATGCAAAGCTTTGAGATTTGAGATACTAGATTATGTTTTCTGGGGAGTTTTTGGTCAAATACATACATTCTATAAGCTGAACAATAATAAGCAAAAGGTTATGGACATTTTAGTAACAATTGACAATTAAAAGCATATTGTATGCTATAGACATTAAATATGAAATAAGGGTGTTTGTTATTTTGAAAAAAGAAGGATTGGATTTTTTAAAAAGCAAAAAATTAATTTTCTGTCTGTTTTAACTAAATGCTACATGCATATTGATACTTGCATGCATGTACTGATACATATTGCAAATTAAAATAAATTTGCACTTAAATACCTTAACTTGCTCAAAATCATGTATTTCCAAATTTTTCTATATGATGCAGCAATAATATATGTAATAGTATATATATTTATATAATATAAATAATAATGCTTATTTATATTATATAAGTAATAATATATATTTATGTAATATAAACAATATATTTCATGTGAAATCCTGGGCGCCACTGAATAAAAGCCATAGCTTTGAGAAAGCAAAATTATTTGTAATTGTTTTTAGAAAACACCTGTTTGATTTTTGTATGTTCTTTATATGTTTTTAAATGAAGTGAAGAAAAAAGTATACTCTCATTTACTCAGCTGTGTCAGCCAAAGAAATTGGGTTGAAAATAGATGCTTGAAGTAAAAGTATGTGTGGTCAGAAGAGACAGGTAAAAATAATTTAGCTTGGAGTACATAGCAATAGCCTGGTTGCTATGGCGACCGAGGCACAGAAGAATGTGGATATCTGTTGCCAAGATGGTTCAGTTCTTCTCCCAACATCACCATCCCAGGTAGCATGAGTCTTGAGATAAAAGTCAGGCCTAGGGACAGAGAAAGGCAACACAGAGATATAGAGTCCCTTTGCTTCTTTTCCCTCCTGGCCTAGAGGTTGTGACAAACACATTGTTACAGGTGGGCTGGCTGATGGCACAGAAGCCAGCAGAAGGAGAGAGTTTTTCATGTTTCACAGGATAAGAACCAAGCCAAGGATTTGTATCAGATATGAGAATACCAGAGCTCACATGGTGTTTTCACATAACCCCAGCAGCCCAAGGCCTGGTAAATGTCAAGCAGCTATGTAGCATTTCTTGAATTAGTCAGCAAATTCAATCATGGAACTGTATTGTGAAAAAAAATACAAAATAAAAAAAGTAAAATAAAACAAATTAAGAAAATAAAATAATAAAAGTCTCATTGGTTATCTTGGAGGCAAATTTGTGGGTAACATATTTTGCCCTCTAGCTCTTCTTCTCTGTATTTTGATGGTCTCATTTTTATTGAAAAGTATGCAGTTAAATAATAAACCATTTAAAATCCAATTGTCTCTAAAGAGTTCACCAAAAAGCAGTCAGACCTTACACTAGAGAATTCAAAGGAGTCTTAGATATCATATTCCCCAAAGTTTCCTAAACTTTCCTGAAAAGTGGAGTCATCTAGAACTCCTCTGTATCTTCATCTCTATTGCTACCTATCTCTATGTCTGTCTTTATTTTTTCCTCAACCCTCAGACATTCAGTAAATTTAAGTGAAACCTGAAGATTTTGAATTTTTAACAATGTCTGGCCCATTTGCAACCTCTACTCCCACATTATCAAAATCAGACAAACTTGGGAAATCTGGACAAACCCGATCCTTCCTTTAATTCTACCATTGAAAACACTGAGAATTCAGTATAGAGCTGATATTACGTTTCCTCAATCGTCATTGAAATTTGCATCTCTTTCTGAAATTCTTTTTAAAATATTTTTAGTTGTAGATTGACAGAATACCTTTGTTTATTATTATTATTATTATTATTATTATTATTATTATTATTATTAAATGTGGTGATAGGGATCCAACCCATTGCCTCATGCATGCTAGGCAAGCGCTCTACCACTGAGCCACAACCCCAGCCCTCTTTCTGAAATTTTTAATGAGTTATCTGGTTTGGTTACATGTTCTTGTGATGTTTTTCGTACATTTTTATCAAAAATGAAGAGACATGTTCATGTTTATACTTTTATGGAGCAGCTACTGCAGCCAGAATGCAGCTACTGCCATGATGAATTATTCTAAAACCCTTTAAGAAATAGCACTCACTGCAGAAAGCTTGCCTACATTACAGTCAGCTAATGTATCTTACTCATTACAGTGGCCTCACAAATTTTTCCTGGAAGAAAAGTTTTCTTAGTCAAATTGTGTCCTGTTCAGAAACTCATATGGCAGGGTAGTACATTAAATGTTCTGAAAAGTCCTGACTTGAGGAAATTTATTAAAAATAAGTTGCTTGACTCAGTATTTTTTTTAATTTGTTGAAAACAGTATCCATTTTAATTGGTGTTTGTTTGTGCATAACATTTATTGATAGAATTCAATGATGAGAGGGGAGATACTTTAGGAATAATGGCCTAGACAAAATGTTTCTTCACCAATAACTCAAGCATAAGTATATTAGAAATTTTAACTCTTTTTTAAAGGAAGAAGATTGATATAAGCATGGAGTAATAGTAACTGAATGGGGACAAGTACACAATAGAAATATATTTTTCCTCTTTGTTTTAATGAAACCTGCCTAGGTTTCTTTTCCAACCATGTGCTAAATATAGAACTCAGAGGAGTTGAAGAAAATGCCATCTATGTCTCCTTTTCTGTCTTAAATATTCTTTCACAAGTACACCTGTGTTTCAAAGCCTACTCCTTTAGAATCACTTAGAAAAAGAAAAACATCTGCTGCAGGGTCAAAGTGAAAAGAATGGAAGTGTCTAACTATCCTTTCTGAGGAGACTGTAGTTAACCTTCTGCTTCACTTCAGGCACAAGAGAGTTGAGACTGGAGAGGCTTCCTTTTCTGCCCACATGCCCCAGTGACGAGAAGTTCTTGGTACTAAGGATACCCATTTATCACCTGCAAGGGAAGAGGTGAAGGAGCATGTGGTATGACCCTGGTCACATGACCTGCTATTTTCCACACTTTGTTGGCTTCTTTCTTCCCTACTGTTGTTATCCCAGTTCTTTTCTAATGTGGAAATGCATACAGTCTATAACCAGGCCTCTTCCCGGTGCCTGTTCTCTTTCTCATATTTGAAGGTCAGTTAAGCTAGCAGACCACCTCAGCATCATCAGGAACACAATCTTAATTTTCATCTCGTAGAATTAAAGCCCAGTAACATTGGGTGAACAGAGCCAAAAGGAAAAAATGAAAGAACACAATAGAAATACTCTACGCTCTTTCTTGGTTGACTGGCCACTGTTAGTTCAACTCTGCCTCCAGGTTTCTGGGTGATCAGCTGCCATTTGCAAATTATGCCCAGAGCTATATATCCATTATTACTGTGTTACCTCTAATGCCTCTCCCTCTCCCTTTCTCTCTCTCTTCTTTTCTCTCTCACATTTTTAACTATCACTAGACCCTGACAATTCCCTTTCTTTCCAATAAAGAAAGACTTCTCTCCCTTCCTATGTTTTATTCAATAGGCATAAATGAAAACCTTCTAATGAACATTGTGTTTAATTTTAGAAAAAGAAAATGCAGGTAGGAGAGTTCAGTAGAAAACTAATAAAAAAAAAAAGAACAGTATTTTCCAAAGAGCAGGTATTACTTTTTTTTTCCACTATACACAACCTACTAGTTGAAAGTGATTAAAAACTAAAGCCTAAAACTACTGAGTATTAAGAAGAGAGAAGTAATTCATTATCATTATTTTATATTTAGTTATATAGAATGAATATAAATAGACATCTGATGAGTCATTTTAAGATTTTGAATATTGTGGTATATACACACAATGGAATATTACTCAGCAATAAGAGAGAATAAAATCATAGCATTTGCAGGAAAATGGATGGAGTTAGAGAATATAATGTTAAGTGAAGTTAGCCAATCCCAAAAAGCCAAATGCCAATGTTTTCTCTGATACAAGGAGGCCAATTCACAGTTGGGTTGGGATGGGGAGCATAGGAGGATTAGAGGAACACTAGAATGGCCAATGGGGAGGGAGGGGAAGGGAGGGGGCAAAAGGGTGAAGGAAAAAAAAAAAAAAAAGAAGATGGTAGAATGAGATGGATATCATTACCCTAAGTGCATGTATGAAGTCATGAATGGTGTGAATATACTTTACATACAACCAGAGATTTGTAAAACAGTGCTCTATATGTGTAATATGAAATGTAAATGCATTCTGCTGTCATTTATAACATCTTAGAATAAAAAAATAAATAAATTAAACAAAAAAGATTTTGAATATTGTTCTAGCAGATTTTCCTAAATTTATATGCATTATAAAACCAAAATTCTGTTTTAGATTCACTAAGATCACTAAGCAGAGAAGGGGAAAACTTACATGAGGGGAAGTTAACGGAATTTCCACCTGAAGTGACTTTGTTCTATCCTGAATCTTCATAGCTTTTTTAAGTTCAAGGAAAACAAGTGACATGGATTCCCTAGTCCCTATTTTCTTTCTATGAAATTATCTTCTCTGGTATGTCTAATTGCCAAGAAAAGAATTACTGCAGCTGGGTGCAGTGGCGCACGCCTGTAATCCCAGCACTTGGAAGGCTGAGGCAGGAGAATCACGAGTTCAAAGCCATCCTCAGCAATGGGGAGGCATTTAGCAACTCAGTGAGACCCTGTCTCTAATAAGATACAAAAAAGGGCTGGGGATGTAGACCAGTGGTTGAGTGCCCCTGAGTTCAATCCCCGGTACCAAAAAAAAAAAAAAAAAAAAAAAAAAAAATTACTGCACATTGTATAGATGAATTAGGGGTCATCCTGACAGTGGAAGTTTCTCTAGTTTCTTTACATGTTATTTATATAGCAACATTGGAGAAAACTGCTTTAAAAATATCAAACAAAATTTAATGTGATCATTTAAACAGTTTCGATTTTTTTTTTTTTTTTTTTTTTTTTTTTTTTGCAGTACTAGGAAATGAACCCAGAGCCTCACACATGCCAGGAAAGTGCTCTACCCCTGAGCTACATCCCAGCCAATTTTTTTAACTTTTTTTTTTTTTTGAGAAAAGGTCTTGCTAAATTACACAGACTGACCTTGAACTTGGAATCCTCCTGCCTCAGCCTCCTGATTCACTGGACTTTGTCCCTGTAGTTTGCTATTATATCTTACACATTAAGTATTGTTAATATTCTTTAATTTTAAAAAGAACTTTAGGACACTTTAATAGATCTCAGTCTTTAATTTGAACGTAAGTTGGTGTATTACTAAGTATGTGTGTGGTAATCTGCATGAGTTAGTTCCAGTGGAAGGAAGCATGGTAACCTTCCTTTCCCCTGCAGAACTGAATGGTTTTAAGGACCATTTGAGATCCTAAATCCAAGACTGTTGGTAACTGCCCCCCTGAGATGTTTTACTCTCCGTAACTGACAAGTGTTTTTTCTGTTGTCTGGGCTACCTCTCCCTGCTTAGATTCTCCTTTACATTAGGTAGTGATTTACCATTGCTTGAAGGAGTGAGCACTCCTCCTGAGAGTCTTTATGTTACCAAGCGTTTGTTAGTGATGCAATTTCCTGAGATTAAAAACTTTTAAATATAAAAAAAAAAAAAAAAAAAAGCCGGGCGCGGTGGCGCACGCCTGTAATCCCAGCACTTTGGGAGCTGAGGCAGGAGGATCGCGAGTTCAAAGCCAGCCTCAGCAATGGCGAGGCACTTAGCAACTCAGTAAGACCCTGTCTCTAAATAAAATACAAAAAAGGGCTGGGGATGTGACCCAGTGGTCAAGTGCCCCTGAGTTCAATCCCCGGTACCACAAAAAAAAAAAAAAAAAAAGCATGTGCCACTGCACCTGGCTTTCGAAGAGTTGTAAAACCTGTGCTCTTTTTAGTACTAAGTTCCAACAAGGAAGATGAGACCCACTGGGGCAGATAATTGGGACCTTTATATTATCCCAGAGGCAGCAGGCCCAGATTCATTCTGTCATATATTGGCTTTCTCTTAAAGAAAAAAAAAAAGAGATGTGGTAGGGGGGTATATGAATGGAAGGACTTGATTTATGTAGATTCAGCACCATAAGTAAATTTGTTCTCATTGGGGTAAGTATTTTGTGTTTTCCTTTATTACAACTGTTTAGATATTTTTATTGTTCTGATCTTCAAGTGCTTATTTTTTATAAAGACTTGTGGGTCAAATGAATATCCAGAGTCACATTGTTAACTGTATGCCCAGGACTGAAATCCTAATTTCTGGACGTTTGAGTCCTGTGCTCTTTCCACTTGGCACTCCCATTCAGGAGCAAGGCCATTTTTATTCCTGTATCCTCTTCTTTGCCCCTAAAAAGACGGAGTTCCAGGAATACCTCATCTTCCTAGTTTGACTCCCCCTGATCCCAATCCTCTACTATATAAGATAAATGCCTCAAAAACGTGTAAGCAGAGTTGCTTGCAAGAAATTCATTTTTATAATTAGTTAAAACCAAGTAGGCAAACAGGTAATTCTTTAGAAAATGTACATTATGCTCACTGCCTCAAGAGCAGGGCAGAAAATTAAGTTTCAGGGGAAGCAAACAACTTTTTTAGCACATTCCCTAAAATTTAGGTAGTTATTATTCATTTGTTCTGAGAATATACTCAGAGAAAATAATCCAATGCTGCTTTTATGAAGATCAAATGTAGAATTTTCTACATAATCAAATGCAGGACTGATATTAATTATCAAAAGAGACACATTATTCAAAGCAACAAAGAAATGAGTGAGCTTCTGTTCTCTAGGAAATTATTTTTATTGTTGAAAAGCAGGATATCTTAATGTTGCTAAGAATTATAACACCACACTGTTTAATCTTACTTTCATTCTATGTGGAATTGAAGTCCATATCAAAAGACTGTAGTAGCTGGGCACAGTGGCACATGCCTGTAATCCCAGTAGCTGGGGAGACTGAGGCAGGAGGATCATGAGATCAAAGTCAGCTTTAGCAAAAGTGAGGCCCTAAGCAACTCAGTGAGACCCTGTCTATAAATAAAATACAAAATTGGGCTGGGGATGTGGCTCAGTGCTCAAGTGCCCCTGAGTTTAATCCCTGGTATCCCCCTGCCCCCCCAAAAAAACTGACTATAGTAAAATACAGAAATACATACCCCAAGGTGGGTAGAGTATACTCAAACTTGAACTAGACAGTATGGGCCCCTGTCAATAGTATCTTGAACAGATTATAATGTAAAATGTTGAAATGGTCTAAAGTAGGATTTTTTTAACATGTCCTATGTATTTAAATTAATATACATGCTTCCCACTTATGTGCAATATTAAATTAGCAATTTAAAAATTAATGATTTTCCAAAATGAAATTTGAGAATATATTGATGAGAAATATACTTTGTTATTTATTTTGCATTCTGCTTTTATTTCCTTAGCTTATGAAAAGTTAATTCATTATTAATAGGAGTCCTTCTTAATAGGAGTCCTTCCCCATCCTCAGCCCTGGAGAATAAATAATCCACAACATAATTAGTGGTCCGTGAGAGTTCTAGGAAATTTCATTTACAACAGGTGAAAATTAACTTGCTAATAGCTAGGATATAATTATATTCACTTGGCACTTGACATTCAGTTTAGTTCCAGAAAACATCAAGAATAGAAATTAAAATTTGTAGTGAACTTGTTGTGTGGGTTTTTTTTTTTTTTTTTTTTTTTTTTTTTTTTGGTATATTTATCCAGTAGAGGAAGGAAAGGTTCCTGATTAATCTGTAAAGGTTAGGAGAACCTACTTCTGCAACATTTTCAATTTCCCAAGGTTCTGTAGCTGTGGGAAGCAGCAGGCATTAATAATATCATTCTCTCCTCTTGCTTTAGCTTAATGCATAACCTGAGTGACCTGCTACACACCTTGAGTCTGGTTCCACCAGTAAACCTAATGTAGCTGTTTAAAAGTACTGACATTGTTTGAAACACTTATTTACAACACTTAGAAAACTTTTTTTCTTTTAATAGGTTAATCCTTTTGTTGAATTATTACCCACATGAACTCACTTTAATATGTCCTTTGGAATCAACTCATTTCATCTTCCTGGAGGACAAATGCCCACTAGCCCCCCCCCACACACACACACACATACAAACACTACCCCAAAGCGTTCTTCACTACACATGCTTTCTCTCTTTTCTCCCTGTCACCGTGTTCCCACCCCTCAGCAGCACATATGTCTGTGTGGTCCTACAGTCTCCTTTAAGCTCCTTTTGTCCTGTTCATGACATAAATATGACCTGGAAACTTTCTTAGTGCTACCTAGACCATGAATATTTCCATCCCTATCTCTATAGTTCAAGTCCTTTTCCTCCTCTCTTTTTCTCCATGTCCTCCCCTGCATCCCTCTCCCTGTCGCCATGCTGGAGATTGAACCCAGAGCTTTGAATATGCTAGGCAAGCATTCTACCACTGTGCTACATATACTATCTTAAATCCTTCTCATTTCTGAGATCTACATCATCTCCAAAGACATTTTATCAGGCTTCCCGGCTTGTACCAACCTCTCCCATTCCTAAACTTGTAGGTCATTTAGTCTATGTTTCTACAACTAAACAATTCATATTCATATTCCTTTGTGTTTCTTTGTACCTAGCTAGATGATGAAGCCAGAAAGCAAAAAGGAAGAGGATGATAATGATAAAGGGAGATAGATTCATATATAGGTAATTTATGTGTATTTGTGTGTGTACATTGAGGTTTTTCATCTTAACTTTACTTGAGTGATAGGATCATATCATCTTTTTAAAATATGGCCCAAAGAACCTACCACAAGACTCATTCCCCGTTTGGCAATTATGCAAAAAAAAAAAAAAAAATCCCATTTATTATAGAACATTCTTGGCATTCACAGGAGAAGTTTCCAACTTCTGATATTACTTCTTAGATAAAAGAGGAAAACAATTTTGTGTATCCATTCACATAACATTTATTGAGTTCATATTAGATTATAGACAGTCAAATAAGACATATGAAAGTTAATTCTTCTTCCCTTTTCATAAACTGTCTTTGCCCTCTCCTTTTTACCAGTAAGGAAAGAGGCATGAAATAAGGAGGAGACCGTATTCTGAGAAAGCATCTTAAATAGGCCCAGATTGGACTGAATTATTTGAGGCTCAGACTCTGATTCAATTAGCTTCCAACTTGAAGGTAACAGACTATCAGCTTCATTCAACTCCCAGACCCCATCATTTAATATTGGCAGTGCTGTTTGCTGCATTGTTTGATCTTTCTTTGTCTTAGATTCCCAATTTGTGAAGTAGTCATAACATCTTCCTTTATGTAGACCCTCAATAAATATTTAGTGTCACTTCCAAGGCAAACTGCAAACGATGCGCTCATGCTCCAGATGTGTCTGGAGTGTCAACTCTGACTGCATCAGAAACTCTGGTGACAGTGGTGACACTCCCCTTCCATCTCATTGAGTGGACAGTGAAAGACTGAACAGCACATATCAAACTATGACAAAGGCTGTACTGTGACAGAAGGGGTGGACTGTGAGCAGAGAGGGGCCATTGAACTCAATCTGAAGGAGTCAGAGGAAGTGATGTCTACACTGAGCCATTAGGAAAGCAAGAAAGTAGAGGACATTAGGGGTAGTGAGGGCGCAGGGAAGGCACAGACTAGGACACAGAATGATTCAAGCAGAGTGAGCCGGGGAGGCAAAGTCCCAGAGGTGGCTATGGGAAGAGTAGCATAACATGACTTCCATTTCTGAACCAACTTCTTATTTCCTGCCTCTTTCTCTTCTCCCCTTATACTACCAACTCCCTGAGGTATATGGTAGAATATTCTTCCAGGTCTGTTTTCCTCTCCTAAAGTTCCATCTTTATCATGGAGGACTATCCAATGAAATATGCCCATGTTGTAAAGTGATATACAAAATTATAGTTTTTAAAAACTCCCTCAGTTCCTCCCACTGTAATAAAAATCCATGTTTGCTGAATGCTGTTAATTTGATTACAAAGTATCTCATATAAAAAACTGCATGAAAAACAGAGTTTTGCTCTCCAGGGGATATATTTGCATCTTCAAGGAGAAACTCATTAACTCAAAGGAATCTTTTATTGATGGAAGCATAGGAGAGGAAAGCAAGGAGATGGCAGGTGAAAGGGGAGACATTTTTTAGAAGCAGTCCTTCTGGTTCTGTTTGTATGCTCCCAATTCCCTGCCACTCCTCCTTCCTCCAGTAAACCTTAGCCCACTGCCAGAAGGAGTCTGAGGCTCAGTAGCTCAGGCTTCTCCTAAAGAACCAACATTGCTTTTGAGTCAAAATACATTTGTGAACATGCTGGGATTCCTGTGTTTTCTGCACACTGAACAATTTGTAATAGAATAATTGGTCAAGAAAACTAAGAAAAATAAGTATGCCATAGGCATCTATTTAAATACAAGTATTTTTAAAAACAACTTACATTTTTTAAAATTACAATTCTTATATTAATTAATCTGAACTCCATTTTTATAGCTTAATTTAATGCTTGCCTTTAACTGGAGATTTTCTTTCCTACCTAATATCTTAAAATAGCTTCATTAAAGCCTTGAGAAATTATGATCTCCTTGGCAAAAACATTTTTCACAGTATATCAGGTTTCGTTTACAATACCCTCCCTGAAAATCTAAAATGACATTGTCATGAAGTAGAAATTAAAATAAATTTTATCCTTTATCTTGAGGGTCAGCCTGCACTTATTTTCACACAAGGAAATGCCAGTCAGGGAGGGATTAATGAACTAAAAAAAGGTGGGGGTGGGCATTGACAGGGATCTTGACAAGGCCTCTCCAAAGGCATACCCAGGTAGTAGAAATATTATTTTTCTTCATTTCTTTACATCTGATTCCACTGTCTGTTTCAGTCATACACTCATCATACACACACACACACACACACACACACACACACACACACACAAATACAAACACATACTCCTTAGTGTTATACCCACATTTAATTACACTGCTTCTTGGGAGGCATAATTTATTGAGTTTCTTCAAATGAATAACCCTGAAGTTCTTGTTTATCTTCTGAATAAACACATAAATTTCATTTCTAATCTATAAGAAATAGAAAAGGGAGCAAAATAGATATCATTAGTTTATTTGTGCTTAAATTGTAAAAAATAAGTCATTCTTTTAATTGAGTCTTGTGTATGTTTTAGGTACAGAACATTTGCTCTTATCAATAAGCAATATGCTTGCTTGGACTCTATGACAATATATAAAATTCATAAGCCTTCCATTTCACCAGAAATCCAAACTCTGATCTTCCTATATCATAAAATAAAACCTGTGATCAAGCATGAGTGTATCCTTTAGCTAACAAAGAAATTTCATTATGTGTTTTAAAAGAAAAGGGAAATTCAAATTATCAATAAATATAAAATATAAATTCAAGATATCAAATGAATTTTTTATATAATTTAAAAGAATTCTTTCAGATCCTCATTTTCTCCATTCCCGCTAAAGGGCTTCATTCTGTCAGTCAGGAGAAGAATTTTCCAATAATTGAGTCATTCACACTTACCTAAATTTAGAGTACATTACCTCTCTCCCCTCCCTTGTGATTTCTGTGAACAGATCTGAAGCTTTTAAAATAAAATTCCCCACATGTTTTATTTGTATCAGTTCTGCTTCCTTCTCAAAAGTACCAGGAAAGTCCCAGGAGTCACAATGATTAATGACCTGTTCTAGAGTTTAACCTGCTCTCTAAAATGTGATACATTCCAGAGCATAAAAGGAACTCTGAAGTAGGCCAGGAGCTTAAACTACCCAAGGGCCTACCTTACACCAAAGGCAAGCAGGAGGTTTGAAATTAAATTAGCACCAGAAACTTCAATGAATCATGATTCAGTGGCTTAATATTGAACTGGAAGATGGGGAGCTACACCGTGTCATGTGACCTTGAAACCCTCACTCATTCATACTAATGCATTTTTAAATTTGTTTTAATTCAGGTGATAACTTGGTTTGAAATAGTTTCTTTTGCTTTCTAAGAAGTGGGTTGGAGAAGATAATTTGTAAAATGAGTAAGGGAAAAAGTTAGGCTATGAGATTAGTGACCAACAAAATACTTTGCAACATTACTGTAGAAAAGTTGCAGAGGGAAGGGGCTAATTACAAACCATTCTCATTAAACATTTTATACCAAAGAAGGAGATTAAATTTATGAAGTGCTCACCACTGCAGTAACATGTGATGCTCTGTGACCTCAAGTAGGTCACAGATGCTTTTAAAGTGATCTGCTGGCCCACTTCTATTTCCAACCACCTATATACTTCTATAGCACTTTATAAAGAACAATTAATTTAGAAGAGAAAAGCATATTTGAAACTGGCAATGGGAGATCGACATAGCTTCTTACAGAAGAGGCTTAGACTCCCAGGTTGAGGGAATTGACTGGGAGCCCCGGGATAGTTTTTTCAGGTGTGCAAAGGCTTTTACAAGTCTTTGACAAATGAACCCTGTGTTTAGTCTTACCTCCCTCTACCACCGCTATTCCTAACCCACCACACCCCCAAGAATGCCTTGCTTAACCTGATTTAAATTCACCCAGTGTTACACTCTCATGCAACCTTCCTTTACCTTTTATTATACACATTATAAACCTGTATCCATGTGATTATGTCCTGAGTATCTTCCTCCACTCCTGTGTAAGATTAATGACAACCATGTCTTTTTTTTTTTTTTTTCCTTGTGATTTTTCCCAGTATCTGGTACATTGCAGGTCCTCCTAGTGTTGGATGGATGGATGGATGGATACATAGGATGAGTATGTGTATTTCTGAGAAGGCAAAGTAGAACCACTTCTACCTTTGAATTCTACCAAACTCACTTCAAAATAATTATGGTGCCTGGCTTTTAAGAGCAGGAAGTATTTTATCCAGTAAGAGAAAGAGATTGAAAATAAGAGCATTAGAAAAAAAAATTTTGGTGGAGTTTATATTTTTGCTTCAATCTGCAATGGCAGAAATGACAGCCTGTTCTTTAGAGGGCCTACCTACTTAAAAACAAACAAGTAAACAAAAACAAATCCTCTATTTAAAATCTTTCCTTCTCCATTTGTCTATGAAGCCTACAGAGGGGCTGGGGAACCCTGTTGACTTGTTTTCTTAAGACTACCTTGTGGGTGATTAAATTGGAAAGAGATCCAAAGGATCCCAAGAAACAAGAAGGAAGCTGGTGAGCAGCCCAGTGGCCTGTGCTCCACAAGGTCTTGGCTTTGCTTCTTTCACTCCCTCCTGCTTTTCTCTCCAAAGGCATGCTGAGATCTAAGCACTTGCAAAATCCATATGCAGGCCCTACTGTCCTGCTAGGTGAGTCCATGTTAGCAGGTTAAGAGATATCAAGGTAGAAATCTGTAGAATGTCAGGAATGAGCGCAGGCCCTGGACTTTTAAGATACTGCCCTTTTACTTAGTACCAGGAAAAAAAAAAATTGTGTTTCTCTTTTCCTCTTGTTCTTCTTAGTTAAATTTGGAATTTTTTTTCCTTGAAGATCACTTTTAATAGATGCCCCTGAATAATGAAGTTTATGTGGCTAGTTTAAGCTATAGATGCTCTATTTCCTAGCTCCTGAGGTAACTGAAACATAAAAACATCCGATTGTCTGCTTCTACCCAATGCACATTTTTATTGCTGTAATAAAGGCTTGTATTGTAAATGTGGGGTTTAATCACATACATTACCACTTTTTGCATCTGAGAAACTGTGTTTCTCCCAGAGATAACAGTAGGATCTTATTTTTTGAATCTTCAAATTTGCAAATATACTGTGGAAAAGATATTCTTTTTTTCTAATTCATAAGGAAATGACATGTGGTGTTTTTTGCCATTATTAATTACTAAATGTAGGACTGGGGTTAACCTCTGTCTCATCAGTTATCTCAAGATTAGTTGTATTTAAAGACGTTTTAAAGTGTACTTAATAAAGCATGTTAATGAACGAAAACTATTAAAGATAAAGAACAAATGATATAGAGCTTAGTAAAATGGAAGCAATTTAAAATGAACTGGTAAGTACAAAACCCATATTAGTTTAAGATTCATAACCTTTGTTTTAAATATATATCACATTAAAATATAAAATATGCTACAAAATACCTCATTTTAGCATCTGTCTTCATAACAAGGTAAATGATAGTTTCAAGATAATGAGTTTTACTGAATTACTGAATGTATTAAGGTGCTCTGAGGTATTCTTATTTGACAGTAATGCCAGGCAAATATTAATATTTTGATACCGCCTTTGGTATAATGAATATGTCTTGGAAGATTAATACTAGAAGTTTGCTCTGTGTGTAGAGTTCCAGAGTAATTTGAACCAGAAAGTTTAAGGACATTATTTCAGCAAGTTACGCTGAAAAAGCTGAGGACTGATAAATTGAGTTTCATTAATGGGCACTAGGCTCCTTTAATGAGATGCCAAGCTTCGCAAGGCTTCATCTGCCTTCTAAATGTTCAGGACAAGGCTTGCCAATTTGCTTCATTGAAAGCAAAGTACCCCCCCCCCCCCCCCCCAGTAAAGGGTCTTCTCCAGTTGCAGTTTTCTAGGTTAATATATTCTGGGTGAAATTATCTCACCCATTGATTGCTGCCCTGGGAATTTCAGTGTTCATACAAACTAACAAACGTCCACCAGACAAGCACCAGCAATGCCCAGCTGGCTCTTTGTCCCCCATGGGAAATTTTCTCAGTTAGAGCCTGGTAATTGTTTAGTGCAGCTGCTGCAGTTTCAAGGATGCCAGCTCATCTGAGCCAACTGTATGCACACAGCCCATGACTCATGAGGCTGAGAAAGTACACATCACGGGTGGGTGGGGGGACTTCAAGGACTCCATTTTAAATTTGCCTTTTTCTTTGTCTACTATTTGTGGGATAATACATAGTGAAAGGCAGTTATTTAAGGGGTATAAATATCCTATATAGTCATGAAATTCAGCTATAGAAGTGCATAATAACCTCATCTTTATCAAAAACATTTGCTGTATATATCCCAACAGTCACTCTCTTGGCTGTACTTTATGTGTTATGATCACAGCTACATTGTAAGAGTTATGCTTTCTTACATACACACAGATATGGGGAAAGGAGCTGGCCTAATACTCAAAATGAAGGACAATCTGGCAAAGACTGAGAATGGAAGCCCTAATATCTGGTTTCATGCCAAGATAGCTGGCACGAGGATTTGCTATCAGATCTTCCAAAAAAATCTTATAGAAATAACAAAAATATATCTTGCTAACAAAAAACTAGTTATCATTGTGAGGCAATTTGAATTCATTAGGACTTTATTGAAAATTAGAGAGAATAATGATATCCTGGGAAAATTCTCCTAAACAGTACACAAATGGCACAACTGAACAGTGTCAATGTGCCACATATATACCATGCACATCTGGGGACTTGTAGTATATACGATGATATGGCTAGATTTCTTGATGTATTAGATGTCTGTTGTTGAGTAAGAAATGATCCTAAACCTCAGTGTCTGAAATATCGAGCATTTATTATCTGACAGTTTCTATGGGTCAGTCATTGGACAGAGGCTTAGCTATGTGGTTCTGGCTCAGTGTCTTTCTCAAGACTACAGGAAAGCATCCATCATTCATGACTGCAGTTATTTCAAGGCTGAATGAGAAAAGAATCTGCTTCTAAGTCTACTTGCAAGGCTATTACTTGTACTCAGGAGATCCTCTTCCAAATTTACTCATGAGATCATTCCAGCAAGGATCCCTCACACCAAGGTCACTGACTTCCTCCAGAGCATTAGGGCAACAGAGGGTGAGAATGCACAGAAGACAGAAGCCACAGCCTTTTTCTAATTAACATTGGAAGTGACATCCCCTCACTTCTGCTATATTCTCTTCTCTAGGAGCAAGTCAATAATTTCAGCCTACACTCAAGGGGAAGGAAGTATATAAGGCTATGATCACCTGGAGGCCAGAAATCACTGGGGACCATTATGGAGACCATCTACCACATGGAGGGACCATCTTAATTCAAAGACTCAGAATTGTAACCCCACCTCCAAGTAGTTTCAAAGCCTCTAGTTTTGATCTATTCCAATCAAACTATCTTTGTTTGACAAAATGGTCTTTGTTAATTTTTGTAGTATTGGGGAAGGAACCCATGGCCTTGCAAATGCTGAGCAAACTAGTCTTTGAAAACTAAAAATCTGATTATATCATTTAACAACTACTAATTCATCTCAGGAGAATATCTACTCTTCTTATGACACATGATACCCTTTGTACCTAGCCCATAAGTTCAGTATGAAATGGTCATTGAGGCCATGGGCACTAAAGCCAAGCCTGTTCTAATCCTGACTCTGGCGTTTATCAGATTTTTATGTCTATGGGCAACTTTATTAAACTCATGGGGTTTCAATATCCTCATTGAAACCTGAAACAATAATAATGCCTATTTTGTAGAATTATTGTGAGAATTCAATGATCTGCTGCTGCTCTTGGCAAAGAGTCTATTACATAGAAAGACCTCACTCAGAGCAAGTTGCTATTTTAAATTTCTCATTTTTTCTGGAGCCATTTCATAGCATTTTGTAAAACCATGCCAACCAATGGTGCTGACCCAAATTTGACTTTTTACCAGGCTATTTCCTTTGACTATGAAACATTTCCCTATTCTTTTATCTGAAGAACTGCCATTTATCCTTAAAAACTCAACACAGAGAGTTAAGTTTTCCTCCCCATAACCTTTACATACACAAACACATACACACACACACACACACACACACACACGTGCGCGTGACTAATTCTATTGTGGTACTCACTGCACTGCATTGCATATTTATTTCTTTGTTTAATTTAAACATTGTCTGCTTATTTTTCTAAGGTACCTATTAAAATTTATGTTCTTCAAGAGAAAGAATGAGCCTTTCATTTCTGTATTCACCAAGCCTCACTCAGTCCCTACAATACAGTATGTTCTCAAATATGGGTTGAACAATTTAATAAATGAATGACTTCAAAGATTTCCGATGCAATCTCTTTCCTTCTTCTTCTTGACTCCATCCTACTTCTCATGCCCACTGGAAACCCCAAGTCCTAGATCCATAAGGATATTTCAACTACTGCTTTGAAGAGGCAGCTTCTCAAACAAGAGTTGTTTAGATCAAAGAACATGCTTCTCTTCACTTGTAGTTCTTAAGATGTAATTTAGATAAAATTCAATATTTCTTTCAAAAACTTCCTGTTGTTTGCGATTTTGAAGTCTACAATTTTGTAATAACTATATCATTTCACAAGCCAAACCTCTCAGTCATTTTGTACAATAGAGAATCTCCTCCTGACAGCCCTCCTTACCCACACAATCTACAAGCCTCCTTCCTTTGCCTACTCTCAAATACACACACACACACACACACACACACACACACACACAACACAAGCTTACACACACACAAATTCGCACATACACCAACATATAAATATACACCACAAAGATGCTAACTACATTGGATTTATTTTAGATACTTGCTAAAATTTGGTTGGATTCCTGGGCCTTGCCTAGACCTAGAGGACAAAGGGCAAAAATTTGGTCTTTGAACAAGCTTCTTAGGTGGTCCTTAAAATAAAGCCATGAGAATCAGAATCCTTGATCCTGGGCTTTTCAGACTCCAGAACTATGAGAGAGAGAAAAAAATGCTGTTGTATATTAGCCACCTAGTCTATGATATTTTATTATAGCAGCACAAAAGGACAGATAGCTTCAGCCACTGGCACATAACTATATGCTTTCACCAGCTGATCAAACAAGTTAGATTACATTTAGAATTCAGCTGACATTGATTCCACAAACTTTCGTGAAAGAATCCCTTTCAGCTTCTGGGTGACATGATAGCTTCTTCTTGCCAACTAAACTCTTCCCTAAAGACAGGCAATTCACACAGCTCTCTAGGCCTCTGTCAAGGTAGAATCCTTTAGGCTGCATGGTTTTGCTTTTAATATCTTGTGAATTCCCAGAACAAAACCTTCCACAGAGCCTCTGTCTTCTGTCATAGGAAGGAAGTAAAATCCATCCTGAAGTCAATCAGCATTATCTGGAAATGATATGCTGGCTATGGTAATTATCTCTCCCTCCAGAACAGACAGGTGAAAGTTGACTAAAATGATGGATCTCTTCATTTCTAAGTGACTCTTCCTTAACATTCTCTATTCCTTTTATTTATTTGACATTTAACATATTTGAATCACTGTGCTTCACTCCAGAACAATTTATTTATAATGTTAGTGTTGAGTTAAAGTGTTCCAAAATTTGCTGGCAATTGATTACTTTGGGTATTTTTGCTGAGTGTCAATCACTTCAAGCCCATTACTTGTCCTCAGATGAAAAGAGGAGCCAACCTGTCACCAAGAGGTAGTAATACAGGATGCAGCCTGAACAAGTACTTGTTTTAGCTGAAGAACTATTTGTTCCTTTTCTATAATAAATAATACCATTCACAGAAAAATGGTTCAGTATTTTTAAGGTTTTATTTCATGATATAATATTGCTAGGTAAGAATTTGCTAGCACATTTAACATATAGTTTCTCTCTTTTGCTATTTTCAGATTCTAGTCATCATATCCACACTGAGATACACACACACACACACACACACACGCCTGCACACATATTAAATTTCCATGTTTATTTGCAACACTGTTATCAACTATCCCTTAATAATGAACTTAGAGGGGCAAGAAAATAGATGCAGTCAATTAAACAAAGAAAAAAGTACACAAATAAGATGTTAAGTTTGATTTCATGCAATACTGAGTAGATTCTGATTATCTTCAGAGGTTAAGTTCAAAGGAACATGCCATTAAATAAAATATTGATGATGCATTTGAAAAATAATTAATGACAGCCAGTCTATCATTTATGAAAATAGATGCCTTTTTTGGATCCATAGCTACTTAAATATGCATTGAGAAAAAGATGAAAATGGGATAAGGGGATGCATGACTGCACAACAGGATGCACATTTACATTATATTTAGTGTATTTTTGATAAATGTATAATATTAGTATACATAGTTGATTATAGTCAGATCCTGCATATGCCTCAACAAGAATATAACACCCACCGTAACTCAGCATGATTCACTATATTATCCCTGCATAGAACAATAACCCTGTGACTAAATGATTGATCTGAGGCAACTTTCACTCCAGCACAGTTGGATTAAACAGAAAATGCACTTAGGCAGAAATCTTGGTACTCAGAGGCCACTGTGAAGCCATGCACAACCACAGCAGTTGCCTATCTATTAAGTGCATAGGATATATTTTTACACTTTGTGAAATTAAATTTATATATTTGAAATCTGAGTAAATTGAATTTAATAAAACATTCCTTTACTAGAGTTTGTATTCAATATCATCCACATAGTAACTACTGTTGACTAATGAAGTCATTCATAGTATAAAAAGTACCAAAGGATTGCAAATTCAGAGTATGTTAGGGCTAGAAGGAAATTTCAGATAACTTAGTTCAACCCACTTATTTTATAATAGAGATAATTTTCTCCACAGTTCTCCATACCCTCTTCTGCATAGCAGTGCTTTCTAATGAGACACCATCATGTCCACAACAATATGAGAAAGATGAAACAATATAAGATAATAAGGTTTTCATAAATCTCAATTTATTTTTAAAAGGATTTCTTTTTATTCTGAGTTCAGCTTTTCTAATTTTTTATAACAACTTATTTTATTTTACTTTAATTTTTACTTGTTTTTAGTTACATGTGTCTGTAGAATGAATAATATTCTTTTATGAAATCATCATGATAAAGATAGCTGAATGAAAAATGTTGCTTTTCCTAACATTCATAATTGATTCAATAAAAATTCAGAAACCCTATATGATATGTACCATTGCTTTTATAATTTTACTAGACTATGAAATTCAAGAGTTCAGGAACCACCATTTAAATGCCAGTGTAGAATGAAGTCCCATTGACTATTTTATAAATGAGATGATTAACAAAATTTATCAACAAAGCCGAATTACTAAAAATAAATTATAAAATGAGGTACATGAAAGGACATTGCTCCTGTTTACCATGTAAAATCTGATGAAAAAATCTCAATGTAAATAATACATGTCTTTTACTATTTATATGTGTCTCTGACAGTAAATTTAACATAGTGGTTTTTATCTGCATTTGAAAGAAAAACTGGCATATTTCATATGGTAGTAAGATACAGAAACTACAGGAATGAAGAACTCAAGGAGATTAAAGCACTGGCGTAATCATTTATTACACATTTATTAAGCTTGAGGTTATGGGGGAAGTAATACTTCTCATCAGGAGGCATTAAACGGACTTGATTTCCATTTGTTCTTTGTCACTTGCATAATGCTTTTTGTTTCAGTTACGTTTTATCAGATTCATGCCTCCCCCCAGGAGGCATGGCTAGGAGTCAAAAAATCTGAGTATTTTTCTCCCCAAAATGTGAAAGCTAAAAACATTTCTCATGAGACACAAAGTATAATATCAGCCAAAATGGAATTCAGGGCCATTTAGAATCAAGAGAAATTACCTCCTAAAGAAGTTATCACTGTGAAGTGATGCACAAAAATAGGAAGCTAATGAATCTGTGCTTCAAAATTACGCTTGCATCTCAAGTCTTCTAAATAAGCAAGAATGTCATATTTATTTCTTTTCACTTATTTTAGATGATCAAGGCACTTAAAAGATCGAAGGTGATTTTCTTGAATGAACCACATCAGAACTTCTCTGCATTTCTTTAAAATACATTAGCTATTTAAAAGTCTTTGATAGTTGGTTAACAAAGAAAGAAAAATATCTCACTGATACTCCTAGCCAACTTTTAGTTGTAACTTTCTTAGCTATAACAGAATTATCCTCAGAATTAATTCCATGATTCATCAAAGCTTTCAGTAAAATACTTGGTTTGTTTTCTGTCTCAAAAATCCAAGAATATATCATAATTAAAATATAATTTGATTTTTCAAATTTTCTCTTATTATGCAGGTTTCCTCAGTATTTCAGGATAGAATGTATTTCATACCTTTTTATTAAAATTGTTTTGTTTTAATTTGAACATGAAAAAGATAACCAAGTTTTTAGTAATCTAGTCGCCCATACCATATTTGAGGAGTATTTCTGAGTACAAACAAGACATTTTCCAGAAGACCTTTCAAATTTAAAATAACAGAAAGTAATTTCTCACATAATCAATCTCTCCTCCTTAAGTGTATTCAGTCACCTGGGTCACAGGTTAGTCATCCAATGGAAAACGTTATTGAGCATGTATTGCATGGGCGGCAATGGATGTAGTTTGAAGTACAGAAAATAGAGTGAAGAATCCTAAATCCATCAGACAACTACCTAGTAAACAATCTAGTAAACAACTATATACCCTAATTCATAATTCCTTCTTGCAGAAGTTGATTTTTCTTAAATATTTTAATTATGAAAGGAGAAAAAGAAGAAAGCTGGGTGGGAGAAAAAGAGAGGAGAAGAAAAAAAGAAAGAAAGAAAATAGGTAGATGAGGTAACATCTGATTCTGTGGAATGCATCTTCTTTTACTTCTTATGGTTGTGTTGAGTTGACCTATAGATATTCTAGAATTTTCTCTTTATTGCTGTTCTGGGTCCCTAATGAATCTTCTCAGACCTCCAAAACAAACAAGTCCAGAAGGCGAATGACAGACTTCCAAGAACCTATTACTAAAGTAATGACTTGAGTAGATTGCTTCAGTTAAAGCAAGATTTTACAGACTCTTAACTGACTCTTTAACCATCAGACGTGGACCAACTAAGTAAGACTCATCAAGTACAAATTCAATAGTAATGTTACATTTGCTAAGGCTACTTAGATTGAATTTACTCAGTCTCTGATAGGAAGACATTTCTCTTTTGGAGATTTAGCAAGAAAAAAAAGTATTATTTTCTCTTTTTAAATTTATTTTGAACTGAAAATAATAACTGTATATATTCATGGAGACCAATGTGATGCTTTGATAGATATATCTAATGTGAAATTATCAAATCAGGATAATGAACAAATCCATTACAAAGCCAAGTTATTAAAAAACAAAGCTTGGGTCTGCGAAAGAGCAGAACTTTCACCTTGTAAATATTTAGAAAACCTTTGTCAGTATGGGGAATCTTCTAACAGTGCTTCAGGCAGGATGCCATCCTTAGCTTCACTATGACTTCCAGCACATTTCCTGTTAGTATTCCCACTGATTTATGCCTCATCTTCTCATTAAATATTTCCTATTCTTCCTCTTTTGCCCACCCCCTCTCTCCCTCCCTCTCCCTTTCCTCTCTCTTTCTCATGTCAGAGAGTTCACAGAAGGCCATTCACACATCTGAGAAGAAGGATGTTTCCTCATTATGTGCTTGCTCACATACATATAAACGTGTTTATTTTTCCCCAGAATTCTAGATTTCTCATGGGTAGCATTTCTGATTTCTTTCTCTAACATACATTAATCCTTAACTCATAGATTATGCAAACACAGTGAAATCACACTAAGTTAGTCAAATTGAATAAGTAAACTCTGTCATTTAAGAAAAAATTATGGAATTTAAGTTCCTCAGAGGTCATCTATACTGGTTTATTTTGCTGTAGGTATCCTTTCTATAGTATCTTTGGAAAACTTTGCAACTGATAGAACCTCCATAACACTAAATTCATTTTGAAGAAATGCCATTTCATTACTTGCAGCAAAATAAGAGAAATTCATGTAATTTCATAAGAGGCTCAAAAGCACTTTCTCAAACCAACCAGCAGATATCACATTCTTTATGATAAGTATTCCAACCAGACCAACAAAAATATTCACCAGTCTGGGACACTTGCTTTAGGAAGACATATCCTGTCACTCATTTTCACTGGGTCCTTTTTCAAGGTGTTTGAAGACTTTAATGATGAAAAGTTCAGTTCCTTAAATTACCACTATACACATGCCCTATGGACCAATATATGATAACTGAGATTTTTTTTGGGGGGGGGGGGGGGGCGGGTACTGGGGATTGAACTCAGGGGCACTCGACCACTGGCCCACATCCCCAGCCCTTTTTCGTATTTTATTAAAGACAGGGTCTCACTGAGTTGCTAAGTGCCTTGCCATTGTTGAGGCTGGCTTTGAACCCGCGATTCTCCTGCCTCAGCCTCCCAAGTACTAGGATTACAGGCATGCGCCACCATGCCCGGCTGATAACTGAGATGTTAAAAAACAAAAAGTTTTACCTTAGTAGCAAACACAATAGTCAACAGACACAACCATCTGTCTTCTGCTCTACCTTTGCATAACTGATTTGCTCCAAGGGTGACATCAAGAGACTGAGGTTCAGTAAGTAATTATAATTTACATTGTTTTGTGTAATTTAATTTTGAGCTACTCTGGTTTCATATGCCTATAATTATAATAGTGGTAATCACATGTTGGGTGTTTATGGTAAACAGGGACTGTATGTGAAAATTTGTACATGTGTTACCTTAGTTCACAGCTGACTGTGAGGCAAAGATCACTGTCCTCATTTTGCCATAACTGATAGACATATAAAATTTTCCCTGACAGAGCAGGGATAGGTAAGAGGGCAGCTCTGTCTCACTTTGTAGCCAAATGGGTTCAACAATGCTGGACACATTATGAATTTCTAACCAGTCTAAGTTGTCCTTATTTTCCTTTCTTTATGCCCATCCATGGCTCTCTAACATTTCTGTTTGGGCTTTCATATAACCTTCATGTGGACATCCATCTAAGATCATGTCCATCAGAGCAGGCAGTATGTGGGCTCTTAATGGGAAGTGGTATATATCATTGTCTTAAAGTCCCTATTTTACCACAGGTGATTAAGACTTTATTAAAAGCATTTGCACAGACACCTTTGAAATCAAATAGTTTATTATTCTGTAAACAGTATGTATAGCAGGAAAACACAGCCTTTATCATCTCAGAGAAATTAGTTAAATACAGGTGTGCTCTTGTAAAAGAGCACAGGTCCTACAGACCAAACAGTCTTGTTTAAGTTAGCTAATCTGAGATTTCACATTTGTAAAGTAGAATAAAGGAAATTGTATTGAATTGCCCTGAGATTCCAAGACCAATTATCACAAATATGGCGGCATCAAAAGATAGATATTTATTATCTTAGTTCTGAAGGTAAAAGTCCAAAGCAAATGTATTAGCAGGGCCAGATCCTCTCTCTGAAGGCTCTAAAAGAATATAGGTTCTATGTCTTTCTATTAGCTGCTGATATTGTTGGAAATTTTAGTGTTCTTGGCTTGTAGACATATCACTCCAATCTCTGCCTCCATCATCACATAATATTCTTACTGTCTCAGCATCAATGGATGAGATAGATAATTCAACTCAGGATACATTAACCCAGAAAACTGAAAGGAGACAATACCATTAGGGGGGAAGGGGACACTCTGCCTTCAGCAAAGTGAATTAGCAAGCCTTGAGTCCATCCTATAGGACTTAGGTACCTGAAGCCTTAGATGCTTCTGACTTCATACATTGGAAGGAAAAAGAGAGAGAGGATGGAAGACACTCCTGCTTCTTAGAAGCTTTGGCCAAGAAGAGCCACTCATTAGACATAAGAGCATATCTAATTGCAAGTGGATCTATGTTGCCGCCTGCAGCAACAATACCATGGGAAAAAATTCGGAGGAAGACTGGGAATGAGTAGATTCTTTATTCTTGCTTCTCTGCTGACTTCTCTCTCCAACTCCAACAACAACCCCCCTACAACTCCAACCCTACCTGGTTAAATACTCTTCACCTTAACAAGTATACACGTGTCACAAGCTCAACTTACAGGTGCGTCACAGTGTTCACGGGCACAGAAAGATTCTTAGTAGATTACATTAAGGTCAGGAGAAAACAATTAAAGGTCTCCTCTTTGGCTCTCAGTCAGCCGCCATCTTAGCTACCTCCTCATTAAGGCTCTTACAGATCTAGAAAATGCAGTTCTCAACTATGCAGATGTATTCTAGCAACAATTCTATTCCTGGAAGAAAGAACAACAAATTTCAGTGCACAGGAACTGTCTTTAGCCTAATTCTTTCTCTCATGATTTTTCTGCCTTGCTGTCTCTTGGCTCTTTCTCTTTAAGCTACAAACATGCCCATTCAATGACAATTTTGGGCGATGACTATGCATAACACTATATATACTAGATACTATGCCGGACCTGTGAAATACTAGCTAAGCCTTTTTTCTCTATCCCATATTTCCCTTATTTTCTAGTGTATTCCCTCTCTCTTTACACTCTAATCCATTTTCCAAAACTTCAGCCACTGCCTCTGCATGATATCTAGCTCAGCCCCCTCCAGAGCTCCATCTCAGACCTTCCAACAGCCTGCCAAATGCCTCCTCCTATTGGCACCAGCGCCTGTACTTGGGAGTTGTCCTAGCCAAACCTTTATTTCTCTCTCTCATCTTGCAGCTTGCTCCTCAGTCATCAGTACTTTCGGAAAAAAAATCTGCCACAGCCTTACTCATAAACTGGTGTGCTAAGTGTTCCTTTTCTCCATCTTTCTCCTAAAATCAATAATTTTTTAAACAAAGATAAAAGATATGGAGAGAAGGATGCATTGCAGTTTCCATAGGAAAAGAGGAAGAGAGATGCCATGGAAACAAACATTAGGTCAAAAAGAATCTGCTGTCCGCTGCAGGGTGGCACCACAAGCCTCTCAGGGCAGCGTGGCCCAGTGTCTCTGGATACAGAACCAAGATTCACTGTCCAAATGGACACTGGCTTGCTTGGAAGCCAATGTATGATGCTAGAAGAACCAATGTATGCATGTGAAGTTACTTATGAACGCAATGAGTGTTTAAGATATTTTCTAACCTATTTCTTTCCAATTCTGAGCCACATATAATTTATGAAGTGGATGTTTTCTCCTATTACCATATAAAGCACATACAAAACAAAATACTAAACCTGAGGTTTAACTAAACCTGATTCTGTGTCATGCTGAGCTTTACAAAATCATACAACCATCCATACCCAATCCAGTACACACACACACATACACACACACATAGCCAAATACTTATTTTAATCTAAACCTCAGAAAATTATTTGAATCTAGAATGCTGCTGCAGTGATTCTCCTAATTTTATTATTTTTTTAAATTTAAAGATCTCCTTTGTGACAAGTTTGATTTATTATGTGATTCTTTTTCACCTTTTAATTTGAATATCTGAGTAGTCATCAGTGGGGATGCCTATTGCAATGATAATTACTCAGGTTTGACTCTACTTCTTAAATGATATGCTGAAAAGCCAGGGGAGTTTAAATCCTTCCTGATGCTATATAATCTACCCGATTCATTTTGTTACTGAGTATTCTTTCCAATAGATAAAAATACAGCTAGCCTATTAGTTAAGTGCAAGTCCCGAGTAAAAGATAAATACCAGATGAGCAGTCTCTACCAACACCTCAGCATGGCGTTTAACAGCTGCCAAAAGTACTGTATAATCTTTTGGAAGGCTTAATCGTTCCCTATTGCACTTTTCAAAAGAGAAGAGTAGTTATTAATCCTGGTGTTCGCACAAAATTTTCACAGTAGATCTTCATTGAATAAATAGTGCTGTTTCATATAAAGATTTTGGTTTATATAACACATAACTGTTAGAGGTTAAACAAATAGCAATGTGCTAGCAAAAAAAACTGTATTCGGTAAAGAAATATTTTAGTGTGTATTAAACTGTACATTTAATTGGTGGTTTCAGGAAAAAGAAAATAGAAATGTCTTTCTGAAGATTGTGGAGTCTCTCTTTTTCATACAGTGAGGGTCCCCCCCCCCCATTTTTTTTCTTTCTCTCCTGAAAGAAAATTCTTATAATAGTTCATTTAATCATGTTTTAACTTTCTAAAATATGTTATTTCTCAAATGTGGGAGAAGTTGGCTTTCTTAAGGAAATGTAATAAACTGAGTAGCAGTTTTTTCCTATGTAGTCGTTGGCCTCTTAGAATTCTATGCACATTAGTAAAATGAATATTTACCAATCTAATATTCTGTTTTCAAAAACAGTTGTTCCAAAGCACTGTCATAATTAATTTTAACTGATTTGTTAAAATTTATATATTTATTTTGTTTCCAAAGTGATGTTAACATTGTGAAAATGTATTTGAATTTAGACCACTAAAGTAAAAATAAGACAATTGGAACAATGTAAAGTAATATAGATATAATCATATTGTAATTCTAAACTCACAGTTTTCTGAAAAAAAACTATAATTACTGAAATAACATTATTTTTAAAAAAAAATCAAACTTTTTGATACCTCAAGAGATCAATTTTTCTAGAAATGAATTTTAAAAGAGATATATAATGCAAATATCTACTAAAATGACATTAAACAGTGTAAACATTGAATTTAGTGGTAGTTTTGTGAGAAAATGAAAAAAATAAACTTCTGCATTCAATTCAGAATGATAGTCTAAAATTGTAATATGAAACTCTAAAAAAATTTTTTTCAGTAAGATACCTCACATTATGGGTCTCTAAAATGTGTCTGTATTTTAATCTAACTTGATGCCATGAAGTATCTTATACTTAGAGAAAAAAGCAGCTGTAGTACACATGTCCAACTAGCCTTCTAAACATGACTTGTCCCAGCCACCAATTTCATGGAAATTGGATTTACAGTGGGACCTCATAATGCTAAAGCACACAGTATAAATAAATGTTTTTTTAAGTTATTTGTTAGTAAAAGTCTGGTGACAATGGATCATATAATACATGCATGCAGAAGTCAAAAGAACCTGCACATAACATTTGGCATCATACCAATTAATACTAATTCATTGTCAAAACACATTTCATTCAAAGTACCAAATAGCCATAGTTCTATATCAATAGATATGTTCAAATATAACAAATAAACTGTTTTAAACTCAGTTCTAAATATAATTTGACCTGATAATCACTTAATGTAAAATTAAATAATGCCCTAAAGTTAACTTTAAATAAACAAAACCTCTTAAAGTTATGAAGTAATGCTATTTAAATGGGCCTTCAAAGCCTAGGAGAATGACAGCTTGACTTAAGATTTAGGTTAGGTTATCCTGACACAGCAATTAAATCTTTGAAGTATATAACAATATTTTGACAACGTACTTTTGCAAAAAGTCTTTGAGATTAGAATACAAATTTTTTTCATATTTAATAAATATAATAACCCAAAGTGGAATGATTTTTGACCTAGAAAAATATCAGATATTTGTTTTCATTCTTGTCATTGTATTAAGGGTTTCAGTAATGAATAGAAGCTTATTCTTTCACAATTCCAGAGCTTAGAAATTCAAAACCAAGGTGTTGGCAAGGTGAATTCCTTCTGGAAGTTCTGAGGGTAAATCTGTTTCCTTCCTCTCTTAGTTTCCTATGGCTACAGTCAATCCTTGGCATCCCTTGGTTTGCAGCTGTCTCTGCCCCATTAGCATGCAGAATGCTCCCTTTGTGTCTTTTCCCCTTTATCCCAAATTCTCCTTTCATTTAAGGACATCAATAATTGGAGTTGGGTCCATCCCAAACCATGAGGACCTCATCTTTACTTGATTATACCTGCAAAGACCCTATTTCCAAATAAGGTCACATTCACAGGTACCAAGGATTAGAACTTCAAAATATATTTTGGGGGTACACAATTTAACCTAGAAGAGTCGTACTGAGAGGTAGAAACATATGATGTTTTAACCTAGTTTCATTTTTTAACATATTTGCCTTTACAAGTAAGAATAAAATAAATCATTATTAGGGTTCTGAAAACTTTCCCTTTAAAAGAACTCTGTATGTCATTCAAGTGTAAAAACACACACACACACACACACACACACACACACACACACACACACACATTGTCTTAGGCCTGGTAATGCTGTAATCCCAACAGCTTGTGAGGCTGAGATAAGAGGATCACAAGTTCAATGCCAGCCTCTACAATTTAGCGGAGCCCTAAGCAATTTAGCAAGACCCTGTCTCCCAATAAAAAAATATAAAAACAGCTGGGGATGTGACTTAGTGGTTAAGGGCCCCTGAGTTCAATACCTGGAACAAAACAAAACAAAACAAAAAACACTGACTAAAGTTCAAAATCATGTCACAGTGGACCTTCAGCAGTCTTGCCCTGGGCTTCTCCACTGCAGTCCTCCATGACTATTTCCCTTCTTACATTTATCTTTAAGCAAATTAGAAGACTGTTTGTAATTTCTCAACACACGTAACATTATTTTATGCTTCTTTAACCTTATTCATTCTGTCCCCTCTTCCTCCATGTTCTTCCTTTTCCAACTTTCCCATCCCCCAGCTATGTATATCCTATATATCCCCCATCACCTCCAACTTCTCTTCAGTGTCAGTTCAACTGCCCTCTTTTACTGAAAGTCTTCTAAGAAGATCATGCCCCATCAGCATCACCACCAGTCTCAGACACTGAGCAAAGTGGCTATTGGTTATGAGCTAAGGGCTCTCATTTTCCTGCATGTCTCCTTCCCAGTAGACCATGAATTCCATGATGTCAGGAACAGTGTCATGCCCATTTTTAGTCTCTTGCTCTTACTAAAGAGGTCATCTAAATACTAAATGATTGTCTATATAGATAGGATAGGAAGAGGTCTAGCCAGTTTTTACTTGCAGGGAATTTTCCAAGACACTGCATGTATTCTAATTCATACTTATGCCATAGCAAGTATTGTGTGGGAGGTTGACATCAGAAGCATGCCACTTAAGCAGTAAGGAAGCGCAGATAAATATCTGTCTTTAAAAATGACTTTTTGGAGTCTCTTTGGATGGCTATATAACCTTTTTTATGGGGAAACTGTGAATTTAGGGATTTATTAAGAACTAAGTAGTTTAACCAGTTATGGCGGCACATATCTGCAATACCAGCAACTCAGGGGGCTGAGACAGGAGTATTGAAAGTTCAAAGCCAGTCTGGGCAACTTAGACCCTGTCTCAAAATAAAAATCAAAAATTTTTAAAAGGATTAGGGATGTGGCTTAGTGGTAGAGCATGACTGAGTTGAATCACTAGTACAAGGAAGAAAGGGAAAGGAAGGGAAGGGGAAGGGGAAGGGGGTAGGGAAAGAAGGGCAAAGGGAAGGGAGGGAAAGATCTAAGCAGCTCAAAAGTTCCACCTTATTTTGCTAGGGTACTCTGTATTCATAGGAGGGTCTACTGGAAGAGAACCTAGAAAAATAAAACAGGTCCATGTTTTTAGATGACTTTGAAAGCCAAAATAAGGTTTTGGATTTTACCTTGTACAACCTGACAACCTGTGTAGCCCCTCGTGATTGAGAAAGGGACATTACATGATGTAAGGCCACCTTAAGAGGTGATCCGTTCTTTCAGACCAAAATGTGAAGCCACAGTTTTCTAAACTAATCACAATGGGATCATAGTTCTATTAATCTGAACTTATTAACTAATAGACAATACAAACATTTTTCCTATTAGGATTCTGAAACTTGTATACTTACACATTTGCATATCTTAGATTCTGAGGGTTTTCAATATTTCATGAATAATGAATTCATTTTATCTGCCGTATTTTTCTTTGGCCAATAATTGGCTCCTGTCATCTCATAATAGCTTAAAATACAGTCCTATTACCTCCATACACTTGTTGGTTCAGATTTACTCTGGGCTGATTGAATGATCAGGTCCAAATATTTTGTTCATTTTTTAAAAAACATTAAATCAACTTGATGTTTAAAAGCAGTTTTACCTACTTTAGCTGAATTTTTGTGTTATATTTAAGTTTTGTTTTATCTCATTTGGGACTAACATCTCAAGTCTTCTGTAAATAGGGATGGTAACTTGTAATAGGATGGGAAAGGCATGAGATATGACAATAAAAATTATTCAAAATTGACATTTTCCAAGGTAGTTCATTATTATGGTGAAGACAAAACCAACATGGATAGAATTGCCAAAGAAAACCACAATGCTCTCTGTCTAACCAACAAGGGATTACCTCAGATCCATGACCCAAAGCCCATGTTTCATCAGTAGTTTAGATGAATCTAGTCTAAGGAAATGTTCTCAGTGACATTAATGCTTTAAATGGAACCATTGTGTATGTGTGGAGTATTGATAGTATGACACTATGAACTTACAATTCCCTTAAAATGGCTCTCTGTATGCCACTAGTAGCTAGATAACCTTTCTGGTTTAACTTTGGTTTTTGAAACTCAGTCTAAAATCACAAAATCATAGATTTGTCTACTTAGCAGGGGTACAACTCAAGTTTACCTCTCATTTTTTCAGATAAACTGAAACTCTAAAAGGGGAAACTGTTTTATCCCCGCCTTATTAAGTAGGATAAAACTTAAGACTTATGTATCCCGTGGTGGCTAAGAATCTTAAAACATTTCCAGATCAATATTCTGAACATCTACTAGCAGCATTTTCCTTTTATGATTATGTAAATTTAATGAAAAAGTTTGGATAAAAGTATATTCAACCCAGACATAAAATACCCTCTCACCATTTAGGGAAAAGACTCCTTTGTGTTTATTTTAATCTCTCCTGTGCTCCCTTGCCCATGCTAAAATCAAATTATAATTGAGAAAATTTTGCTTAAGTAAGGATTTGAATAAATTATAGTTAATTTATCAAAGTTTAACGTAAATCAAGTATGGGTAAATCAAAAATGACTATGGATCCAAGTACATTTCTTATGTTCATTATAGTCAGTCTGTTCCTAGATGAAAACTGAATTATTACTTATATCAAAACTGATTTTGAGCCGGGCGCGGTGGCGCACACCTGTAATCCCAGCACTTTGGGAGGCTGAGGCAGGAGGATCGCGAGTTCAAAGCCAGCCTCAGCAATGGCGAGGCACTTAGCAACTCAGTGAGACCCTGTCTCTAAATAAAATACAAAAAAGGGCTGGGGATGTGGCCCAGTGGTCGAGTGCCCCTGAGTTCAATCCCTGGTACCAAAAAAAAAAAAAAAAAAAAAAAACTGATTTTATGTTTTTTTAGAAACAGTCATGTGGTTGCAATTCTGTGAAGTACTGTGTTTCAAAGGAAACAATAACCCTTCCTCAGTATTTCAGGAATAATAATATTACTTTTCAGCAAATTTATCCAAAATACCAGTGAGGATTTTTTGAACTGAATATAACACATAGTCCTGGTTTATATGGATATATTTAAATGAACTTACTGTTTTCATATGTACTTCAAAATTACATGAATTCTTTCTAATAGATTTTGATGTATAATTTCCTTCATTTTTTATAGGTTTCAGATTAAATAATGACATTTTTATGTAGTGTATGGTTTTCTTTTCTGTATTTAGGTCCTTTCTTTGGGAGCAGATGTCCTACCAGAATATAAACTGCAGACACCACGCATCAACAAGTTTACAATATTGCACTACAGCCCTTTCAAGGCAGTTTGGGATTGGCTTATTCTGCTGTTGGTCATATACACTGCTATATTCACCCCCTACTCGGCAGCCTTCCTACTCAATGACAGAGAAGAACAGAAAAGGCGAGAATGTGGTTATTCTTGTAGCCCTCTGAATGTGGTAGACTTGATTGTGGATATTATGTTTATCATAGATATTCTAATAAACTTCAGAACTACTTATGTAAATCAGAATGAAGAAGTGGTAAGTGATCCCGCCAAAATAGCAATACACTACTTCAAAGGCTGGTTCCTGATTGACATGGTTGCAGCAATTCCTTTTGACTTGCTGATTTTTGGATCAGGTTCTGATGAGGTAAGAGCTGCTTAAAAAAATCTTACTTTCTGAAAGATTTCAATTATAAAAGTAAATCTACGTTCACTTAAAAATGGCTGTTTTACATACTTTCTATATTGCACAGATGAAATTCATTTTCACTTTGAAATGTTATAAAATGAAATGGAACTATTTTTCCATTGCAAATAATTTAAATTTCTTCTATTTTTGCTAAGAGATGCAAAATACATTCCATTCTTTAACCAATAAATTAAGCTTTGAGACAAGTGGTACATACCGTATAGCACATTCCCAGGATGTAAAATTTCTACATATTAAGTTTGTGGGTGTAAAACTGTCAAACATTCAGGATGTCGCTTTCTTATTATTGTAGTTTGGTTCTTCAAATTATGTGGAAGAAGGAATATCCTGAAATGTGTTGTGCAAAAACCCTTTTCTCTTAAATAATATCCATGTTAGAAAATACTTCTCAAATGTTCCAAATATCTTATAAAATTGGAAATTTAAAGAAGTATGAGCTGTGTATGCATATTTAGTGCATTTTGGGGATAGAGGGTCCATAATTATAATCAGATTATGAAAGTTGTTTCATCCAAAAAAATTAAGTTCTCCAAGGGCTCCTCCTCCATTTAATTGCCACTAATTTTTATTTTGTATAAGTTCCCTGGATTCTATGTTGGAAAAAAATTACAGAAGGTCTGAAAGTAATTCTAAGGAAGTAGGTTAAGAAAAGATAAACTCAATGTGTTGAATTTTTTATTTATTTTTATTTTTATTTAGTTATTTGTGGTGCTGGGGATTTAATCATGGCCTTGTGCATGCAAGGCAAACACTCTACCAACTGAGCTATATCCCCAGACCAATGTGCTGAATTTTTTAAAATTTAGTATCCTTTTCTGCCTAAGAACAACTCATCATTTTTTTTTTAAAGTAAATCTACATATCGTAGCCTTTGAAGGCCTCAGGACAAGAGAATCTTCTTCTGCCAAGGAGAATCAATAAGTTTAGAATTAACACTCTTTTTCCTACAGAACATGCGGGTCAAAATGTGGGTCAGTTAAGAGCAGGGTAGTAGAACAAGACATTCTTGCTGGATTCTGCAAATCTTAAACAAAGTCCCAAGCCTGACTTTCTTCATCAGTAAAAGAATTATAATAATGTTACCTTCTTCTCTTCAGTCATTATTTTTAAGACCATAATGAGGTAATAACATGTGCAAATCAGCAAAGTCCTAAAAAGAAAAAATACCAACTGCCACTAACAGATAAAGTTTTAATAGATATTCCTTTCAATTTTACCTAAAGAAAAGGAAGGAAAATATTTCATAATTATCTTTGAGTTTCTTTCAGTGGAGATCTATGTAATTACATCATAATTATTCATGCTGATAAACAATAGAATAAAACTTCATTCTTTCCAAAATTAAAATATACATACACCAGTAGCAAATTAAAATTTGAATAAATGAATAAGCAAATGGAATTCTTATGGGAAAGTGCTATACTCATTGTATTTAATCAATAATTATTAAATCAGTGAATATTTAAATATGCTTATTATTGTCATTAACTCGAATTTACAGAATTCAGTACAAGTTTAATTTCAGTTAATATTCTACTTGAAAATAATAAAATTCCATTAAAATATGTAGTTCAGACAATCACTATTTCAGATTGGACTTCCTTTGAATAAGCTGAAACAAGAGAGTGTTTATGAAATTCACCTCAGTTACAGGATGAAATGACCTTGGAAAAACTGATAGTCTAGATCAGATCTCTCATGAACTATCAAGGAAAAGGCGAATCAAGAAAGTTTTGTCACAAGTTTTGTTCACCCCTGTGTTCTCAAAGCTGCTACTCAGTCTGTTTAAGAAGTGGTATGATATGAGAGACATCATGGCTTTGGAGTCAGAAAGGCCTGGGTTTGATTATCTTCTGTGCCACTTACTTCATGTTATTTAATCCATTTAGGACTTCATTTATTTTCTGTAAAATAGTTAAAAATGAGTTTTTGTGAATTTTTTTAAATAAATTGACTTTATATGAAAAGACTAGGCCAGGTGAAGGTATATAACAATTTTTTGCCAGTGGTTCCTTCTCTTCCTCTTCCTCTCTTTGGATTAATGTCCCTGATGGATAATAAAAATCTCCCTTTAAAAACATACATGGGATCACAATAACCCATAAACTTAAGTAAATTTAATTCAATCATTTTTTAACAAATAAGTTCTGTTAATGTTGATAAATTATATTAACAATGTTAATGTACAACAGTTACTACATTAACCAGCTAAAACTTGAAGGAATTCTGAAGAAATGAGTGGAAAAGGAAATGGTTTGAGTATTGTAACTGGATTGTAAAGAACAGGAAACAGGAACACAGGATATGATGGGGTGAAGTCGATAGACATAGAAGATATCAAGTGTGGAAGGGTTCTGGAAGGCACACGTGGGAATCAGACATCAGGTACATCAAGATACCTTTCAGCCATAAAAGGGAAACAAGACAAGTGATGGACCTGGGCTACCTTTTATTTTTTACAGGAGTGACAATGAAGATGCCCCTTTGACATATAAACTATGCTGTATAGCTATAATCAGGCTTTCCAGTTCATGTTCATATTTCAGAATTTTTTTCAAAAGTGTACATTATACAATAAGTGCATTATAGATATTCAGCATCCAATTTTGTTTCTGACAAAAAAGAAAAGAATTGCTTTCAGAGCAAAGGATATCTTAAATTCAGATAGACTAATTTGGGACGTTTTGTCACAAGAATAGAAAAAAAAAAAGAAAAACTTTGGGATTTTGGACATAAGATAGAATGATAAATCCTAGTGATTAAACTAGTGATCGCTCTGATGAGAGATCATGTAGTCTCTTGCTTTTCAAATTGCAAATTCATTGATATGCCTCAGAAAGTCCGAAAGGCCCTTCAGGATAGATAGCAAAACAAACTGGTAAGATGCAGAGCAACCTCCACTATTAAATAAAAAATAAAACTTGATTTTATCTCCTTTACTGATTAGAATTCTGTATAAATATTCTAAAAGTTGACCTAATCCATTTTTCCACTTCCAGAAAAGATTATGGTATCCTCCTCCCCAAATAGAATCATTAATTTAATAAACATTTGCCAAGAACTTACTGTGTGCCAGTCAGTAAGGGAGACCCTGGGTTTACGGAAGAGAATAAGACAAGAAACCCACTTTCAGGAAACTTGCAGTCTAGAAGGGGAGACCAGCATGTAGGCAGATAGGATAATATCTAATAAGTAGATATTATCCTATCCTATCCTAGTAATAAATACTTTAATAGCCACTTACAAGGGACACACATGGAGGGAGTTCCTGATCACTTGTAGGAGTTTTTCAGTAGAAGAGGGTAAAAGGTCATTCTAGTTAGAGAGGGGAAAGCCATTAGAAGCATGGACCTGTAAAGGTTCCTAACCCTATCAGATCTAACATATACTTCAATAACAAACATTTTATAATGCCCCCTTTATTGTTAAATAAAATCATATATAATAGTTACATACCTAGTTTCACAGATATGATATATAATGACCTACCCTTAATAAAAGAGAAGTAAAAGGATTATTGTCTGTAATAAAATAATACTAGTTGAATATGTAAATGCCTCAGTCATGTGTACATTAAATAATATAATGAAGTTCTCCGGAGCTTTTACTTAGATTTAATGAGTAAGCTTATATTTAAACAAAATTCAATATTCAACTGAATATTATTATATTTTTCTTTACATTTGCATGCTGTAAGGATTGAAAATTTGTGCCTATGGTTACATGTATGTATATGGATAGGTGCATATTGGCACATATACAGCCCAGAACTCTGCAACTGTGACAAGCACACATGCAGACTGGTAGTATGACATGGTACACAACTACCACAAAACCTGTTGTCATTGAAGATATAACTTTATGAGGCAGTAAACAACTCTTAGTCAAGATTCAAATAGAATGAGCTAACCATCTCTCAATTTACATGGTAGCTAAATTCCTGGAATGTTTAACGACTATTAAAATGCACCAAGGTAAATTTCTTCTTGTATTTAAAACCAAGCTTCAAGGATGAATGACTAAATTTTGGTTTTGCATATACAAATGACTGGTAGGACATTGAAAAGTTATATAGCACACGGACAATTTTTGTTATTATTGGAGACTATTGCAGACATTTCAGGATTTCTACCTACCTTATTATATTAGCAAATTAAGGAAAAATCAAGAACAGTGTGCCAAATATGGTAAAGATAAAAGGTACAAAAGGGGTTTGAAAGTAAATCACTGAGTCAGGTATGCAGTAATGATATTATTAAGTAGGTCCAATATTGGCTATAATGCCAAATTGAAGTGGCTACAAGAAATAACAATAGAGCACCTTCTTGCCAGAATCTTGATAACAAATGAAAAGAGTATTTCAGTATTGGAAGGCTATACATGGTAAAAGAAAGGCATATTGTATTTTGATTCTTGGGATTTTTTTTCCTAAGATATTAATCGACTAAAAAGAAAGAGGAATGGAGGGGAGCATATTAAAGATTGATAAGCAGAGCTACTGAAGATGCCTGAGAATGTGAGACTGGAGGGAATTTGAAGTTTATGTGGGGACTCTAGCCTGAGGGCACTCTTTCCTGTTGTACAGGAGGATAACCAGTCATGGGTAGTGCTTTTATAGATAAGCCTAGAGGTGGAATGGGGTTTAAGGAGTTCCTATTTTTTACTTAAATTCTAAATTGTAAAATGCTCTGACAAATTTTGAACATACATATAACCACCAAATTAAAGTATAGTATTATTGCCAATGTAAATCCTGAAGTAGAAGTAACCACAAGAAATTATCTAATTCAGTCTCTAGCCTATGGTGATAAGCATTATTATTCCCATGTTACAAGTGAAGTCATTGAAACTCAGACTTGTTAAGTGACTTAGTCCTATTTTATGTACTACTCCTGTTTTGCAACATAATATTTTACTCATTCAGCAAATAGTTATTAACCATCCATCAAAGTTACAGGCACTCTCCTAAGTTTGGCTCTTTAGATGACAGGAAGACTTTATTCTCTGGGAATTTAGATTCTAAGACCAAAGAAAAGGAGGTGGGGCCTGGCAGAAAACAGAAGACCAATAATACATAAACCAATAAATAACTATGCAAGATGATTTCAAAAAAGGGTAAATATTGTAATGTCAGAAAATCAGGTGGAGTGATAGAAAATGTCTTGGGTAGTTGGTTAATTTACATTGGAGGAGTACAAAAGGCTGTGGAGAAAGTACCATTTGAGTTGAGACTTGATGAGAAGGAACCAGCCCCATGAAACTACTACGCAGAGCATTTCAAACAGAAAGAAACACTTGTGAAAATGGCCCAAATGGAAAACAGGCTTGGGATGTTAGAGGAACAGAGAGAAGGCCAGTGACAAGCAAGCCGAACTGCAGTAAGGTGCTAAGATCTCAAGATGATTAGATAGGAACCAAATCACATGGGGTCATGGGGTTTGTTTATTGTGGCTGGAGGAGGAGTCTTTGGAACTTTGGAATAGGAAAAAACATTGATTGACATTTGGAAAGATTATGCAGGCTTTGTCTGCAGACTGCAAAGCCAGGAGGAGAGAGCAGGAGAACCAGATTAAAGCATTTGCTAAAATGTGGGAGGAACAACAAAACATGGTGGTAATAGAGATGGAGAGAAGTCAGTAAATGGGGGATACATTTTGAAGGTAGGCTGTCAAGACTTGTTGGTAGATAAATTGTATGACAGAAAATGAGAAAAGCAGAATTAGGGGTGGTTCAAAGATTTTTTTTTTTTTTTTTACTGTTCACTTATTCTTGTTGAAAACTTAAGGGAGGGGAACAAAGGAGTTGCTTCATCGACTTTTATAGATGATAACTCATTTATCCAGATGGATGAAAACCTGGGGAGAGGCCAGGGATGTAGCTTAGTTGTAATGCTACTACTCAGCTACTACTCACCCAGGAGGCCCTGGGTTCCATCCCCAGCACCACAAAACAACAATGACAAAACATCTCAGGAGAAAAAAGGTGTGTTGTGGCAGACAAGTTTCTGTTTTGGCCATCTTAGGTTTGAGATGCCAATTACTCAGTCATCCAAGTAAAGGTAGATGGCTTGTAGGCAAGCCAGGCACCCCAGGAACAAGCACAAAGATATAAATGTGAGTATACCAAATGAGATTCATTAAATGAAAAATCAGATATAATCCTGGCAAAAGTTGATTTGAGTCAGTGTTTCTATACCAGGAGCAGGCACCAACTTTTGTGTGGGTCTTTTAAAAGTCTGGAGATTCATATTTGGAAATCTTGAAAGTTTCATATTTTTTAGGTGGCAGAAATTATTCTGCCGTTTGGATGTACAAGATCTGGTGGCAGGCAATACTTGGGACAACAAAGTCCAGGGGAAAGTAATCCTGTGTTCTGAGGTGAACATTTCTGTGAAATTAATGTAAAAATACACAAAGGAATGGAAATTATAATAGGGATGATTTCTTAATTGCTTAATGTTAACTGAATTATCCAAATGTTTTTCTCGATGCATTATAACATCATGGATTAACTTTGAAAAAGTAACTTTGTCAATGCCAATTAAACATTAATGTCTTGCTTCCTATTCCACCAAATGTTAAACTCCTGTAACACTGTCATTTTATTTACACCAACATTAAAGAACTGAATTTTTATACGTATCATTTTGTGTATAAAACATATCTAATGCTAAAAGTAAAAAAAATATACACATTTTTTACTAAAGAAGATGTAGCATGATTGCTTCTATTTTTCACAATAACCATTTAATATTTTAAGCAAATTCAAATTTGCTAAAGTAAAGGATCTTCTATATAAAATGCTAAAAACATGTTGAAGAAAATGAATATTCACAATATCTGTGCCTGCCTGTATCACTAATATTGTTAATGCCATTCAGAAAGGGAAAAGATTCTGTATTTCCTGTGTAATATCAGACATCATGCCACCCTTAGAAAACTACCTTAATATCATTAATGAGAAGGAATAATGTTATTGCCTCCGTCTTCAGAAAGTCAACTTTGATTGACTACCTCAAATTTTCTCACATTTAGCTTTTTGTGGCAGACCTTAATTTCTAAGACATTAACACTCAGAAGCTGGAAAACTGTACTCAGTTACATGTTTCATTAGCTTCTGCCTTCTCTGAAAATTAGAATTCTTGTGATTAATTCCTTGCTTTGTTGACCTCTCTTCTTTCAGACTTTACTGTTATTTTTCATGGATTCTCAATGCAAAATAGTCTTAGAAACCTGAGTATCTACAAAGCTCTTTGAGGGGAAAAAAAAATCTCAATAGAAAAGAGTAATTTATGCTCCCATTAATATGTTTGAATCATTAGTCTGATAGATGAATTTTGGAATGAATATGAGAAAACCTTCAGCAGGCATCTGTATAGAAACGCTAATCATCTTGTCAGCTGTTCTTTCTGAACTTAGTCTTTACAGTAGCTAACATTTGTTTGTTGGAAGTTAATGTCTAATATAGACACATATTCAGGTTGAACTTTAAGTAGCTCTGTCTCTGTCTTTAGGTAGTTCTTGACTTGTATATGACAGAAGTTTCCATTGTCTTCTTTTTGGATCTTTGATCACACCTCCCAAACTCTGTGGCTTAGAAGGGAGAGATACAGGATTACCAATTGAGTAAATAATTTTGCATTAAGCTGATTATTTTTGTCTTATTTTAGTGTGGCTGACCACATATTGTTATAGATGGTATGAGGTACAAGTTTTCTTTGGAAAAAGTCAAATTCCCATTTTAAAGATAGAGCATCCATACTTGTTAATTTATTTTGCGGGGCTGGGGGGTCCCAGGGATTGAACTCAGGGGCACTTGACCACTGAGCCATATACCCAGCCCTATTTTGTATTTTATTTAGAGACAGGGTCTCACTGTGTTGCTTAGTACCTCACTTATGCTGAGGCTGGCTTTGAATTTGTGATCCTCCTTCCTCAGCCTCCCAGTCTGCTGGATTACAGGAGTGTACCACCATACCTGGCCATACTTGTTTATTTGATATAACATTTGCCTACTATGATTTAGAATCATTTGATGGCCAGTTTTCCATGTCACTGTAAAGAAAGAGAAGGCAAATTCAAATTGCAACACAATAGAATGCTAATTATACAAACAAAATAAAGCCAAGTATCTCAGTTGTAAATAGTGTTAAATATAGGAAGAAATTTCCAGTAAGGTTGTATCTCCTCTTTAAAAACCATAGTTTTACTGGGTGTGGGTGCATATACCTGTAATCCCAGGGACTCCAAAGGCTGAGAAAGGAGAATCATAAGTTGGAGGACAGCCTGAAAGACCCTGTCTCAAAATAAAAATAAAAAGGACTTGGGGTGTAGCTCACTGTTTAAGGTTCCCCTGGTTGAATTCCCAAGACTCCCCACAAAATCCATAATTTTTGGAAGTAATTGTGAGGTTTTGTATGAATAAAGAAATGGCACACTAGGTGATTCACAAGGTCCTATACACATTCAAAATATATCTCTTTGTGAATGTGCTGTTGAAAATATTGAAATGATATTAGACAAGATGACAAAGGACTACAAACTAGCTTTAAAATTATGGGTTTTATTGAATAATTTGTTGAATGATGTATATAAATACAAGGCTATGAGAGAAAAGTGAGTTTGGAATTATGAAATTTATTACTTGTGTTACCATTTCCCTACTTGTACATTAATATTTTCTTACAAACAAGATGAATGATGAATTAAGCAAAAGGTTTCACTGATGATTTATTCTGTCAGCCCTGTGGATGAAACCAAAGAACACATACTTACAGGTCCTCACTTATAAAATAATAATCCTATCACTTACCTATAGGCAAAGGTTTTAGAGAGTCTCTGTGATAAATATTTTAAATGTAAGATTCTTGCAAACGCTTTCAAAAAAATAAAGTAAAATTATTTTTTAAAATTCTTGAACATAAGATTTTCTCTTATTGGTGAGACTTTCTGATTTAACTGTAACCAAATTTATTCTTCGGTAGAGAGATGTTTAATACTGATAAAAAAATTACCTAATTTCAGGCCTTCAAAAAGAATTCCACTGGTATTATGATAGAATATTGCCTGATTTATTGTAGAATGTCTAGCCAAAAAATTGACAGATATTTTATGTATGAATCTAGGATCTAATGTATTTACAAAACTACGATTATATATACAGTTAAGAAAGTTAAATATTTAAATAAAGAAAACTAAATTCTTCCTCACTATAAGAAGGCATCTGGGGCTTTTAATAAACAGTGGATGTGAATATGTTTTCAAGTTGAGATTGGATGATATTCATTTACCAACAAAAAATATGAATAATTTAACTTCTGAAAGAAGAGATATTTTAAATACAAAAAAACACTGACAAAACTCATTAAAAATAAAAGTCTACACAAAAAGTTCTTTGCTGTGACATTCTGGGAAAAAGAGTCTGAAATATTCAATTACAATAAGTTAGTTCTCAGGTTGAATTGGTATTGGCAAGGTGTGGACTGGAAGTGGTAAGTTTCGTTTTGTCCCCCTTGCTAACAAAGTACCTTGCTTTGAAAATGAATCACCATTTTTTTATATCTTATAATTTCAGTATGTGTTTGTATTTTATGAAAACAATAACACTTTACCACTTACTGGGCTTTTATGCTTTCAAAGTCTTTATCAAGAGTAAAAATTAGCAAAAAAAAAAAAAAAAAATTCTAATAACAGTGAAAAGCTCAATAAATAACATCTAAGAGGAAATTCTTCATTGCTTCTCTTTTTAAATGGTTGTGAGTGGGTTTGTGGATAGTTTCATCAGTTTTACTGCCAGAAATTTAAAAACCACATATCTGGGTATTTCATGTAGTTAGGTATGTTGCAGGATAACCATCCATTTTGAAATCATTTTTCTTCAGTTCAATTCTGATGTTAACACAATGTTATAAGGTAGTCATTGGACCCACTTTTCACTTGCAGATACTATAAACAGAGTTTGTTATACAAAAAAAAAAAAAATGGGAACTAATAGCGCCTAACTTAGCAAGAAGAGACTGATAATACCTTAGTCTACTCTCTCTTAAATTTGGATGCAGTTGATTCTCTCCATTCTGTAACATGGGGCAAGATACCTTAAGTTTTTAAAGAAATATTTGAATAGAAAGAAGAAGAAAATAATTATTGCAACCCTAAGCATTGTCTATAAGCAGTGCTGTACAAAACTGTCACTAGCAAAGAATTCCCAAGTGTATTAGCAGAACTTGATAAAAATAGAAATAAGGCCAAGGCATTTGTTACATTGTCACACAAAAATGTAAGAGGTGTTTAAAAAGAGACATGAAGAGTGACCATATTTATTGGGTCTTATCTGTAATTCCATAAATTAGACATTTTTATTCTCATTTACAGATGAAGAAACTGAAACTTGGGACTAAATGAATAACGTATCCAAAGTGACATGTTAATACAAAAGCAGAATTCAGTTATAAGTTTGTATATTCAGAGGTCCTCTAGCATATAACTGTTAAAACTAAAATATTGCCTATACAAATAGTAGACACTAAAATGACCTTGAACTGGGTATGGTGGTATATGCCTGTAATCCCAGTGGCTGGGGAGGCTGAGTCAGGAGAATCTGAATTCAAAGCCAGCCTCAGCAATGGCAAGGTGCTTAGCAACTCAGTGAGACCCTGTCTTTAAATGAAATACAAAATAGTGCTGGGGATTTGGTATTTGGTTCAGTGGTTCAGAGGTCCTGAGTTCAATCCCCAGTACAAAAAAAAAAAAAAAAAAAAAAAAAAAAAAAAGAAAAAAAAAAGAAAAATAATTAAATAAAATGACCTTGAACTATCAACCAACCATTGTAAGGATATATACTTTAAAATCTGTGAAGAAGAAAAAAAAAACATTTTTTATTACACTCTGAAAAATATAACACAGCATTGGAAACAGAAAAGACTCACATTTCTACACAACTAAAGTTAAAAAAAAAAAAAAAAAAAAAACAGTTCTAGTTATGGTAACCCTATCTCAACTACACAGACTCCTCTGACCATTAAAGATTTCCAATATTATTTAAAAAAAAAAAGAACTAATGGAAAGGATTCCTCCTTCCCTTGTTACCACCATGCTATAAGAAAAAAATTACAGCATATACTGTAACATTTTAATAAAAAGTTTTTTTTTCTTGACATTGTGTTCTTTTTTTAACAAGTCAATATTAATAGATAAGGGGCAATAGTTATTTCACGTGCTATTTCTTCAATTAAGATGTAACTGTTCTTAACACAGTTGGATTACTTTGTAAAATAAACACCAACAATGAACAGATAAAATGACTCAATAATTGATTGGTAAATACCATGTAACTATGGAATAATTATATGCCCTGTGAATTATATAGTACTTATAGCTGACATTATTTAAGAAACCTAAGAAATGAACTTGTAATTTGTACTTATCAGATTTCAAGTCCTAACAACCAGTTAAGTATCCTGTTATTATATAAAAGTATCCTATCATTAGATACCTGGTCAGTAATAATCATGCAATTAGTTACACACATCATACTCTGAAGCAAAATACAATCATAATATCCTTGGAATATCAAGAAACAATTTATCCATTTAACATATTTAGGAAGAAAAATGCATTTAAATGTAGAGTATAATTAATGCATGCAATTATCCAATATGTGTTCCAACAGTTACAGAAAGAGGGAGCTTGACTGGCTCCTTTTCATTATTCAGGTCTTTCTCAGTGTAACTGTCAGCCCTCAGCACAGCCTTTTTTGAACTTTCTGTCTGAAGTCATCTCAGCCACAACCCATGCCCCTGAACACCTCCTCTAATAGTATACTGTGTCGTGGCATTCTGTTTAATGTCCTCATTGCACTTTTCACTCTGTGAAATTATTTTTTAAAAATATACACACTGCTGGAAAAAATAAATAGGTCTTTATATCATAAAAAGACCTAGTTTCTTTTTATTAGAGAAGACTCTGTGTCTACTAAATATGTCTCTGTTAGAAAAGTAGGCATTCCTCCCGTTCAACGCTACAGTCCTGGTGTATGGTTTTCGGTAAGCAGGAGCACTGGGATGTTTGTTGGTGAATGAGTGAATTACTGAGTACACATTATAGACAAAGCACTTGCTTTGGGTTCAAAACAAGATAGATTATCTGCCTCACAAGTCTTATATGGCTAGATAGTGAAGTAAACTGCCATATACTTAAAGCATTTTCCAATGCAAGTTTAAAAGTTTTTTTTAAAAAAGAACATTAATTCAAACACAGAGTTGATCTCAATAATACTATATCATTTTAACCTGTTTCTAGCAACTCTACCTCACATAAACATACTTTGAATTGCTTGCCAACTGTTTCTAACCATGCACATTTATTTCCAACAGACAACAACATTAATTGGTCTTTTGAAGACTGCTCGGCTCCTTCGTCTTGTGAGAGTGGCCAGGAAACTGGATCGATATTCAGAATATGGCGCTGCTGTTCTAATGCTCTTAATGTGCATATTTGCCCTGATTGCTCACTGGCTGGCTTGCATTTGGTATGCAATTGGGAATGTAGAAAGGCCATATCTGACTGACAAAATTGGATGGTTGGATTCCTTAGGACAACAAATTGGGAAACGTTACAATGACAGTGACTCAAGTTCTGGACCATCCATTAAAGACAAATACGTCACAGCACTTTATTTTACCTTCAGCAGTTTAACCAGTGTAGGATTTGGAAATGTGTCTCCTAACACCAATTCGGAGAAAATCTTTTCAATTTGTGTCATGTTGATTGGCTGTAAGTAGATTTCTCTTTTGCTATCTGTTAGGATAAAATAATACCACCACAAAATTGATAATCTCTAGAACGTTGAGAGTAATGAAAAATTATAGACAAGTGTGAAGATAATTGAGTTACATACAGGGTACTGTATTCTATTGAATCCTATTATTTCTGTCAAGTAAAATACACATAAAGGCCTTTCTGGACCTCAGGAAATCATGGGCATAAAATTGGAGTGACATGGGTCTTGGGATTCAGAAATTGAAACTTGCAGTTCACTCTTGTTACTATATTAAAAAAAAAGGTATTCATCATTTATTATTAATAGACATTTACTACTTTAAGCTTAGGTCAGGATATATTAATACTATAGATATAGATAGATGGATAGACAGATGTGGAAATAATTATAGATATAGATAGAACCATATATGTCATATATATGTGGGTATTTACATATATCGTCACTATAATATAATGTAAGTTAATTTTTCAAATACATGTATATATACATACACATACAACACATATATACTTGTATGTATATATACCTATATTTTTCTCCTGCATAGACTAAAAATCTATTTTCCTATGACATTACTCTAAGAGCTAAGTAATTGCTCTTTACCTTGTAATGAGTTTATATTAAGAGCATCATTTATTACATTTATTCTTTGGAATAAAAAAGAAACTTAGGTTATGATGAAGTGAGACTAATGTTAACATTTTTAAGAATTATTCTTGTAGAACCACTAAAGGTAACCTTGATGATAGCAAGCAGTAATTAGCAAAAATGTGATTGATTTTTACAGCTTCAAGAAGAGCATCCATCATATTTAGATTACATACAAAGTTGAAAAGAGATCTGATGTTCAATTTTTAAATATCAACCTACTGACTACTGAAATATGTTCAAATAATACCTATTTCTGAAACTTAGATTCTCCCATTTTATTGTCTACTTTATGGAAAATTACTTTGCATATATATGTGCATACATGTTTGTTTTTTTTTTTATTTTAATAACATTTGAATAAAAAAACAACACATTTAAACACTCTTTAGGTATTCTACAACTCAATCCAAGCTTTGACTACAAACACAGAAATAACAGTATATCCAGAAGGAATTGGAAGTAGAGTCTACTAGAAAATTAGAAATTTACATCCAGGCAGATTGAATCTCTCCAGGCAAATACAGTCAAAGCATTTCATGGTTGTAATGACTAGAATAAACTTTACATTTGTTTTAAACTTTAGTGGCATAAATAGAAAGCAAGGAAAAGAAAAAAGTTTATTCTCAATTAAATATTTGTATAGAAAAATACATATATATTAAGCCATTTTTAATAAAACAGAATCTGTATTTAGAAATTCAGAATTTTCAAAAAAGTTTTCAAAATACATCAAAGTGTAGCTAGTTCACCATTTAATTATCCTCATCACAGTAGGGATTAAGTAAATATGTGGTGATATTTATTATGTGAACTATTTTAAAGAAAGCTCAGTTAATCAATTGGTCTATATCTAATCTCCAATCCCTAATCAAAGAAGTATGAGCAGTTTGCTTGCTTGCTTTCTCTCTCTCTCTTCCCCCCCCCCCGCCTACCCTCTCTCCCTGACTTCTTCTTTCCTTCCTTTCTTCCTTTTTGTTGCTTTTATCAATATAGAATCAGATTATTTTTATTGATCCCTTAAACAAATCCATTTTTCCTGTAGATAAATTTCATCTTTTAAGAGAAAACACTCCTGTTAAATTGAGTATAGCACGATGAACTCACTATCCACATAACATCATTCATTTTACTAAAAGACTCATTTCTATAAATTTAATCAAAATGGGATTGTGTAAAACTTGATGTCACACATGAAAAAGCTTATAGATATTCCCAGAGAAATCTATCATGACCAATTATGGAATAAATAAAGGTAAAATTAAGACTTGTAGCTCAGCAATAAGAGGAATGTCAGAAATTTGCTGAGCAATTTGATGTATGTGGATATATTTGTACCTGCTATTTCTAGCTAGAACTAGATTAGGAAGCCATTTGGTTTTCTCTGTTTGCTAAATTCGTACTCCAAGCATATACTTCACACTTCTCAGACTCATTAGGGAGCCTAATTTTGACCTAAAAATAAAATGCAACTGAAAATGTAATGTAAAATATTGTATATGTGCTAATTATAAACATAGTGATTATCAGATTTAACTCTCATCATCCTTGAGCTTATTTAAATTCAATCTTTATACTAAAAGTATTTGAAGACAAGTTGTGAAAAAAGGTAATCAACTATGCACAATAGGACAATATAATGCAAGAAAACTTAAAAAAATAAAAAATTATCATCTAAACAAATGCAAATGCTTCAAATTTCTGTAAATGCATTTTATTTATTTTTAAGATATTTTTAGTTGTAGATTAATATAATTTATTTATTTATTTATTTAGTTAGTTAGTTTTTATGTGGTGCTGAGGATCGAACCCAGTGCCTCACACATGACAGTCAAGTGCTCTACCATTAAGCCACAACCACAGCCCCTGTAAAATGCATTTAAAAAATAAAAGTTTCTACCTAATTACTATCTAATTGCTGCCTAATTACTTCTGGTTGTATACATGAACAGGGATCACAGAATTTTTTTTTAAAGGCTACATAATTCAAAATAAAAAACAAAGTGAAAGTTAGACAATAAGTGTAAATATAATTTATGCTCATTTATTTGTATTTATGCTAATTTATAGTATAACTTTATACTTTATTCAAATACTAGAAATACAATGTATATATTTAGTTTTAAGATACATAAACTAGTAAGATAAGAACAAATGTGTTCCATCTCTAACCTGCTTGATAAACAACTTGGGAGAATTTCTCAATGTTATAGACTGTAAAAAACAGTTACTAGAGTTCTCTACTTCCAGCTATGATGGAGTAGCCATACCCCTCCTTATTAAACAAATAAATAAAAGAAAAAAGCAAACAGAATCCCAAACAAAATGTATAAGATAATTGCTTTCAGACATTGGGCACCAAGCAGGGAAGTGTGATCCCAAGGAGAAGGAAAAGAAACAAGATAGCCCCTTGTTACTCCTGGTTTCCTGCCTATTGACACCTTCTGAATCACAGTGAACAAGAAAGGAAAAAAAAAAAAAAAAAAAAAAAATCTAAGCAGACTACAAAATTCTTAGTTAATAAAACAATATCACAAGTTATGAAGCCCAGGGTGTTATGGTGTTCAATACAAAAAGAAAAACAGAAAACAAAACAAAGAAGAGACAACTATGGCAAAGTAAAACTCCAGAAAACTACAGGGGAATCCCCCTGAGTGGTCATAAATACAAAGACAACTACATGGGATAAAAGTCCTCATGGCCTGATGAAATAATATACAAGTACTGTAATCTGAACAATTTTAAGATTTCATACATGTTTGGGAGATATTGAAATTCAAACAGGCAGAGTAGAAAACCTCCAATGAACATCCAGGGTATTCATTAGAAATCTCAGAAAAATAATAATGCCACAGTATCAGGGTAAATCTAGTCTTAACAAAACTTTAAAAACAAGCCTCAGTAGATATAACCTGATCATCAAATTGTCTGTCTGCAAGAACAATGTCTAGTGGGCAAAGAGTTTTTTAGACAAGACCATATCTATGGGAAAATAGATAAAGGGGATTACATCAAACTAAAACCTGCTGCAAAGCAAAAGAAACAAACACAGAGTGAAGAAACAACCTATAGCATGTGGGAAAATATTTACACACTACACATCTGACAATGAGACAAGGAGTTAATATCCAAAATATATAAGGAACTCAAAAAAGCTCAGGAGTAGAATAATCCATTCTTAAAAAGAGCTATTGACCTAAATAAACATTTTCAAAAGAAAACATACAAAAGATGAAGTCACAAATGGTGTGAATATACTTTGTATACAACCAGAGATATGTAAAAATGTACTCTATAAGTATAATATGAAATGTAATGCATTTTGTTGTCATTTCTAACAACTTAGAATAAAAAAGTAAATAAATTTAAAAGAAAAGAAAACATACAAATGGCCAACAGGTGTATTTTAAAATGCTCAACATAACTAATCATCATGGAAATGCAAACCAAAACCACAATGAGAAATCACCTCATTCCAATGAGAATTACAATTATCAAAAATATAAGTGTTGCCACGCATAGTGGCACATGCCTTTTATCCCAGTGGCTCAGGAGGCTGAGGCAGGAGGATGACGAGGTCAAAGCCAGCCTCGGCAACAATGAGGTGCTTAGCAACTCAGTGAGACCCTGTCTCTAAATAAAATACAAAATAGGGCTGGGGATGTGGCTCAGTGGTTGAGTGCCCCTGAGTTCAATCCCTGGTACCAAAAATAAATAGGTAGGTAGGTAGGTAGATAGATAGATAGATAGATAGATAAAAAGTGTTGGCAAAGATGTAGAGAAAAAGAAACGCTTGCATATATATATGTTCATGGGAACATAAATTAGTATAACCATTATGGAAAACAGTGTGGATGCTCCTCAAAACCTTAAAAATAAACCTGCCATATGATCAAATGATCCCACTCCTGGGTAGATATAGCCAGAAAACTTAAATTGTTCTGTCAAAAAGTAATTCCACCCCCATGTTTATTGTAGCACTAGTCACAATATTAAAAAAAAAAATTGAAATAACCCAAATGCCGACTGATGAATGGATAAACAAAATATGGAACATATATATATATATATATATATATATATATACACACATATATATGTGTGTGTGTGTGTGTGTGTATGTGTATACATATATATGGAACATATATAAATATGGAACATGAATATAATTAATTCAACCTTAAAAGAAAATGAAATCTGTCATTTAAATTAACATGGATAGAACTGAAAATATTTAAGTAAAATAAGCCAAGAAATAATATAAATTGCATGTTTTTGCTTGTGTAGAAAATAAAAAAGTTGACCTCAATGAAGTTGAGAGTGTAATGGTGCTTACAAGGAGAGGGAGGGAGAGAAGTGGGTAGGGAGGAATGGAAAGGGGGGGAAATCAAGGGCTGTGAAGTTACAGTTGGATAGGGATAAAAAGTTTTGGTGTGCTATTACACAGTGGGATCACTACAGATAGTGATTGGGATTAGAAGAAAGGATTTTGATTGTTTTAATCACAAAGAAATGATAAATGTTTGAGGAGACAGATAAAGTTGAACTGATTTATACATAATGCAATGTACACATGTATTAGAACATTATGCGAAGTTTTATGTGTTTATGTATAATTTTAAAATAAATTTGAATTTAAATAATAACAATGTCTAACATTTTAAAGGATGAAAAATACAGCATGGATCGATATTAATTTTATAACAGCCAGCATCATTATAAAAATAATAGAGTAGGACACAGAAACATGTGACACATAAGCAGGCAGCAAATCAAATAAAAAAGGAAATGAGCAGACAGAGATGATAAAACTAACAGAATATCAAGTACTTGAAAAACTGTATGTGGAGTCCCCAAAACTGGGGAAGCAAGCAGAAAAATAACAAGAAAAATAAGGACTGAATTTTTTCCAATATTGGTGACAACTATAAACTATAGATCCAAGAAGTTCAGTGAATTCTAAACAGATTAAATGTAAATAAAATATATCAAGGCACACCATAATCAATTTGCTGGAATTTGATATAGTGCCATGTACCTGTAATCTCAGCAACTCAGGAAGCTGAGGCAGGAGATCTCCAGTTTGAAGCCAGCCTGAGCAACAGAAGGAAACCCTGTCTCAAAATTTTAAAAAATTAAAAGAACTGGGGATTATCTCAGTGGTAGAGTGTCCCTGAATTCTATACCCAGTACCAAAAACAAAAAGAGAATCAAATTGCTGGAAACTAGTTATAAATGAAAATATCAAAAGGGGCTGGAGGAAAAGAACACACATTTTAAAAAAACAGGCATAAGGTTAATAATAGAAGATTTGTTATTAGAAACAACGAAAGCTAGAAATAATGGAATAAAATCTTTAAATTGCTGAAACAAAAAAATGTCAAAATTATAGTGCAAAAATGACAAAGAAACAAAATGTGACAAGATTTATTATGAACAGATAATAAGAAATTATAAAATTCTTCAGGCAAAAGGAAAATGATAGTAGATAAGATTTTCAAACACAAAGGAATGAACACCAGAAATGGTAAATATGTGAGTAAATTTAAAATAGTCTCCCTTATTTTAAAATATCTTCAAAATAATTAACTATTTAACATGAAATTAATATCAATGAATTTATAGGTTTTATATGTAGAAGGAGAAAGTATGATAATAATAGCACAAAAAATGGGAAGGGGAAATGGAATGTATTGTTTCAAGATTCCTAAATATACTTTGAGATGTATTATATTGTTTAAGGTAAATGTGACAAGTGAAAAACCTATATTGTAAACCCTGTACTTATAGCTAGCAGACTAATAGGGAAGACAGAATGGAATGTTAAAAAAATAATAAATCCAAAATACGGCAAGAAATAAGAAAAAAGGTACATGTATAAAATAAATAACAAGATGGTTGGTTTAAGCCAATTAAAAATAATTACCTTAAATGTAAATGATTTATATACTCTCACTAAAATTATCAGACTCTATTTTAAAAATCAAGATCAAACCATGTGCTAAGTGAAAACACACACCTAAAATATAAAGACACAAGTAGATACAGACACTAATAATGAGAAAATCCACAGAGCAGTATTAACTTCAGGCAGAATAGACTTCAGAACAAAGATTATTACCAGAGATAAAATAGGCAAATACAGCAATCCCAAATGTGTGTACATTCAAGTACAGAATTTTAAATTATATGAAACAAAAACACTGATAGAGTTAAAAGGAGAAACAAATTCACAAGAGAAATCTACAAATGCAGTTTAAAATTTCAGCATTCCTCTCTCAATGTTTTATACAATAGAAAAAAATCAGTAAAATATAGAAGACTTAAACACTACTGTCAGCTGATTTTGCTTAGTGACAATTATATAATACCAGCAGAATACACATTCTTTTATAGTATATATGGATCATTAATCAAGACATCATATGCTGAGCCAAAGAATAAGTCAAAATATTTAAAAAGTACTAAAATCATGCAGACTATTTCTCTGACCATAAAAAAATCCAGGAATAAATAACAATAAAAGAAGGAGATATAGGAGGAGAGAAAAAAATGGGTAGATATTTTAAAGCTCCCAAATATTTAAAAATTAGTTAACACACTTCCAAATAATTTATGGTTCAAAGAGAAAATAATCACATAGAAAATAGAAAATATTTTTACTTAATGCAAATGTAGGAACCATCTGAAGTAGGGTCTAGAGATAAATTTATAGCTTTCTGAGTCTCTCTATTTAAAAAAGATCCAAGCCTCTATCTTAAGAAACCAGTAAAAAATAAACAAACAAACAAATAAAAAAAATAATAATAAAAAAATAAACAAGCAAATTAAACAATACGGGTAGAAAAAAAAGGAAAAATGGAGATAACAGCTGAAATTAATGAAACAGAAAACATACAATAGAGAGAGTGAATAGAAAACATACAATAGAGAGAGTGAATAGAAGTAAATTTTAGCTTTCTAAAGATCAATAAAATTGATGAACCTCTAACTAGACTGAAAAAGAGAGGGGCAGGGAAAGTTACTAGTATCATGTATGAAAGAAAAGATGTTTCTGTAAATCTTACAGACAGAAGTAGCTTCCACCAAGGTGCTGGGTCTTTCTGAGAAAGCTAAGGCAGTACTTGGTGAGCCTTGACTTCCGCTCTTTAGCCCTGTGCCCAGTAGTGCCTGGTCCACACTTAACAGCACTATGGCATAGGTCTCCAAGCTAGTTCTGTCTACACTGTCTGCCCTCATAATGCATGACAATGTAGTGGCCATCACAAAGGATAAATTAATGACTTTGGGGTTGGGGTTGTGGCTCAGTGATAGAGCGCTCGCCTAGCACATGTGCAGCCTGGGTTCGATCCTCAGCACCACGTAAAAATAAAAAAAGGCATTGTGTACAACTAAAGCAAATAAATAAATATTTTTAAAAGAATTTTAAAAAAAGATTAATGACTTTGTTAAAGAAGTTGATATAAATAAACCTTGGAGATTTGTTTGCTTGTTTGCTAAGGCCAGGTTCATTATCAACCTTGGGAACCTCCTATACAATGGAGGGGCTGATGGATCTGCTCAAACAGCTGGAGCCCCCTCCACCACTGCTAAACCAGCCATAGAGAAGAAAATGGAGGTGAAGAAAGAGAATTTGGGAGTCTGATGATGACATGAGTTTTGGTCATTTTGACTAAACTTTGTAATATATTCAGTAAGAAGCAGAACTTTGGGGAGAAGGGGTGATAACTCAGTGAGCACTTGGCCCCCGTGTGTGAAGCTCTGGATTAATCCACAGCACCACAGAATAAAAACAAAACCAAGAAAAATGAATTCTGGGAAGAAAAAAAGATAATAAATTTATCACAGTAAATTTGACAGTCTAGATGAAATGCACAAATTCTTGAATGATACAATTGACCAAAACCAAAACAAAAGGTAATTCTGAACCACAAAATGAAAATTGATAAATTTGACACCTTCAAAATTAACTTCTGTTCTTCATAGGACATTGTTAATAATATAAATGAGAAAGTGATAGGATGGAAGAAAATAGTTTCAAAATATAAATAAATATATAAAGGGTTGATATCTAGAATATATCAAGAATTTTTACAACTCCAAACTAACAAGATAACTCATTTCAAAAATGAGCAAAATATTTGAAAAGACACTTCACAAAAGAATGGCCATGAAGTACATATAAAGATGTTATCAGTCAGCAGGGAAATGCAAATTAAAATCCTAGTGAGATATTATACACACTCTACAATGGTTAAAAATAAAGACTAACTAAACCAAATGTTGGAGAGGATATGGAACAACTGGCATTGTTATGTATTACTGGTGAGAATGTAAAATAAAACAACTTTGGGAAACAATCTGGGAGTTTCTTATGAAGTTATACATACCACACAATTCAGTAATTCTACTCTTAGGTGTTTAACTAAAAGAAAAATAAAAATATTTGCACACACAAAAAATTAGGCACAAATATTTTTGGCAACTTTATACATAATAGTCAAAAACTAGAAACAGTGAACTTCCATCAATGGAAGAGATAAGCTGCGGCATTGACATATAATGCAAATCAATTTGTCAATTCAAGACCTAAAACAAATTACTGATAAACACAGCAATCCTCAACGTTATGCTTAGCAAGTCAGGTTCAAATGAGCATGTACATTATAGTTCCATTTATGTGAAACCCAAGGAAGTACAAATTAATCTATACTGACATAATGGATTTCAGTGGTTGCCTAAGGTCTAAAAAGAGGGACACAAGGAAAACTTCTGTGGTAATGGAAACAGTCTATATCAATTATTGCATTTACAGGATTATTCATGTTTGTCCCACCTAATTGGGCTATGCACTTGAAAAGGATGTATCTTGTTATATATAAATTATGCAGCAATAAATTTGTATTTTAAGTACATTTTTAAAAATATGTCTGGGTATATTGGTACATGCCCACAATTCCAGTGACTCAGGAGGCTGAGGCAGGAGGATCACAAGATTGAGTCCAGCCTTAGTAGCTTAGTGAGGCCCTAAGCAACTTAACAAGACCCTGTCTCAAACTAAAAAATAACAATAAATAAAAGGTAACTGGGGATGTATCTCAGAGATAAAACACCTCTAGGTTCAATCCCCAGTACCTAACACCCCCCAAAAAAAAATTGTATGTAACACATAGGAAGAAAAAGTGTTTTGTTCTATCAGCATAGTTTATCTAATATGCAAAGCCATTGAAATTTATTAGCTTGGATAACATCAAAATTTGGGTGGTGTGTGCTAAAAGAAGTTTTAAGATATACCTGTTTCATTTATCTAATAAACTAACAAGTAAACCATTTTCATGAGATAAGAACTTTCTACTAAATAAAGCTAAATAAAATATTGATTTGAAGGGGAAAATTCCTGTCTATAACTAGCCAGCATGCTTATGAGTGGTATTTTAGGCCAATTGATGGACATCAACTAAATAAGATATATAAAATATAATAATTTTGTTATCTCTGTCTTACAATCTTTAGTTCTACTTGTCTCCTCTCCAACCAAAACAAAACAAAATAAAACAAAAAAAAACCTAAGTCTTCTGTTTAATTTTAAAAATCATCAGCATTGAATTTCCCAAGAGGTATATTTCAATATATTCATTTGGGTCTTCAACTACACACTTCCAATCCAGATTTTCCAGCATAACAATAAGTGAGAAGTACCTGTTTATTACATAAACTAACATTTCAATGGTAAGATGGAGATAAAACCACAGTATTTATTAAAAACTAAATGATAATTTTTTCCTGACCTTTCCCATTTATGTAATTGTGCAGTTTAGGTAAAGTAACTATCATTGATTATGTGCTCTCAGAATCTCTTTACTGATCATGTGATAGGTACTTTTTGGAAGCATAACAACACATAAAGATACAATGAAAGCTATGCTTAGGATGCATGAGTCACAGGAATTAATTTGTGACAAGTATTGCTAATCTCTCTTTGCAATAATGTATTAGTTTACTCAAATTAGAAATAATTTAGGGCTGCTGCTGCTTCTTATGGAAGTTATACCCTAATCAGCTGATCTGCCTTATAGATAATTAATGTCTCTTGCACAAGCCAACTCAGCTAGTGATCTCCTGGATTGTCTGGATTTCCAGAGAAGCAGATCAATAGATGACAGATAAATAAATACAGAGATACAGAGAATTATTATTAAGGAGTTTCCTAAGCGGTTATGGGAGAGAAACAGTGGTATAATTTCATTCTGAGTCTAACTCCAAAGCAAGAGAAGACTTATTTCTCAGCGCAGACATGCAGGCAGAGAGTGAGTTCTCTCTTATTTTGTCATTTTGTTCTGTTCAGATGGATAAGATGGGGCCCACCCAGAGTGGGGAGTTCAATCTGCTTTACTTGTCTACTGATTCAAAAAAGTTAATTTCGCTGGCATGGTGGCACACGCCTGTAATCCCAGCAGCTCAGGAGGCTGAGACAGGAGGATCAAGAGTTCAAATCCAGCCTGACCAAAAGCAAAGCACTGAGCAATTCAGTGAGACCCTGTCTGTAAATAACATACAAAAAAGAGCTGGGGATGTGGCTCAGTGGTTGAGTGCTCCTTAGTTCAATCCCCAGTACCAAAAAAAAAAAAAAAACAAACAAACAAAACAACAACAAAAAGAAATAGTTAATTTCAACCAAAAACACCTTCACAGACTCACCCAGAGTAAAATTTAACCAAGTTATCTGAGCACCCTGAGGCTTAGTCAAATTAACAATATTAAATTTTGTATCGCCTCAGTTTTCAATTTCTTTAAATAAAAAACAAATAAATAAAAATCAAAGGGCTCCTCTTCTTTCCCAGGGATATTCTCTTGTTTTGGACTTCTATTACTAACAAGGAAGGTGAAAACCAAGCATGATAAGCTAAAGGAAGGAGCAAAAGATAAGATAAAAGCTGGGGAAAAAAGCAAATGCTCAAAAAAGCATAATGCTGCTGTTGCTGCTTTTCCCACCTGCTTAGTAAACTGCTATTCCAGTGCCTTACATACACATCAGCTCTAGGCTTCTGACAGATGTCCATATATATATATATATATATATATATATATATATATGCACACACACATACCAGGTGATTTAGGTACAGAGTATTTCTTTTTTAGAATTATTCAAAGGTGAAAACAAATACAAGAAGGAAAAGAGAAAATACACAAAGACCTTATTTTAAATCATAAAGATTTAGCTTAAGAAGTACTAATGAGGATATTTTACCTAAGTACTGAAAATATTGCAAGAGATGTAATAACACTTTCTTCCTATATGTGAAAGAACAAAAATGTATTTTATTTTTTTCTTAAAAAGTTAAACTATATGCATTTTCTAAGCCAGAGATGTATTATTATGCAAAGAAACTGTGAAAGTGAATTAGAATAAATTAAATATCATATGCAAATTAACACTCTAAAGAAATTAGTCTTCTTTAAAAAATTAGTCATTACTTAGAAAATCCAAAGTTTTAAAAATAAACTTAAAGTTTATAATAGAACTCTACTACTACAAGGTTAGATTTGAGACTAAAGGCAGAGATGAGTCACAATTTTAAAATTAATATTTTTTAACTCTAATTCAAAAGGGGTTTAAAAATCCCTAAAAGATGTTTTGCACATGAATAATTTTTTCAGAAAAAAATTTGTAATAATCAAATGCTATATTCCAAACCCATTTCATCTCTAGTCGATGCTCCTCGTCACTAGCTCATATTATTTTTTTAGAAAATTGGATTTTTACTTTGATTTAGAATCCATAATGAATTTAATACTTTTCTCTCTATTTTTACCATTAAAATTATAAAATTTCAAGTGTTACTAGTTTATTTATTTATTTATTTATTTATTTTTGCACCTGGGCCAGTGGTAAATCTGCATAACTGGGCTGGCTGACATGGTCAAAATCTACATGATTGATATCCTGAGAAGATATACTATACACATATGTAGTGTTCCCCCATAACTTTGTTTTTTATCCAATCCAGCACTAATGTATGCAAGCATTTTTGGGAATGTTTCTGCAATTATCCAAAGACTGTACTCGGGAACTGCCAGGTACCACATGCAGATGCTGAGAGTAAAAGAGTTCATTCGTTTTCACCAAATCCCCAACCCTCTGCGGCAACGGCTTGAAGAGTATTTCCAGCATGCATGGACTTACACCAATGGCATTGACATGAACATGGTATGTATTTCTGTTTCCCAAAACAGCAGTGCTACAGGCATTAGAGCTATAGCCAAAATGAAAAAGCCAGTCTCACCAGCTTTGAATCCCTTGCTTTTGTTTTCTTCTCTCGGATGTTTATTTTCTCCCCTGGAGATAGTGTCTCATTCTCAATTCATGGCATTGCATGGTGCTATATCTAGTTATACTGTGTGGCAAAGGCATTATAACATGATGCAAACTGATATAACTGTGTGTTGTAGAGTTCCCATTTCTGGTTAGAAAAAGTGTTGCTTTAGCTGGGGCTTGGGCTTTCAAAGTATGGCCTAATTGTTGGCACCAAAAAAAGTAGCTGAACCCATGTGAAACTAAGATTTGGCAAGTAAACTGTAACAATGTCCCCAAACAGAGATCCAAGGTTAAATAAAACATTTTTAAAAGTAGAACATTTTGAAAATTTTTAGGAAAGATTAGGGAGCTTAAGTATGTCCATAAGCATTTTCTGATAGGAAGTTTCATGCCACTTTCAACAACAATTTTTTTATATTTTTAAAGAATTAACTATGTGCCCTTTTAATGTACTTTGTTTAATGAATCTTTCATTTCAAGGGGAAAATATGGATTCCTTCATATATTTTAAGCAAATTTGACATCAACAATCACTTATCACAACCCTACCTCCTGTTATCACTACTCAAAAATCAATATTTATTAGCCTGTCTTAAAGGGCTATTTTATTAGTAAAGAAAATGCTAAAATTCTTTTACTTGCTTTTTTGGTTTTAGAAGATGATTGTTACAGATAAATTATACAACAAATCCAATGTCAATGACATCATTGAGCTATAGGAAAAAGATTAAAATTTGGAGCCATCCAGCTAATCCTCCACTGGGCAAGGACCCTATTTATGAGAATTCTTTAGAAAATAAAATCACCAACATTTAATTACATCAATTTCATAATATAAATTTTTGTAAGCAAAACTATAGAATTTAGATTGATATTTTTGTGTGTGTGACCAGCAAAATTCTAACCAAAACCCAAGTTTCAAAATTACGAATAATGGTGCAGGAAAAATTGAAAATATTGCACAATTTAAAAGACACTTTCATTGTCTGTGGATAAGTTTATCATAGCTGCATGTAATTTATTTGACTGAGAAATAAAGAATATACCATTTTAAAACTTTTAATGTGAAGAAGTAATCAAGTTAGCACATTTCATACAAAACTGTACCTTAATTCTATGAGTTATTTCCAGTCATCCCAAAGTTCATTGTGAAAAATTCATTTGATAAATTCCTCTCCCAGGGAACACTTTAATCTTGCAAGAAAGAACATTTATATATTGTTCATGTTTATATATTTTCATCAGTATGAATGTTTAATAAAGCATCAGCATTCAAAACTTATCTGGGAATCTCTACTGCTGGGTTGAGGAAGCAGTGTCAAGAATTTTTAATCAAAATAAGTGTCACTCAATTTTATTGTTCCACACGGCCAGATTATTTAAATAACAGTAGTAAATCACTTATTTATTTTACCCCCCCAAACTCTAGTTTTATGACCATTCTTTTTGTGATAAAGTCTACTTTGTGACAACTATTTACCTTTCATTGTTTTACTCTATTACCTATGAATATGGTTTATATACCACTTGCCTATTTACAATGTACTTATGAAAGATTTATCTCTTTCCTGTCTGCTTCACACCTTAACACATGGAATCACAACACCCACCGGTAAGAACAGGAGGTATTTATATCCAATTTAATTCTCGTGTAAATTGTGAAGAACACCCTTGTTATCTGTCAGGTTTAGAGCTTGTTAAATGATTTCCAATGTTAGTTCTGATCTTTTTTGCATGATGTAGCAGAGGAAATACAAAGCAAGAAACTGGGGAAGACAACCTGGAAGAGGCCAAGTTCAGAATAGGCATTCTTAAACTTAACAACAACTTGACCTCTATCTAATATTTATATACAGTTTCCCACTCCCCACAAAGATTTACTTCTCTGCCCCTGTTCCCACTCTGGTAAAGGTTATGGGTATACGGTTTGCATTAGATAATTGTCATAAAGAAAATGTCATTCTATTTCATCATCCTCTATTTTCATGATGTAGGTGCTTTTCTTTCCTCTCATCTGCATGCCAGTATTACATGATCCTGGAGTGTGTGGGCTCTAAACCATGTGCCGCTGAGTCTTGCATGTGGTTTTGAGAACCTGACTTTGCACGAACTTCTCGTTTGTACACAGTGTCTACATTTCTCATTTTGTGACTGCAAAGTGAGTAAAAAACTCAAAGTTCAAGGTAACTGAAAACTCAGCAAATGGAAGATGCTTGCTTATTAAGCACAATAATGCAAAATAAAGTTGATTAGAGAAGAACAACTGTACTCTTAGCCTATTGAGAGGTTTAAAAAAAGTGGACTTTTTTACCTCCAAAACCACATTGTTAAAATTTTTGTATCATGTCAATATATTGTTAACTAAGCTATAATTTAATAACAGTTGAAGATAGTCTAGATTTATGTATTGTGATACATAAAAATACATCAAATTGTTGTATTTTGCATCAGCATTCCATATTATTTCATTTAAGTATAACCTTAGATATAATTTCTCATGAAACATTTCAGGTCATTTTTACTGTTAATCATGTCCAATTAAAGTATAGCATTTCTGAATACACTGTATTAATTTACCTAAAGTTATTTTCATTGCCTAAAAAGATAGGAAAGAATTGACCTAAAAAGTGTGGCCATACTCCTTATTCCCACATCTTTTATTTTTTATGAAAGCAATTGACAGAATGTTCCAGAACTGAAAAAATTCTGGGAACAATGATTCCTTTAATTGAACCAGTGGTTGAGTACAAAAGGAAAAGGGCCAGGATGATGAGACTAGATTATCTTTAGAGTCTGATTTCAGACATAGGATTGTAAAAATTATCTCAAAGATCTACACAGGTTAATTCTGAAAACTCCTTTTCTTTTTACCTGCAGAAAATTCACTACTTACGAATGAAGAGTTGCTTTCTCAGGTTAGGTCTTATGGCTTCTCAAGGAATTTCCCTAAGTCAAAGCCATCTTTTTGAACCAGTCTGAAAGTCTCTGAGGTTTGCCAACATTTAGTTACAATACTACTAAAATGATGAAAATCATCTTCCATGCCAGTATAGAATCACGTGGCATCATGTCACACATAAGAGCCTGGTTTGAATGAAGAAGAGTCTTGATGATTCATATATCCTTCTGGATGAAAGAAACTAACCCATTTAAGACATAAATCACTTTGTAACTTAATGTTATAATGGTATGGAAGAAAAACCTCTATAAACATTTAATGGAGAATTTATTCCATACCTAAAAATACTGCCCAGAACCCTCACTGAGTAATGCCTGAATAATTGAAGAAAATATAGATAGGGAAGACCCAAATACAAGCTCTCAGTTGCCACTAATCTTTGACAAGTCACTTTACCTCTTCTGCAATTTCATTAAACTTGTTATTTTTTTTTTTTTTTTTGGTATTTTTAAAGCACAATACTCAGATACAACAAATGTGTAAAGCCACTATCATGAGAATTTTTCTTCCTGAAGATGGAGATTCTAGTCTGTCTGCCGCCCATCTCCTCCCTCCCTGCCGTGAGCATCTGAGTCTCCCTTGTGGAACATCTGCTTCTGCATGGAGTATTATTCCAAAATTACTGGACTAGGTGGGTGGCAGAATTGTGATGGCAGAGAATCAAGGAGAAGATTTCAGGTAAAGATGAGCAAAAGCATCGAGGCATATATGTGGAAGAGTACAAAGCAGAGTTTGAGAGATCATCCAGATGCAACTTTATTTAATTTTTTTAAAAGAAAAGAGAATAACTGAGTGGTGTTTTAGCCTAGGGAAATAATAGAGGAAATTTTGAAATACAGACATAGAAAGAAGACTGAATAATAGCCTAAGAAAAAGGATAAATTATTCAACAGTGTGGGTAGAAAAGTTTTCTCTGAAGACCAACAGGGAAGAAATGAGAAAAGGTGAAGATATTGGCATGGAGAGAAAACTTGACAACTCTTGTACTACATGGCCTAAACTTGTAAGCAGGAAGTAGATTGGTAACCTGAGAAAAAGCTAAGTGTGGGATAGGAGTAGAACTGAAAAGGGGCAGATTTTTTGAGATTTCAATCAAGAATAGACATAGTAGGTTAAAAATACATAGAATCACAGTGGTATTCTGAGTGACACACCATACATTTGTAATGAACCCAACAAACAGAACCAATCAAGGTGGAAAAGAGAATAGAAAATTATATACTGTTTAATAGAAATCTTTATTTCTGAGGGAGACATGATTTCCAAGGCATAATGAACATTAGATTTCCTTTACTTTCACAACTCTTTCCTGGTTTCCCTGTTATCTGCCTCCATCAGTCACAAACCTCATTTCTGCATCCATGATTTAACTCTACTCCTTCAGAAACTTTCTTACACTCATTCTCTGCACATATGGAAATAACTTCACCTATGGCAAACCTTCATGTTCAGATCAGTGTTTTGATACACCATAGTGAAATGTAATGGTAGACTCTTTCAGTTATGTTCAATTCAGCAACTTACATTAAAAACAATACTTGTGATAATAAATCCCACACTGATATGAAAGTAAAATTTACAAAATAGCCTGGCTTGTCTTCAATACTACATTGTTTTTAATCCTCCTCGACTTGTTCTAAATATCCTTTATTATACTGAAGTCCATAAATATTGTTGATTTAAAAAAACTTGACTGATCATGTCAAGGTATCAAAGGTTTTTAATACAATTTTTGCCCTCACATGGGACTTCCACAGTATATTTAAAAGGGGGATAGAAAATTGTCAAAAACTTGTATTTAAATTAAAATGACCCACAGGACTGGTGACACCTTTTGGTTTTGTGTAAATACATATCTACTTGCCCTTTATGAGTTGAATTTAAAAATTTTTGCACATTGCTATTGAAAGGCTGTTTTGATCTGCATTTTGATTGGGTTGACAGGAGCTGTCTGATTTTATGGAAATTGAATAGGTAGTAAAATTTTGCACTGACAAGGAGTTCACTACTTTCACACAAATGGTCACTTTTTGAGGGGGAGTTTGTTGTTGTTGATGTGGCTAGAGATAAAACCCAGGGCTTTATACATTCTAAACAAGTGCCTGACTATTAAGTCCCATCCCAAGCCCTAAATTTTATCACTCTTGATCATCTACTGTAGCCAACTCCCAAACAATAGGTGCTTAAGAAAGGGCAAAGTTCACCTGCTCTTCCTATTTTACACCAAAACTACTTACCTTAAACTTCTAAGAACAAAATCAAAAACAAATAAACAGGAACCCCACAGAGAACACTAGCACCATCTGGAACTCCATGACATAAACAATATCAAGCTAAAGACAGGCATCTGATGTTTTGAGGTCACAAATGATACTTAGTCATTTTTCAGAAGATAGTAATCTCTTCATCCTGGTCTCCAACCACCATCAAGAAGGATTTATATACAGGTGGCATCGTGCTGCTTCCCACACAAAGTGAGAAGGTGTTTCTTGAATGAGGAGGTCTAACCTTTCACAACTCCTGAGCCAACAGTAGTAAGGACAGCATGACCTGGTGTTGGAAGTATGACAAACAGTCATTGCAGAAACCTGCAGAGGGCACTGGGCACACTCTGGCTTCAGTTTCTCCATCTATTGGGAGTCTTACTTTTAAAATAGTAGGAAGGTGGATATTATGTCTCAGATTGTTTTTAAACTCCTTAAAATAATGGTCCTATTTGTACAGGAGTTCAAAGTACAATCTCTTATGCCAAAGGAGATGATATATTTCAAAACGCTTTCTTTGAAAAGGTAAGAGCAGGGGAGTAATTTAAACTCAATTCAATTTCAGTTCCCTTGATCAACATAGGGTAAATCAATAATAAAAAATAGAAAAAGATCATCAAAGTTCACTTATAAAATATCCTTTGGAAACATGAGTTTTAAGCATTTTTTATTCTAAATACTAGAGTAATCCAGCATTTCTCAAGCTTAATGGAATCAAGTCACCCACAAATTTCCCTAAAATAAAAAAAGCCCAGTATTTTCTTCAGTGGAAGACATACCCAGTGGACTGGGAATTTATATTAACATATATGTAAGTATTTATCCATTATGTCAGGTTTTTTAATATTTTTTAAGGATTAAAAATAAGCAAAAGTAGTTCATCTAACCTAAATTATCATATAGCCTTAAGGTATCGATAGCTCGGGAAATTTAGATATATTTTAATTGCTTCCCATGGTTTAGACATAGTCATGTGAATGAGAATGGATGGGAAAATACATAATTATTACAACTTACATGCTAGGTATACCTGTGCAACCTTTCTTAGTTAACATTTTGGCTCCTATTGGACAGATGGCTCCAAGATGAACTCTGCATTTACCCTTCTTTTATTGGGAGAGAGTGTCCATCACCTTTGTTGGCACATTTTTAACCCTTCAGAGTTATGCTAAACTATATTTACACTGTAATTCATTTTACACTCTAGTGGTAATGTTCTATAAGCATGCTCTACAATCCTTGTAGAACTAAAAAGTGTTGTGTTTAGAGCCTTGCGCAGTGGCACACGCCTATAATCCCAGCACTTGGGAGGCTGAGGCAAGAGGATCGGGAGTTCAAAGCCAGCCTCAGCAATGGCGAGGCACTTAGCAACTCAGTGAGACCCTGTCTCTAAATAAAATACAAAAAAGGGCTGGGGATGTGGCCCAGTGGGCGAGTGTCCCTGAGTTCAATACCTGGTACCACACATACACACACACAAAAAAAGTGTTGTGTTTAGGAAACCTAACTACAGTGGGAAGATAAGGCCAAGACTCCATATCTGTATAATTATTTTATTTGGATAATTGTTTATCTCTAGTCCTCACACAGTTCTGTACTGTGAATCACAGGAAATGAGGAAACTAGGAAAATGAGGTCCTAGCAGTATTTTGTACGATGGGACTTTCAGCTCAGAGTCTAACTCAAATTTTATCTGCTGTGCCTGTGAGTTACTCTTAATATTTCACAGTGGATAACTCCCGCACTGATGTCAGAGCTTTATAATAAAACAGTTCCATTGACTAAATATCTGAAGAATAGAGGGGCATATGATGCCAGAAAAATAAAATGCTACAGGGTACAGAATTTCGAAAGCAGAACTAATAAAAGGGAAACAAAAGTATATAGCCTTGCTTTGGATAAAATAATCAGACATGGAGATATTCTTGAGTAAAAGCACAGGGAGGCATATCTATAATGGTCAAAATCAAGAAAAGCAAAACACATACACATCCCAACACAACCAGCAGGGACATGAATATGTTTACACTACAGTTACAAATCATTTATAGGACATCATTCTTAAGACTAGAACAGCATTATGTGGAATTTTAACTCAGTACATTTCTTTTCATTCTTATCCATCTAACCACACAGAATTGGGACACATAGATGCTTTTAATTTCCTATTAAACATAACAAACCTTTCCCATGAGAGTATGGCTTTTATACTAGCAATTCTTAGAAAGAAATTACTTTAATCATTGAAGAAAAATTAAAGGGAACAGTAAGACCTAACATTTATTCAAATTGAGATTATAGAATCACTGTAAGTAATCAAACAGTATAAAAACTTGTGATTAAAAATTACCTTAAACCTTTACACTCACAGATAACTCAAATATATCATAACATCTTGGTAACCACAGTCATTTCCTATTAAATCTCTCCACCACCACCCCCTGCAGTGTGTGTGTGTGTGTGTGTGTGTGTGTGTATACACACTCACTTTAAAGACTTATCATAGCTTGATACAAAATTTGAAAACTATCTTCTTTGATGTTACACTTCTCTCTTTCTCTCTCTTGCGTGCGCGTGCATACACAAACACACACACCTCTACACGCTTACATATAGACACATAGATGCTTTTAATTTCCTATTAAACATAACAAACTGTTCCCATGAGAGTATGGCTTTTTTTTTTTTTTTTTTTTTTTTTTTTTTTTTTTTTTGGTACCGGGGGATTGAACTCAGCGGCACTCGACCACAGGGTCACATCCCCAGACCTTTTTTGTATTTTATTAGAGACAGGGTCTCAAGGAGTTGCTAACTGCCTCGCCATTGCTGAGGTTGGCTTTGAACTCGCAATCCTCCTGCCTCAGCCTCCCAAAGTGCTGGGATTACAGGCGTGCGCCACCGCGCCCGGTGAGAGTATGGCTTTTATACTAGCGATTCTTAGAAACAAATTACTTTAATTTTACATGAATTAAATCATAACATCTGTGCTTTTTCATGTAAGGGGATTTCTTAAGCAATATTTAAAACAGATATAGATATGTGTGTGTATATATATATATATATATATATATATATATATATATATATATATATATGAATGCCCAGGCTGGCTTCAAACTTGTGATCCTCCTGCCTCAGCCTCCAAAGTAGCTGGGATTAGCTTGAATTATAGGCATTCACCACCACACCAGGCTTTTACTGATACTTTTAGTTTATGTGTAGATTCCTATACAAGGTATTCTGAGGTAAAGATTGTATTTTTAATTTTATTAGCTCTTGTAAGATTATATTCCAATAGTGTTTGTTAGTTTACATTACTACCAATGTTGGCATTTCCTCCTCTTCCCTTGACTAAAGTTCTTTTTAATTTTGCTGGTTTCAGGAATATGTGAAAAACTTTTGTCACTTTAATGACATTTTCCTCGTTACAAGTGAATTAGAGCATCCTTTTGAAAATTCAAGTGACACTATATATAATACACAATATGTGATAGATCAGTAGATAATATAGTGTGATTTGAATTTTTATTTTATGAATTACGTATTCATAGTAATTTTATATATTTTTTTTAGCTTTTTCTTATTTTACAAGAAATCTTTGTAAATTATATACAATAATGTTTTATCTGTGATCTGTATTATTACATTGTTCTTTTCAATATGTTGATTATGTTTAACGGATCTTTTGCATACTAAAATATTGTGATTGTTTTTATTTTTAATATGATTCCATGGGTCAATGTTTATTATATGATTCAGGGATCCTTTTCTATTTTATGAAAGCCCTACTATGTGCATAAGTAGCTTCATAGATTTTCCTTCAAATTGTGACATATGATGAAGAAAACCTTATAATCTGTTTGAAATCTATTTTCTTAAGTGATTTCTTTTACATGAATAGAAGTTAGTGCTAATGGGATTTATTACATAACCCATTTTCCATTTAATTAAAACATTATTATAGATTAAATTATCAGATATAATTAAGATACACATCTAGACTCTCAAGTCTGCTCAATTTGTCCATTCCCATTATAACACTAATAGCTAATCCTTTGTGTCTATATACCATATTTTAATAGGTGATAATTTATTAATCTTATTTTTATTTTTCTAGGCTACTTGAGAGCTTTTATTCTTCCACATAAAATATATGACTATTTTTATTCAATTATAATATATTTCATGTTGAACTTTTGAGATAACCCAAAGGTCAGACTGTTAAATCTGGCTTAAAAGAATAAAATATCATAAACAGTAACAAGATTTACTAATAATTTCAAAGATATAAAACATCATTAGGCATAAACATACAGATCTTTATTCCCATATTAGTATGAGTTCTGGCTCAGATTAAACAGAGTATGTTAAAACTGATGAAAGTGATGATATAAATAATGTACATGATGATACAACACTTTAGCAGAAAGAAAGTTATGGTAATAAAAGCACATTTTATACTCTGTACATCACATAGCTCACATGACATTTTCCAGAAAATCTATAACTCTATTGATAAAAGGTTTGTATGGCATAAACAATTTAGACTAGATATATCTTGATGAAAACATTCCACAGATAAGAAATGCCCCAATAACAAATAAATGCCTTAGTATGTTTATCAGGAACAGGTCACTTATGTTTGTCATTAGCTGGTCACTTTTTTTTCCAGGGTGTTTCTTAAGAAAAATAGAAAATAGAGAATAGATTATAAACCTGTTATAATTTACTTTCTATAAATTTTATATTTATTTGTATAAATTGTGGAATTTCAATGTTCAGTTCTCATGTTAGCTGCACATTAAAAAGATCTGAAATATTTTGAACAAAACTCAGTGCTTCATAAGAATTGCTTGTGGCAAATTTTGAACATCAGTATTTTTGTATGACTGCTTGAATATGTAGCAAGGGAGAGAATAAGTGATTTATGACTTAAAAAATAAGCTCACCTTCCATAAGTTTCATCATTTTCTTCCCAGAAATTTTTACCTTTATTATTAAAATTATCCTTAAAATTTGTATAGCTTAGTTCATCAGATGAAATATACCATACATTCTTCTTTTACCTAGTTATGAGTAATATAGAGGTTTTTTTTTTTTTTAAAGCAAATCTATGTTCTATCCAACTACCTTAACAAATTGTATCATTCTGACAGAATTTTTTTTTCTTTAGCTTGGTTCTCTTTAGTTTGCTTTGATTTGCTTTGTGGGGAAGTTCTCTTAAAGATTTAATCATCAGGAAAAAAGGAAATAAATTCATCATTTAAAAAAAGATATTTATTAGTCCACTAAAAACTCCAAAACAATTTTAATAAAAATGGTTCCACCATTATGACTAATATTTTTAAAATATCCTTACATTCCTGAAATAAATCTCATTTAATCATAGATTTTTTTAAAAATATATTTGATTTTAATGATTTGTAATTGTTTAGAATTTTGCATCAACTTCATTATAATATTGCTCAAAAGGAATTGTAAAATCATCTGGTTCTGGTAATTTTAATAGTAGGTCTGTAGTTGCCATTCCTACTCTACTATGTTAATTATTCTTATTCTTCCTTAGGTGATATTGGTAATTTCTGTTTTGTCAAAAACTCATTCATTTCTCTTCAGCTTTCAAAGTTTTTATAGAATTGCACATAGGTTTCTCTTATACTACATTTATCTTTTCTGCTTCAGCACACACATCTGCTATCTCACTCCCAAACTTGTATATTTTTGTGCTCTCTTCTCTTCTTAAACAGCTTGTGGAAAGAGTAACATATTTTATTGTGTGTGTGTGTGTTTTCAGAAAATTAACCCTTAGATTTAGTTATTCTTGCCATTATCCTATTCTTTTTTGGCATGTGCCTTCAATATTTCCCTTTTCATTTTTTGGATTATCCTATTATTTACTTATTGCATTATTTTTAAAGACCGTTTATATTAAGGACTTTTGTTATTTACATCTATCTTTTCTAATAATGAAAGAAATAAAAGTAAGAATTTTCCTTTGAATACAAATTTCTCTGTGGTTCCACAGGTTTTGATATGAAATGTTCTCTTTTTAATACTTTCCAAAGTGTTTCTTCTTTAATCCAAAGGTTATCATAGTATGGTTCCTAATTTACAAGTACTTCTGACTTTGTAGATAATTTTTGATTTTTTCTTTCTTTTTTTTTTTTTTTTTTTTTTGGACTATGATCAGAGTTTATGGACAAAAATATTTCAATTTTTCAAGTACACAAGAGCCCACATCTAATATAGATATCTAGTTGCATTTCTTAAAAATAACTCACCATTATAAAACATTTTTAAAGATTTCAGCTTCCCATTGTTGGGAAGGAATACATTGCCTTTCTTTATGCAAACTGTTATTGTTTTACGTACTACATGATTGAATTATGTAAGTCCACTAACAAACACAGCTGGCCTCAATAGGTGCTTAAATATACACAACAGATGTATGACAATATTGGTGGAAGCAGAAATGTATAGACATAGAACTGTACCTTGAACATTCAGAGAGCCAAGTAATAGGCAATACAATTACGTGGTGGTGGGGGTAGGGATTTGTTAGGTGAAGGAAGAGAACTTCTATTTTGAAAGTTTTTACAATTTTGTAAAAGGTTGAACAATAACAGATATAGCTATCACTTTTCATAGAAAACAACTGCATTTATTTTTGTCTAGCCTTAAATTTTCTTTTTTTCCTTTTTTGTTTGTTTTTTTGTTTTGTTTTGGCACAGGGGATTAAATCCAGGGCACTCTACCAAAGATCTACACTTCCAGCACCAGTGCCCCTACCCTTTTTTTTTTAAGATAAGTTCTTAATTGCTCAGGGCCTCACTCAGTTGCTGTGGCTGTCTTTGAACTTGCCATCCTCTTGCCTCAGCCTCCCAAGACACTAGGATTACACGTGTGTGCCATCGTACCAACTCACATTAAATTTTCTGATGAACAAATACCCCAAAAAGTACAAAACTAACAAATGAAGTGAATAGGAAACATTTTGTGTCTTTCTATACTGTTAGAAACTTTATAAATCCAACTTGATGGACATCTATGGCAAGTCAAAATAGTTGAAGAATCTCAGTAGTTTGGAATCTTAGTTCTTCCACAAATAAAATCCCTTAATGTATTGTAGTATTGTGACTTGGCTTTAACATTTGAAAAATGGGATGATTGCTACTCTGCATTTCTCACAAAATGTTAGCGACTCAAGCAAAATAAATAAAATCATTCTAAAATATGATACATGAGAAATATTTCTGGAACCATAAAATTTCATTCAAATTTGAGATACTATTTTAAGTGAAAGGTGATATTTTAAAACACGCTTTTCATCACTTGGCAGAGGGCACTTTCCTTATTACTCTGTAAACAAGCTCAGGTTATCTATAATCTATCCATTTGGGAAGAACTATTTGCAAACATCTACCTGAACCCCCGTAGTTAAAGTCTGTTAATCCCTTCCCCTACCAACTCTCTCAATTAATTGAGCAGGGTTAAAGAGGAGAGGCCCTGAAACTGTTCCTCCAATGCTGATCCCTCCTGTTCACCTTAAAACCATAATGGTTTCCAAGGTTTCCCCTGAGATCTCATTTCAGAAATCCTGAGGCACCCTTTTTCAAGTCTGGCTTTTGCTGAATTAGCAGAAGGATTTCAGAGCCTGGGTACTAGGACATGTGTGTAAAAGCAATAAATCACATCTGCCCACACATCATTGCCCACACTCTGATTTGTCCTTACCTTAATTTGAGTCAGGTTAAAGTTTACATTGCCTTCTGAAAAGAAGTAAATATGTCACAGTTATGCTTTTAGCTCGAGTTGTGGAAAAGGGAGGGGAAAATGTAGGAAGGATTCTTTTTCATTTTACAAGGAACCTTTACTAGTATCAAAACTGGTTCACGATTTATGCCCTTGTTATCCATGTCTGTGGATGATGGAGTTTTGTTCTGCCCATATGTTTTATTTTCTAAGTGATATAAACTTTATGGTAAATGTTGATAATTTACATCTGAAAATTTATTTTCTCAGTGCTTATAAACATTCCCACAGTCATGTATTTCACAATGCTCTGCTTTCCCAACAATCTGTCCAGACACAATGCCCTTATATAATAAAATAATTTCTTATTCTTATGAGCTGCATGAAGCTAGAATAAGAAAGTAGATGGCAAAGCAATTTAAGCTTCAACTAGAGTAAAATGTATATGTACAAAGAAGTTTCAATTTCTATTATGATCAGTGGCTAAAATGTAGTATAAACATGAAATCATGGAGGACACATGAAATATATGTGTTTCTTATTTCTTAATGCCTAACTATTGAAATAAATATGATATGAAATTATATAGAAATAACACAATCCATTCTATTAAGACATTTCTGTTAACCTCTACAAATGGCAAAAAGTAAGCTTCCTTATCTTACAAGTGCTAAAGATTTATCAAAAGAAATCAATGATTCTATCAGAATCAGGAAACGCTATAAAATATTAAAACTGTACTCTAAGGCAGAAACTTAATATATTACTTGC